>JAJMEK010000007.1:0-501018 GCA_030574095.1 Metahyphopichia silvanorum | reverse complement strand
GAAACAAACCTGCAGGGTTCAGGGAAACGAAATGTTATATGAAACACACGAATAAGTTGACGGTGAAACTCGGTATAATCTTGTATAAAGCTTATCTAATTGTATTCCAGTTTTTTCAGTCATTAATTGCAAGTTTAAACTCCAAAAGTTTAAACTTGCAAAATACATTCTTCACAATGTGGTGCAGCTGAATTGCTCAATTAGGAAGGTTCTCGATATGCCATACATGAAGTTACATGAGACGACTCAACTTACAGATAGTATCATTTTTCGTTTTCCAGAATCTAATTTTATGTGTAGCTAAACTCTTCTTATAGTCATGGATCCGCCTTTACTTGTTTTGAATAAATAATCCTTCGCATGTATTGATAGAAGCGAAACTTTGAACTGAAGAAACTATACTTTTACAAATATATATGTTTATTTGATCTCGGCAAATATATCAATGATGTATACTATAATAATACCCTACAAATACCCAGCGTCTCAGGTTGTTTTTCAGCTACATCTTGGCTCATATAAGAGTGGCCGAAATCACTGATGTTGGCTTTGCCTTCCCCGCTATATGTTGTGTGCATGCGACATCTTCATGGATAATATCAAGTCACGAAGCCTCTGAAATCCAGGGTTTGATAGTTGCAAAACTTAAGAGTTAGATTGGATTCACAAACCATATTATATGATTTTAAAGTTTTCTCTTTCGTATCAATTGTGGCCATATATAGATGAAAACTTCGCTTTTTGTCTAATCAGCCAATAAATAAGCATCTTTGAGCGCAAAAGAGTATTTTTGGGAGACCCCGAGAGAAAATTATGTGTTACAATTTTCTTGATGTACTAAATATTAATGAAGGTTTGCGTTTGCAGCCATCGCGATTACATAAGCACGCATTTTTTGAGATGAGGTGAAAAATTCAAAGAATCCAAGACTTCGAATCTGGCAGAAAAGTATGTCGTTACCGATTCGTTTGATTCTTGAAGAGTTGGAAAATACTCCGGGATCTATAATTCCTATTTTGAAAACATTGAAACATGAAAAGGAATTGATAGGAAACCTTTCCCAACCGGATTTAAGACATTTGGTTGCAAGAACCATGAATTTAGCCAAGTCTTCCAAACCTTATAACATCTGGTGTGGTGTCAACTTTATGAAGGTTTTAAGTTCGTATTACAATATTTTAAGTGGCGATGGAGGTAATTTTATTGGACAGCTTTTATCAATTTTAGAAGCTCAGAATGGAACTAAAGATGAAAAAGTATTAAAATCTGTGATTGATTGTTTAAATGAAGTCTGCTCCCAGATAAGAGGTAAACCTACATTAACTAGAGAAATTCTTACTCCAAAGTTACCATCCATAATTAGTGGGTATCTTGAAAAACTCAACCTTCAGCCATATTTAATCATTTTCTCATTGCATATTCTCGTTAAGCACCATCCTACTACTTTTAGGCCATATGGTAATAAATTCAAAGCTAGATTATTGGAAATAACTAACCAGCCACAATACGTCAATTATCCCAAGGCTTTCAAGAAGGTAGTTATCCGAGCTTTTGCAAGTCTTTGTGCAATTGAAAAGAATGAACCTGAAGCGAAGTGGTATGAAATCGTCAATGGATTAATGAAAGAAACAACCCTGGTACTTCAAATTTATAGAGAGTTTTTGAATTTCAATGATGATGAAGATTTAGGAAAGCTTATCGGAAGCCTCCCACAGGAGAACGAGAATGATGAGTCTATTTTCCCACCTCTTCGTGTCGATGTCAATGAATATCCTACTATCTTATCTATTTCTAACAGGGTCTCAGTTTTACTAGATTTACTTCGAGGATTGATTACTTGCCCCACTTCATTCCACGTGAGAGTACCAGTTGGGAATATCATTGTGTTGAATGAAGTCATTAGTTCCATAAACACTCGATTTGTTTCTTTCAAGAGAGAAATAAGAGACGAGAAGCTCAAACAACTCATTGAAGCATCACTCATAAATAATTACGAAAACTCAATCATATTCATGAGTGAGTTGCCTTCAATTCTTGGAAGTCATTTGATTCCACATTTACCAAAAGTATTGGGGTACTTGGAGACCTTAATTCCATTCAAAAACAAGAGAATATCGTATTCAGGTATATTAACCCAAGAAACATTGATGACAGCATTATTGTGTTGTGTGACCAAGTATCTTGGTTTGGTCAAACACTATGGAGATTCTTCTCAAGTGATCAGGTTTGTAGAGGTTGGATTGTTTTTAACAGAACCAAGAACCGCCATTGAACCTACCAAGCCAGTTCAAAATGGAGGCAAGAAACAAAAGAAACGGAAAACTCCTGGAAGCGTTCCTTTGGCGGATATTTTATCTCACAAACACTTATTTGTCACAGATGTACCTCAATTGACGATGAAGGTGGTTAAACAATTCATCAACCAAGTTATAACCACTGTGAATCTCCCACCGACTCAATACTACAAGATCATGAAGTACCTTATTGTCGAAGCTGTCAAAAACGAGCAAGTGGATGAAGATTTAAGAAAAGCATTGGTAAATGCTGTGTTGTACCCTGCTAGCGAGAAGGTATCATTGTTACCTATTATAAGCACCATCATTGGAGATGATGCTGTGTTGAGTGTGTTCAATAATCCAAGATTCCCTCCGTTGTCTTTACATATCAGTAAAGCAGAGGCTGAGGTCGAAGAAGAAGAGGAAGAAGAGGAAGAGGCGGAAGAAGAAGAAGAAGAGGAAGAAGAGGAAGAGGCGGAAGAAGAAGAAGAAGAGCATCTTCAAAACGAAGAAAAGACAGAATTTCAACCAAAACAAGAATTCGAATCCTCTGATCCTTCACCCAAGAGAAGAAGAGTTTCTAATTCCTTTAACATTGAATCGGCAGCTGGTCAGTCATCTACACAAACATTACCTGAACCCATGATGGTAGATGTCACACCACAAGAAGCAGATCCTGTGCCAGAACAACCATCTCCCGAAGACGTTGTTAAGTTTTCCCAACCATCTCTCGAAGAAGCCACAACTACAACTGCTCAAGCAGCACAAACTACAGCTGCCGAAGTTTTTCAAGAAAATGAAGCCAGCACCACCAGAACCACCAGTCAAACACAAGCAGCCCCAGAAGACGAGTCTGACTCGGATTTCGAGGTTCCAGAACTCAATGTTGACTCTGACGATGAATAGTATGTAGTAGATATTCAGTAGATATTTGGTCCTCATAATACGCGTAGGAGTGTATACGATTTTGTGTAGTTACGATCATCAACATTTTAATTCAAAGGGCCCAATCACACCTGTTACGCCACGGCAAATGTCTCAACGAATCAAGCTACTACTCACAGAGGAGTTGTCTCCCCATAAGGTGGCACTTCTTTTTTTTGTAGTTCTTTACGCCACGGGAGAGATCAGCCGTGGGAATCTGAAAGTCATGCTCATGACTCTTCTTAAACTACTTGAAAACGAGCCATTGTGTGATGACAATGGGGACTTCATCATCGTTCCGCTGTTATTGGATCTCTGCAATGCATTTAAAAAAACTTTGGATATCAACGAATCGAGAAAGGGTATCGATAGTCCCGAAAATATCGACAACATCGAACTAAAACTACTTCAAGCACTCTGGGGGATTGATTCAGTGGAAAGCTTGAATTCGTACATCACCAGCACTTTTTCATTACTACTGAAACCATTGGATGTCACAGTCGACGAACCAGATACCAGCGCAAATGTCCAGAAACTAATTTCTCCTCGATCGTTCATTGGTGATTTGATCCAGAAAATCGTCACCTCATTTCGTTTGTTGCATTTCGATGAAGAATTCCTCCTTTATGAATCTTTGGTGGAATACAGAGAGCCATCTCGACAATTATTCCTCTCTTTGGGGGGTCTGATCGTCAATAGGAACCACGAATCAACATCAGATGCAAATCATGACGAACAATTCTTCGCTGCTCTCAATAACCAAATCAAACAGAGTTTGGATATAAGTATCCCCACACCTTTGCAAACTGCACTGGATCCAAACGTGAAGCTAATACCTGTCCCAAAACATGATATCCAAGCCTTATTGAACAAACAAGTTAGTCTCTTAGAAACATATGGTACCAAAACTCCCGAATTTCTTCGCAAGATAATGGCTCTCATGGCATCACCCGAAGCTAATACCTGTCTGATACAGAATGCTAATTTTAATAATCTTCCTTCGTATTACTACCTTCGATATCTTGAAAACCTTCATGAATCAGATTATCATGGAGCCTTCCAATCGTTACATCAGTATTTCGATTATATGGTATCCAAAAGCTCTAAGTACTTCTATCATTTTGCCTTAATTTCTCGTGCTTCCTTACATCAATACTTCAATGAAGATGAAAAGGCGTTGGATGCAATCGAGGAGGCAATCTCAGTAGCAAGAGAAAATAAGGATAATTCGACATTGACTTACATTCTATCGTGGCTTTTCAATTTCATTAGAAATAAACCCGAGCTCTGGCAAAGTCAAAACTTTTATCAAAACAATAATGAACTGCATTTACTTGATTTCCTAATTAAAAAGTCTCAGACAGTATCTCTACTGCTTTATGCAATGAGTTATCATTTTGAAACTGCCCATATAATGAACAATGGTGGCTCCATGAACATGTATTTTGAGAGTTTGTTGAAAGCTACATTTATATCTCTTAACGATGAAAAACCGAGCTTCATAAAATCAACAGAAACAGCAGCCACCATGTGGTCTAGAATAGGTATACCTAGTCTAGGAAAGGCATATATAGATATTACGTTGGATTATGCTGAAAATATTGGAAAGTTGGAAGATACTGTATCTGCAGAAATTAGGAGAAACTATCTATTATTTTTCGGAGGAAATACAGAAGATGCTTATAGAAATCTCGAGTCACTTAAACTGAAAACAGAATCGGATGCTGCCCTATACAAGTTTCTTCAGGTGAGAAGTTTAATCTTGCTTGTGAAGATCAACTTGTTACGTGGTCGATTCAAATATGCAGAGGAAATCGTGAAGAAATTAATGAGTATAGAGGTTCAAGACGTTGAACTTAAATGTGAAATTGATTATATTAGAACAGAGGTTCAAGTTGGATTAGGGAATTATTCTGTTGCATTATCAATAATAAATAACAGTTTGTCAAGAATAAACTTTAAGAACATGAAAAGTCAACCAAACATACCCACAGTTATAAAATTTAACATGTTGAAGTGCAGTATTTTCAACAAATCTGGAGCAAGTGCTAGAGCCATTTCTCTAGCTATTCAGCAACTTCAGGAGGCTAAAAAGTCCGGATTTACGACATTGGTAGTCGAGGGAATGATTTTACTTGCTTCAATTATGAATAAAATGGAAGCATATGAAGACGTTTATGAATTATTGAACAAATTCATGCCTCGAATTCTTGCGACATCAATTCAAGAGCATATATGTAATGCATATTATGAATTCGCTAAAAGCTGCTACATGATGGTACAGAAGCAAGGACCCAACCGACTTGGAATACTGAAGAAACAGCTTTTGAATGTATTTTTGAAGTATCTCATGTTGAGTATCACTGGAGCTAAGAAATCATTAAATTTAGTGCTTCTCAGAAGATGCTTCGAACTAGAAGACAAGATGGGACAAGAGAGTATAAATTTTGGAGTAGGCGAGATTAAAGATACCCAAGCATTAGATGAATTGAACAAACATAGTCGAGAAGGACTTGAAATTTTAAATCGACGTGCCATTCAAGAGGCTGATTATGGATTTATAGTAAGTGAAGGGCATGATAAAGTATCATAATTAAATAGAGATTTATTACAACCAGCTCGTCAATGATTATAGATGTAACAGATCGTATAAACTTGAAAATTGTACCCAGGAAAACATGATTGCAGATTCAGTATTTTGAGGTTACGAATAGTGATTCACAGGAGATGAAGCACGACAGATAAAACAGGGATTAGATACATATATTAAGAGTTATATACATTTATAAAGAACAAGAGCTTCTCTATTGTTTCTTTGATCTTTCATTTGCGTCAATATTAGCCAATATAAGAGCAGCACCCTTTAATTGAACTACGTTAGCCACTTGTTTAAAGAACCAAATAGGGGCACTCAACCATGCCAATACGGTTCCAAACCAGAAAAACCCATAGAAATGCAAGTATAACGCAACGTAAAACAATTCATTGACAAGACAAACAATAAATAACACGGTTCTGTTGTTATAGTATAATGATAAAAGTTTGGATTGTTTTTCATCGACATTTTTGTGAGATGATGATCCAGTTGACATCATAGCATACATGTGCATATAATGGGATGCCAAATCGAGAGACACCAATAGCTGCCATAAGAAGCAGTATTTAGGATATATCACACATAAATAACAAATAAGTGACGATGTAGCACATCTATCGGTAACCATATCTAATACGGCTCCGTATCTTGTTCCCTGATTATACTTTCTAGCAGCGTACCCGTCAAAAGCATCTAGAAATCCCGAAATTCCGTAGAAGATGAGGGTATATATGGGATGATTTTGCATGAGCCAGAACGATAACACGGCGGTGATGACTCGGAAATATCCAATCAAATTGGGGATGTAAAACATCACTTCCTTAGCGGTTACTTTTGCCATGGTTTCTTAATGATTTTATTATAATATCTTGGGGGAAAAAGGGTTAGTACACGCTCACAGTTTTGCTCCCAGAATCAATCAACACAATTCGGTTTACACGCTGGATCTGATGATCAATTAATTGAATAAATCTAAAGATGCACAAGTAGACGGTGGATGAAAAACTCCAATATAATTTAACCGCACTAATAAAACTACGGTTCGGTTCCACTCGGCGAAAATATCCCATACCGGGGAGGTGTACGGATCTACAATTAGGGTTCTATTCATCATTACAACAAACTGGATAATTACGTCGAAATAAGGTGCTTATGGAGTCTGATCCCCGAGAATCACCATTCAAGATCGGAAAGGATCCGATGCTTTCGTTGGGCCATTTGCCCTGTGTTTTTAGCGGTCCTGATCTTGTCGTAGTAAACCTCGCAGTCGTTATTGATACAGCACGGTTCCACCAACAGAGCTTTTCCATGCCCAATTCTGGGGTAATTGTTGTCAATGCAGTTAAAGCAACTGACCTGCAATATTCGAAGCTTATGCTGCTGATTGTGGTTGGCTAAAAAGACATCGGCGACCAACGCCAATTCGTCTCGAGAACATTTATAGCACAAATACTTGTAGTCACTATATGAAGTGATATTATCTCCACACTTCAAGCACGAATTGTATCGGATGAAGTTAGTGACATTTAAAATATCCGTCGAATTAAGTTGAGTCCTAGAAATCCGTGGAAGTTCCCGGTACCAGGCCCTGATATCTGCTCCCATCAAATTGAAAATTCTTTCAAGCGGTGGGATCAATACTCGGGTGATATAGTACTCATGATCCAAACTGAATGGATTGTCTCCATTATACGAGTCAACAAAGTCTTCGGGACTTACACACCGGTCTTTGACTCGGGCCTTGGTCACGTCTTCAATCACCAAATATGGTACTCTCTCCCGGTACTGAGGTTCACTTCGGACGTCTTTGGCTACTTTTCGATTGGCAACTATTGCTCCAGGTGGTAGATGCTGTTCATTCTTGTAAGTACCGTACCTGACCTCTTTGGCGAAGCAAAAATCTTTGATATTCACCTTATTTTGTAGTACTTTAGAGAACTGTCGCAATACATAACTCTTAACTTGCGAAAGATCCTTGGTATCAAAAAGTATTCGTAAACTCTTCTCCACCATTTTCAGCTGAGCTGGAATACCATCTCTTCTTATAGTCTCTATCCCCTTGGCATCGAATTTAGGAACCTTTTGATTTGCATACTCATAACTATATCCAACATACCTCTTCTTACTTAACAAAACACACGGATGATAAACCTTCTCAAATTTCAACATAATGGGATCAGGAAACTGCTTGGTGATAAATTCAGCAATTTCATGACCTAGTTTGAATGCATCACTTTTGGACTTCCCAGGAAAATAAACAAACAACGAATCAGTATCTCCATAAACCACTTTAGCCCCATAATTACCGCTTTCAATTAAATCAATTGACTTCGTTAAGATTTCCCTTCCTGTGGAAACTATAGCGTCAGCAATATCAGAATTGGGCATTCTTCCACTAAAAGTAGCAGAAGTATACCCATAAGTCACATTAGCAATAAGTTTCAACGCTAATTGCCGAGAATTATACACCTTGGTCAACTCTGGATCTTCTTTGAAGAATTTCATAATATTTTTGACATTGATTCTAGTTGTAAGAATCTCTTCAAGCATCTTAGCTAGCATCGACTTCTTCACATTACTCTTAGCAAAAATATATCCATTTGGTGATAAGTTAATACCATCGTTGGACTTCAAAAAGTCCACTAATCCTGGAGCTAGAGCTAAGTTCTTAATATAACCAGTTCCATTTTTTTTTGGGTTAAACCCGCTTAATTTTCCTAAAAGTGTTGTATAACAATAATTATATGCTATAATAATTGAGGGATACAATGATTGAAAATCAAGCACAACCAAAGGTGATTTGTAAAAGCTTGAATCAGGTTCCATAATAAGAGGAATACACTCAATCGGTCTCATATCATGCACGTCTTGCTTAGACGGGGAATTGAGAAGCAAGTTTTCTGCTTTGGCTATTCTTATAATAATTGACTCAACCTTAAACTGCGATCCTCTGTAAAAATTAGAATTAAAGTCAATCCCAATTAATCGAGACTGTTCAACATATCGAGTAATAACTTCTTGAACATACATTAGTTTAACAGCCAAGAATATTCTTCTTTGGTAATACTTCAAGCCGAGTAGAATGAGCGAGAAATTATCCAGTGTAAACCATTTTGACAATTGCATATTCAGATACAACGGTAGGGTTTGATGGAGTACGTGATACGTTACATTAGATAAAGAGTAACCAGTAAGACTCACCTCCGATCTCAATACCCTCCAGAGATTGATAAGATGCCGGCCATTGATATTGATTGCTGATGTGTGAGTATAACCCCATCGGTCACCAAACTTTCCGTTACTTTTAAAAGTACAACGACTTAATTCATACATCAAATTGATATCATATTTGAATTTGAACCTCTCAATCATATATCCCCAACTAGAAGCATTAATCTCGTAGCCTGACAAAATATCAGGATCAAAATAATTGACAATCTCAATTAGTCTTTGAACCATCTCTTTCTCGTTGTCGAACAATTCAAGCTTTGTGGGTTCATCATTTTCTAAGAAACTGTAAGCCTTTTTAAAAAGCTCTTTATTAGCGCCAGCAGAACATAAGATACCAAGGGTCGGTACTCCATTTAATGGTGTAATATCCGGATCATCAAATTTAAAAAATATAAAGTTGATTGGATCTGTCTCTGGATTTGGGAGCATTTCAGTGTCTGTATTAACATGTAATTCCATATAGAAATTGGTGAGAGATAAAAATGCTTCCGGATCTCTAACAACTTTCTCGGAACGGTAGCTAAACTTGTACTGATTTGACTGAGTTATTCCAGGTTCAATCTGAGAATTATATTTTCTTCGTTTATGTTTCCTGTGTTGTTCGTCTACGTCCAACCAATTCTGTACAGATTTTTTAGAAGGAGGACAAACACAGTACTGCCATGTTTTGAAAGATGAAGCCAATAATGTTGGAGTCTTATTATTAGCAGACCCATCACGTAAACTGTCAGAGATAACACCAGATATTGCTGAAGAGGAAAACAGATCCGAGTGGAAATCTTTCGAATAAGGAACCACAAGTTTTTTATTAGCAAATATCAAAGGTTTTTTTGGAACATCAATTTGTTTACTGTAGAAAGGATCCCGGTAATTTATTTTCAATATGTTGTTTTCGTGCAACTGTGAAATCACCGTGTCTTTGTTCAAGTCTGGATGAATGATTGCTTCGTACACATGTCTGGGATTTTCAATCAAGTCCTGTTGTACTGAAGTTACTTGTGAAATAGGTAAAGAGCTAGGAATTTCCAACCGAGGTTGAGTGAAGGAAGTATTTGGAGAAATCGGTGGGTTTCTTCTTTGTGTTAGTTCAAACATGATGTGAGAATCGAGTTGATTCGAAGCAGGAAAGCCATCGACCACATCAGGGATATTTTCCGTTTTAGGTTCGTGATTTTCATCGTCTGAGGAGAAATCAGAGCTCGATAAGTTTCCAATTAACTGTGAAGTTGAAATGACTTTTTGGGGCAGTTGAGAAGGTTCTGACAGTGACTTATAAAGGTCTACCTCAGTAGCATCTGATGCAACAAAAGACATATCCGAATGAACAGAATGTGTTTGCAGGAAAAGTTGAGGAAAATGACTCCATAGTAACAAATCATCTTCAGCAATATTGGTGCTTGACGACAGTTTGATCTCCAAATCAATAAGCTCAAAGCACGTAGGAAACTTTTCAGAAACAGAGGTATGTTTCGAGATGCAAGAATTGAAGAAAGCTTCGACATCATGAGTCTTTGCTGGTTTATTTAGATGAATAACATAGTCAAGTAATTCGGATAGTTCAGACAGATTTGACCAATTGTGTTGACCCAAACCAAATGATTTGTTATGAATGCTTTGAGAATCAATTAGTGATTGAGAAGCATTGCGTATTTCACATTGATACTTTAAGTCCATATATACGTTCTGTAGTGAAGAAATATAAATTTGGTCACCCGTTAGAGACGAATCAGGACGTTGAAGTTCAACAAAGTGATGATGAAGGTCCCGGCAAGATAAGGATTCACGATTTAGGATTTGAGAAGGATTTATATCAAGTTCCACCAAAGATTTACCTATACGGGGAAACCGATCGGGATTAAGGACATTTTCATGGGAAATATAGTTACGGAGGTAGGATGTTATCAGAGGGATTGAATCGGAAGTCACAGTACGACTTAGTATGGGAAATCGGAAAGAGCAAGACTTCAAACGAATCCAGGAGCAGCCATAAAGGTTATAATCAGTAAGAAACTGAAGAATAAAAGGAATATGAGCTTCATAGATCAAAAAAGAAGATTTCTTTGAATGTTCAATTTTATTAAACAGGATAGAACCTTCATTAAGGAGTTTGGTAAGTCTGGTTTTGTATGCTGGGGACAAGAGGGAGATTTTATAGAATAACTGGTAGCCCACATGGAAACCGTAGGCAGGGGTTGCTTTACAAATGGAAACATTAGCGATATATTTTCTTTTCCCAATAGAATCATGATGGGTAAGAGCGGGATCAGGAATGGAATCAGAAACTTCATCGGGTTGAGGTTTTCTCTTTTGGAAGGACTCAGTCAAAGAAGATTCAAGGAGATCGATAATGGAGTCGATGAAATTCGGGGATGTCATTAGCTTGACATTTTTACAATTGCAATCAACGTATAAATAAGGAAAGGCATTATGGACATGGGCAAGGACGTTATATACGGTAGATTTAGCAGGATTATCGAGGGAAGGAACGGAAAACGAACCAAATAATCTTATTAGGGGAACCTGAGAAACGAAGGGGGCCACTGAATCAAGATTCAGAGGGGCAGATTGATAAGTGTCATAGTCATTAATTTGAAATTTCAAGTCATGGTTCATGTATAAGAAAGAAGAAGTAGATAGAGATTAAACACGACATGCGACATACGGAAGTGACAATGAGAGCAAGAAATTTTGACACTAAAGGTGGTGAGAAGGAAAGAACAAAAGGTGGTGAAAAGGAAAGAACAAAAGGAGATGGTGAGGAAAGAGCAAAAGGTGGTGAAGAGGAAAGAACAAAATGAGATGGCGAGGAGGAAAGAACAGAAGATGGTGAACAGGAAAGAACAGAAGATGGGAGTGAAAAGTGATGGGTGAAGAGTGAAGAAAGACGGAAGCTGAGCGCAAATGTAGCCCATTAACCATCAGAATTTACAAGGACATCACGTAACAATAGAGGTAAGACATAGTTTATGGGGTATGTGATACCAGAGTAGATTGGCATTCGTTTAGACGGTAAAGGCTATTTTTGGCACCCAACGGCCCAAATGGGTAATAGGTAAAACCTTAAGTTGGCAAGAAAGCGGATTGAGGAATTACGAGAACAAGCAGGAAGGGAGCAAGAGTAAGTAGATAGGTGAGTAGATAGGCAAGTAGATAAGCAGCAGACAGGTAAGTGGATAAGCAGCAGATAGGCAAGTGGATAAGCATAGCAGGGTTGAGTAGACCAAATCACAATGACAAATAGAGCGAATTGCCGTTTTGGTACATTGCAACCCTGGTGATAAGACAGCGTCAAGCCACCACATTAAGCTTGAACGGAAAAACGGAGCACACAAAACACAGCGAATGTCAGGCAAGGGTCAGGCAAGGGTCGAACAAGCAGCCAAACAAAGAAATGACAATGAGTCGAAGAAAGCAAATAGACGGATCTCAGCAGGTTTGGGATTGCGCCGAGCATCTGACATTTGGGGAGCGCAAACCGCATAGGGAGAGCCGAGGAGCAGAGAAGGGCAGAGAAGGGCAGAGTATAAGAGTAGATATACTAGATTACAGATTACAGAGTATAGAGTATAGAGTATAGATTATATATTACAGATTATAGATTACAGATTATACAGATTACTACATCACATCTACCAATAGCACGTAGCCTCGTACAAAACGAGGCCTCGTCCCATTGCAGAATGCAAGGGATCAAAACGATGGTCTGATCCTCCCCAGTGCCTGGACTTCCGTCAGCTCCGTCCACTCCGTCCACTCCATCCACTCCATCCACTCCGTCCACTCCATCCACACCCTCCCGTCCTTCGTCTTACATAATCTCGGATTATCATGGCCCTTTCTCTCACCCCCATTGTGCCAATACCCACACCATTCTTAGTGGGAAATCTACCCTGGTACCTGCTTTAAACCCGCCTTGTTTCACGCTGCAAACAACGAGGAAAAAAACCCTGCCGTGCCGCGGGGGAAAATCGTCTGCACATTGCTGGGCTTCTACACAGTGCCACCGCATTGCTTCATTGTGAGGATTTTTTCTCCTGTTGCCAATTGTTTGCTTTCGTTAATTGGAATCAAGGACTAGTTACAAACAAGAAGAAACAGCTGCCACACCCCCTAAGCTGAAGATCCACACCACTCTTGTCAGCAACATCCCAGCCCACAAAACGTAGTCTTCAAGCGCTGGTTATCAAACGTGCACCACTAGATCGCCAAACGAAGACACACTACAAAGAGAAACTACAAAGACAAACTACAAAGCAGAACCTACAAAGGACAACCTTCCAAAGCAAGCTCAATCGCCTCGCCCGCCCCAAGCTGCCTTTCGTCGAATCGTCAGCTTCTGTCTCATTCAACTACCCATTTCCTGCTCGTCACCTGGCGTTTCGTCATCCCCGGTGATCCCAGCCCAAACATCCTTGGGTGTTTCTTCCCAGTTTGCTCCCATCCCATCCTGCTTGCCGTGCCTCGATTGTATGAACTAATTCAGGCTAGTCGTTAGCGTCCCCATTGCCCCATTTGCTTTTATATCAATTCTCCCGAATCCCGCCATTTGTCAACTAGTTAGTCAGTCATTCCTTTTATTCCCACTTTCTAGTTGTATTCATATCCGTGCCCAATGTCGATGAAAAAAGATATCGAGCCTTCAAGGACTCCTCCAATGTCCAACCCTTCAACCTCCCCTTCTCCCGCCATTTCAAGCTCTCATGGTCCTCTAAGTAGTGACATCCAAGCAAGAATTATGGCTTTTCAACAGAAACGTGCCACCAAAGTCCCTACTCCCGACGCCAATAATCTGGGCTCCACCAATTCTCCGTCAAACCGCCCTCATCTTGGCAATCTTCCCGATTTTCCTCCTTCTGTTTCTGCTCCCAATATCAATCCTTCCATCCATGATTCTTCTCCTCATAATCATTCATCGTCTCAATTAAATAAAGCGTTACCTGCTTTACCGGGCCAACGGTCTTTATCCCAAAATGATACCGGTAACCCGGATTTGATCCCTTCTCCATTACCTGATACTGCTGGAGTTAAAAATCAATTGGCTAGATTATCCCTTTCTCCTGATAAACCTTCATCTTTTGAGCTATCTAAAAAACCCTCATTATCTCAAAGAAGAGGTATGAAACTAAATGTTAACAACTTGAACCTTTCCGATACAACCCCTCCTTCTAATATACTAAGCTCTCCTGATGGTGATCTGGATAATTCCGGTAAATTGAATAAGAAAAAACCAAACTTCAAGCTAAATTTATCGGGTTTAAATGATTCTGGTAATAGCTCAGCTTTATCTTCTTTATCTTCCTCATCTAACTCATCTCATTCAAATGCTGATGCCGTTCATGAATTACCTTCTACTGGTTCCAAAAAACCTCAACTTCATGGCTTGTTCGCCAACTATTCAAAATATGTCGATATAAAATCTGGTTCCCTTAATTTCGCTGGTAAAGCTTCTTTAAATTCAACCGGAATCGATTTTTCTTCGGGTAGCTCATTTAGAATCTCCCTCGATGAGTTGGAATTCTTAGAAGAGATTGGCCATGGTAATTATGGTACCGTTTCCAAAGTTCTTCATAAACCTACTGGGGTCACTATGGCCATGAAAGAAGTAAGATTGGAATTAGATGAAACAAAATTCACCCAAATTTTAATGGAATTAGAAATCTTACATAAATGTGATTCTCCTTACATTGTTGATTTCTACGGAGCCTTTTTCGTCGAAGGAGCTGTTTATATGTGTATTGAACATATGGATGGAGGGTCTCTTGATATGATTTACGGTAAAGATCAAGGTGTTCAAGATGAAGCCTGTTTAGCATATATTACCGAATGTGTTATAAGAGGATTAAAGGAATTGAAAGATGTTCATAACATTATACATCGTGATGTCAAACCAACCAACATTTTGATTAATACTTTAGGAAAAGTCAAATTGTGTGATTTTGGTGTCAGTGGTAATTTGGTTGCTTCATTAGCTAAAACCAATATTGGATGTCAATCATATATGGCACCAGAAAGAATTAAATCGGTGAATCCTGATGATTCAACATATTCTATTCAGTCAGACATCTGGTCATTGGGATTGACCATATTAGAAATTGCTGCTGGAAGTTATCCATATCCATCAGAAACTTATGATAATATATTCTCACAATTAAGTGCTATTGTTGATGGTGAACCTCCCAAATTAGATCATAAAAAATTTTCTAAGGAAGCACAAATGTTTGTTAAATCCTGTTTAAACAAAAACCCCGATTTGAGACCATCATATGATGCATTATTGAATCATCCCTGGCTATTAAAGTATCGAGGTGTTGACCCACACATGGGTGATATAGTGCAAGCTAAAGTAAAAGAACTCGAAGAAGAAAAGCAACGTAAATCGTTGAGCAGATCCAATAGCTCCAAAAAGACACCCTCCATGGCTTCTACAGTCACCAAAAAGGCTAGTGGATTGACAGGAGTTACCCCAGTAATGGGCAATCCAACGTCAAGAGAGAACGTTCATTCCTTATTGAAAAATAAGGTAAATCCCCCACTTCATAGAGGTGGACTTCCTGGTCCCAGAAGATTCCGTTAACACAATTTTCTCCTCTAACATATGACAATGAGCCTAGAAGGCTGATAATGTTTCATGTCTGTTATTTTATTGACTTATAAATACTAATGTAAAGATATTATAGAAATATATTTGGTTACCCGAGCACGTGACGTAGGTATACCAATGTCGCATCCAGCCCAGTGTCGCACCTACTCACATAAACCCCAATGTCGTGGCCATGTCGTACTTCCAACTACCTCCAGCCCCTTTCGTGTAACGTGTAGAGTGAATAAATCAATTGTCATGTTACAAATTGAACAAAATAACTTGTTAATTGAAAAAACCTTGACATCTCGGTTTTTCCCGGAGTCCGATTCGGGTAAGTCCTTGGATAGAATCATTACTGATTTTGATTTCACAACTTACCACATTTCAACGTTTGCTGATAATAAAGATTTGTTACTTATTTCAACCTATTTGAAATGTTGGGACGATTTGGTTAAGTATGGAGTCATAGATTATTTGAACTCCAAGTACGCCAAATTTGACGATTCATTGTTGAAGATTTTGTCAGGAAATGATATTGAACAAGGGTACAATTACTCATTAGTGGTGAATGTAGAAACAGTGATTGAACAACCAGAAGAATTGAAGTTAGAATTGATCCAAGAATTGTCATTGTTGAAAAGACATGCCATTGCTTCTGCTTTTGAACTTGCATTCAACCGATATGATGAATTGGCTCAACAATACGCCAACACCAATACTTATTCCGAAGAGATCCAAGCCGAATTACAAAAAGAATCAATTCTTGTCATCAACTACCGTGGAGTCGATGAAAGTATCTATATTAAGCCTTCATTTGATCGTGTCACTGTGATCTTCTCCACCATTTTTCAGGATGAAACCGATAAGATTTTTGGTAAAGTATTTTTGCAAGAATTCGTGGATGCTAGAAAGAGATCGGTTCAAACTGCTCCTCAAGTCTTATATACACACAAGGAACCTCCTTTAGATATCCAAAATGTGGTAACTACCAACCATAACAATGATAATAAGGGTTACGTTACATTTGTACTTTTCCCAAGACATTTGGTTAAGGGAGATAGAAGAGACAATTGTATTTCTCATATTCAATACTTTAGAAACTACTTCCATTATCATATCAAATGCTCAAAAGCATATATGCATTCTAGAATGAGATTCAGAGTAAAGGAGTTCTTAAAGATTTTGAATCGAGCAAAACCTGAAAATGTTGATGATGATGGTAAAGCCATTGAAAACAGAAAGACTGCCAGTGGTCGTAGATTTGAATTGTCGAGATGATCAAAGCATCATTTGCTATGGTGTATATGAAGGGCCCTCAAATGGCTTACTATGAAACAAGTTGACGCTGCGATGATATTCATTGTTGTATATTCTGAATCATGATGCGTTACGACGAGTTATTACATGATATGTACGTACGATTCGTGTTTATTACTGAAAATAAAACATTAAACTATATACAAATCTAGTATTTACAAGATTATTGCTTTGGCTTTTTGACCCCATATTTGGATCTGGATGTTGCTCTGTTTGCAACCCCCGCTAAATCATAAGTACCTCTAACTAAACGATACTTGACCCCAGGAACATCTTGAACTCTACCCCCTCTGACTAATACGATATGATGATCTTGCAAATTGTGTCCTTCACCAGGAACAAGACATGAAACCACTTTTCCATTACTAAGTCTTACTCTACAACATTTTCTTTGAGCTGAATTAGGCTTTTTGGGTTTGAGAATCATCACTCTGAGCACAACTCCTTTTTTAAATGGATTGGTATCTAAATCAGGAGCCTTGGATTTGTATGGTTTGTTTGGTTTGCCTTGTTTACCCGATTTGATTTGATTTAATGTAGCATATCTCTTGAATTGTTGAGATAAGTTTACTGGTTGAGATGCCATAGGAATATTGGTTCTGATTGATGCTAAATAATTTGTTATAGGCGCGGAAGATCTTACGCTGAGTCCCGATACTGGTAATCTCTTTGGGGTTAACCCCCTGATAAATGAAGTAAACATGATTTTAATTCAGTAATCGGTAGTTTGTAGATTGGAAAATTTTCAATGTCGTGATTTTTTTTCACTATGGGAGAAAAATGTCGCACCGCCGCGAAAGTAACGGAGGAAGAACACGACATTTTCTTGGAAATGGATTCCAACATCAATCTTTTTCTTGAAACCATCCAGTTTTTCTTTAATCCACCGATTCAAGATGTTTAGAACTGCTTTATTAAGAGCCTCAAGAGCTCCAATGACAATGACCCAGGCAGTCAGAACTCCAGGGCTCAAATTCGTTCAACCAGCATTCATTAGAAACTATTCTGGATTTCCTCCATTAACCAGAGATTTAGCCAAGGAAAGAATACTTGAATTGTTAGAAGGATATGACAAAGTTGACACTTCCAAAGAGTTGACCGAAGAGTCTTCTTTCATAAACGATTTGGGCTTAGACTCCTTGGATGTTGTTGAAGTCATCATGGAAGTAGAACATGAATTCAACATCCAAATCCCAGACCATGAAGCTGACTCGTTGAAAACCGTAGGCCAAACCATCGACTACATCGTATCTCAACCTGACTCATGTTAGATCAACCTTGGAGCTCTTCATATATGACACTTGATGCTTTGTGATTCTATTGGGGCTCATTGTATATAGCACCAATACATATTTATTATCAGCGCCAGTAACGAACAAAAACCTCTGAAACTTCCTCCACTTACTTCGGTACCTCTACAAACACCATATGTCCGCCAAAAACCCCCAGAATCACCACAGGCTGCTTGTTTCTGGTGTTCTTCATCGTATTGAAAATGTCTGAAAAAGCCCGCACGTGACCCCGGCTTGACTTAGCCAATGGTATTGTCGCAATACAAATTCTCACCAATTCTTTTCTTTGTAAGTATCACCAACATCAATTATGGTTTCAGTAAGTATCATGAAATTTTAGTTCAAATCGTTCAAGACTAACCTCCAAAGTACGTTAGAGGTCCTGCCTACAAGACTGTCAAATCTTTTGTCGGTATCAATCCATCTACCCTCAAATCTTATATTCCAAACCTTGCCATTTGGGGAGCCGCTGGAGCTTGTGGAATTGCTGTATTTACTGAAGGGATTCCTTTATTTAAAAACACTTTCTATACCAAAATCCCATACTTTGGTCAACATTGGGTATACAACCCAGATCCTGAAGAAGTTCCAGTATAATGGAGGCATTTTGTAGATAACAATAAGAATAATATACATGATTTATTTATTAAACTACCGTACGAAGTGACTAATGTGCTATTTGATTTACCTGTATGGAAGATAATACCAAATCAGTCCGTTTCTGTTGATGGACGTATGGGTGTGTGATGTGCATCTGATACGTTGCAAATACCACGATGATTATCAGGTATAAATCCAACTGTTTGGGTACAACAACTACCAGGTATCTTCATGCAGCAAACCCTTGAGCCTTTCGACACCACCTTGTATCATTTCTCACGGAATATAAACAATACTCCGTCCATCAGACAGCCGCTGCAAGTATTCCATGGTTATCAACTGCTCAATCGTCTTCTTAATCACTTGTATGTTGATTGACGTCCGTTTCTCTGCCTCTACAATCACCTTGCTCATCAATTCCGAATATTCCATGTGCCGGGATTGTTTCATGATCCTTGTAACTAGCGACTTGAAATAATCTTCGTTGAACTTTTGTGAATTGGATACATTTCGAACCGCATCAACATTCTTACTTCCTTCTTTTTCTCTGGCAAACGGTATTCTTATCGCCTTGGACTTGTCCTTAAAATCATTATTATAGCTGTAGGTCAGACCTTTTTTCAAAAGTATTTTATACTTTTCAGTGAAACTTGCAAGAACCGGCTTGAGCACCTTTTCGTCGATTTTGAGTATGCTTGCAATTTCCTCAACTTCATAGCTATCTTGTTTTTGAAATAATAGTAATACCGACGCCTGAAGCAAATTCATCGTCAATTCTTTTTCTTCTCCTTCATTAAATATAGCATTGATAGTAAGTTGATGAAGACCATATGCAGACCAGTCAATTACCTGATACTTCTTATTAGGTTCCTTCTTTTCATTAACATCAAATTCATCTAACACCTCTTGTAGTTGCTGAGGTATTTCAATCGTATGCTTGGGAACATCTGGCCAGTATCTTTGATATAGAAAAAGCACATTGAAATCCTCTACATTGTCATACAGAGACATATGAGAATACTTTTCTTTGGAAATTTTAAAGTCATTAAACATCCCTCTTAATGAATCGTATTCGTCCAATTTGTGACCTTCGAAAAGGTTCAATGCCATTTTTTCGTCAGCAATGGTATTGGCCACTCTTCCTAAGAGTAGTCTTCGTGAAGCATCTTTCTTGTATATGGTTATGAAATCAGTCAAGTTAGAAAGTCTGTCAAACAACTGTTTAGCAGTAATAAAGGAAGAATCGTCTCCAGTATGAGTTTTAATTGCAGAATCACAGAATTTACAGAGGTGATTCATATAGATCGAATTCCATTCTGGCATATTACATACTTCATGAATTGCCTTGAATGTAATGGAGAGGAAACTGAACTTGCGAGTATTGGCTGGATCAAATATGGCATTAAGTCTTTCCATTGTAGTGATTTCGGCATTAATCTGGGGTACTATGTTGGACACCTTATGGTTTTGTAAGATATTAATTATGGTATTCTCCATGTGCTTCTTCCATTGGAAGCTCAAAATGTTGACCGTGTCCAACCCATACTCTACCTCAGTCAATTCACAAATACCATAGAGTATTCTAAGATACTTTCCATTTTTCTCCAAATCTTGCAATAAAAATGTAATAAAAGACGAAAGTATCAGTTGAAGAAACCCATGGAAATCATCGAATATTAATGTCCACTTTAATTTTAGGAGTAATTTGCTTCTGATTTCAAATGGATAATCACACTGCTTAAAGAACGTCATTTCATTATCGATCAAAGCTAAAGACTTGGAAACGTAGTTTTCTGGCGTCTTTATAGCATTGTGCCTCCATTGAACTGAATTTTTTACCACATGGTCCAATATCTCGTTTGTAGTCTTTGCTGAGTCGGACGCTTTTCCAACCATTGAGTACATTTCCACCAAAAAGGTGTCGTTGACATCGGTTTCGAAGTGCTTGGCGTGAAGGCTCGATAGCTTGCTCAAGAATACGTCGTAAGAGATAATGACTTCGCCAAAAATGTTTAATCCTTGTTGCATTATGGTTCCTCTCTGGGGATGCAGTACAAGATAGCTTCTGTCCAAGTATATGAAAAGCTTCTTCAACGTCAAGATCTTGAGTTGCCACAGCTTGTAAATTTGCATGAGCTGAACCCCGTAGTCATCATCGGTGATGGCATCATCTTTCATCAATTGGTCAATGGCTGGTTTATACTTGGACTCAAATTCATTGCTCATCGTCGATGATATTTTATCTGCCAATTTGGACTGTTCCAGGTGCTTTGCCCGACACAATGTTTCAACTTGGGTATAATACCACTGGAACGAATGGCATAGTTTAAATTCGTCCAGGAATAAGACGTTATCAACAACTTCGTACACCAAAAGCCTTTGGTTAACTATATTCTGATCAGGATTAAGTCCGAGGTCAGTATCGGATCTAATGGTCTTGATTCGCTTGTATTTGGACGCCTGTTCCGACTGGGGATGCAGAGGCGACAAGTGGGATGGTCTCGGAGAAGCAGCAGCCTGTCCTCCCAAATCCAACACTTCGTTTGACATGATTTGAAGAAGAAGAAGAACCAAGTAGTTGAAGCTAGGGTCGTGTACAGAGTGTCAAAACGAATATATGCACGATGCGGAGGAAGCATCAAATATTCCGAGACCATAACCTTCTTTTGCTTACGAAAACACCATGGATCAGCAAGTTCCGGACATAACCGACCACAAACAGCTTACCACAGTGTATAAGAAGAATGGAGCATTTGATAAACAAAGAAAACAGCTTTTAGACAATTTCCGACTGTCTGAAACCCACTCGAATCTTCTACTTAAACTCCAGCTTATGGTTGAGAATAAAATCAAAAATGATCCCTCCATTCTAATGAAAAATAAAGGGAAAATGGCTGCTCTTATCCAGGGAGAGATTATAAATCAGCATAGGGATGGTTCCAGTGGTTCTGGCAAATCTCTTCTAAGTATTGTTGATAAAGATATCCAGGAAAAGATCATAGACTCGCCTGAATTCCATGAGTCTTTGAGGACTGAACTCAAGGATATACGCCGTCAACTCTTAGGTATTTCGGACGAAGAGTACGCCCAGCAACAGGAACAAGAGCGTCTCGAAAAAGAAAAAGAACTCCAGGAACGTCAAGAGCAGCAGCAAAAGACTTTCGAAAACGACCTCACGTTTAGAACCGACTTGAAATCAAAACATCTGTCATCATCGTCATCAGCATCATCCGCTCATAAAATCAACAAGGCCCCTCGTTTCAAGTTCTCTTCATCTAATAACAACTCCAGGAAACCCAGTGAAAAGAAGGACATTCCTTTCTTGCAGTATTAAGCGTGGTGCACGGATGTATATCGCGAGTCCCGCTTTTCCCCAGATTTGGGCCGATTCGGAATTTTATCAATGAGACCTACTCCTATTTTCCAACAAATCAGCCAATTCTTACGCCAGTTTACTCCTTGTGACGTGTCTGATGCATTAGTCAAGTATGGAGTCAAAAATGGAGGCTACATTCCAAATTTGACCCAAAGACTGGCGTTAAAAGCACCTTCTGTCGTGGGAAAAGCTTATACGGTATTATATGCTCCTAAATCTGACCCTAGACCAGCTATTGATCATTTATATATTGACAAGGTGCCCGAAGGAAGTGTTCTCGTTATGGGATTGCCTTTAGAACAACAGCTCGTTTCTGCTCCGTATGTCACGGTTAATAATGCGTTATATGGAGGTCTTATGTCTACTAGAGCTCAGTATAGAAAGGCTGCTGGATCAGTCATTTTAGCCCGAATTCGAGATTTGGATGAACATGTTGCCTTGGACTATCCTGTCTGGTCTTATGGACTCGGAAGTACTGCTGGTGGTCCTAAGGTGAAGGTTGTTGGTATTAATGTGCCTCTTGAGGTGAAGGTTACCGGGATCGAATCGGAGGAAGTAATAAAAATTCTTCCTGACGATTATATCATAGCTGACGTAAACGGGATCGTTCGACTCCCTAACACGGGCCATCCTTCTGATACCCCAGAAGGTATGATTGAATTGGATAAAATTGTCGACTTTATTCCTAAACAAGTAGACGCTGATGGCCATGTAAGTGAAGATATCAAAAATGGACGTCCAGCACAAGAGGCTCAGAAACATTGGCGTAGTCAAATAAAAGCGTTATAATAATTACATATATACGACACTATAACAGTCTCAAATGTTTTATAAATTGTTCTATTCGTCGGTATCGAATATTTCGTTGGCAATCAACATTAACTCTTCCACTACTTTACTTTTGTAGCTCAAATCTTGAGGACTCATGGAATTATCATTAAGAATGGCCGGACCCCATATGATGGCTAATGACTTAGGTGTCATTCTATTGACATGCTGATAAGAAGCAACCTTGTTCAAATGGAAAATCAATGCTCTAAGGGTGAAATAAGCTCCATCGGGTAAATTATATACCAAGTGATGTAATTTTTTAGCAATGTAAGTCTCATCCATGGATTTCACTGTTTCGATGAATGATTGACAGTATTCACTGGTTAACAAAGGTCCTGGTAAACTAGCGAAATAGATCTTCAACAAAGAAGCAACACAATAAATATCAGCATCTAATACGTTATTCGGGTCGATATTATTACCAATCAATAGATAATTAGTAAATTTCTGGTCAATCGAATCTTTGAGTTGTTGTACCGTAGCTTTATTCCCACTTGTTCTATAGATTCCTTCAATTTCTAAGCCGTAACTCTCAATGGTATCGATACATTTCTTCACAACAAGGGGAACGTTATCGATACCTGCAAATTGAATCAAATCTTCAATGGACACCCCAAATGTTGGTTGGGATACATTGTTAATCTGAGAATTCAATGATTTCGGACCATTAAGGTCTGGGGTATTAGGGTGACTTGCTGGGTCCAACGAGCTATAGGTATAAGTACTGTGATCATCAGATGGATTAGGCAGGGTGATTTTCGGAACTGTCAGATTTAAAGTAGGAGATGTAGGTACTGCAGGAGACTTAGAAGGAAGTGATAAAGAATCATTATGGGGTGGATTTGATGATAACCCACCATTGATCTGAGAATTATTGGTGTTTGTATTGGAAGTACTGAAGAATGGTTTAGTTGACTTATTTGGTGTATTGCGACTCAAAGAAGGATGAACCACGTATTCCACCGGAATTAAGGATTTATTGGAAGGAGACTTTTCATGCTTGATCAAGTACTGATACAAATCTTTTTCATTATCGATAGAGCTAGCCAAAGACTTCATCGAAGGTTTGTTTTGCTGTAATGGACTTATAAGCACACCAGAATTCATGATGAGAGTTTCATTCCAGGTAGCGAATTTTTGAAGCTGGACATTTAAAGCAATGTCAGTTTCTAAAATCAAATTCTTCAATTTCTTGGAATTGGTGGGTCTATGGATCACCATCATTTCATCCTTCAATTTCTTACAGGTGGTTACTTTCAGTTTGTAATCCTGATCGGCCATATCTACTTTCCGTTGTAAATCATCTTCTTGTTGTTCGGCCGATTTATTTTTCAAACTGAAAGACTTTTTGTTGGGGTCAGAAATTCTTAATTTTTCCAAATCATCACACAAATGATAGTACTTCTGTTTAGCCTTTTCAGCAGCATTGACAGCTTCCATGCATTCTTTTTCCTTCCGTTTTCCTTCGTCCTTTATGAATTTTCTGGATTTAGAGATGGTCTGACATAAAGCCATGATTTCATCGTACATTACATTCAATGCCTTGACGTACGAAGAGCCCACATTAAACAATTTCTCGTCAAATTCAATGATTTGATCCAACTTATTGCTAAACGAATCATTCTTCAATTTACCCGAGTTCTTGATGGCACCTCGCGTATGTATGGCAAATTTCTTTAGTTGATTGTAATGGTCATCTTCAATCAATGCTCTTTTCTTAATGTACTTGGAGAATTCTTCTCCAGTAGTAATACTTTGCTTTAACCGCGACAAAAGAATATCAAGAGAAGCATCACTGTTAAGGACAGTTTGGACTCTGTCTTGATCCAATAAGGAAGCTGATTCCGACGAGGTTTGAACCGTAGGTGTAGTACTTACGCCAGACATCGATTATAACAAGGTGTGGGATTCCGTAAGAAAAAGAGTTGATATTCTACGAAAAAAGATAGGGTTTTGTTGTTATTTGTGCCGCAGTAGTTTCAATGCAAAATTTCGTGATGTCATACTGTCGCACTCCGTATATTACGGCTACGAGGCAGAAATGATGATTTCGGGCGCAAACCACCCAATTGGAGGCGGAGAGTTGCTGGACGTGGTAGTGCCGGCGTTGACTGGAGACGTGTAGAGCTCGAGGCCCGAAAAATGGTTGGTTGTAGGCAATTTGGTGGAGTGTAGAATCATTGGATCATTAGTTTCTATAATTAGATTATGTATAGAGACGGAAACAAGAAGGGAAATGAAGAGAGAAGAAGAGAGAACGATTCACAGATTGAATCGTGAAGAAGACAAGAATGAAGGATGAAGTCAGAACGAAGTCAGAACGAAGTCAGAACGAAGTCAAAATGACGGAGCGCCGGTTGAATTCTGGACAAGGCCGGTTTTAGGAATGTAGAAAACTCCCAAATGGTTGTTGGTCCAATCGGATGTAGCTTTGGAGGATAGCACGAGTAGTATGCTTTGATGAACACAGTTACTTCTGTTGTAAAGAAAAATGTGAGTGTAGACCGTGCCATGACCCACATGACCCGTATAAGTTATTCTGCTAGACATTATTTTATTCTGCTAGACGTAATTTTATTCTGCTGGACCTTCTGCTGTATTGTTCCTGGTTGTATGTTGTTCATTTCTTTGATACATGCCCTATTAGAAATACATACTAGCTCTCTTTTCATCATCTCCAAATGTACGAACGCCATGTTCCACATTGGCAACCGAAAACTCAAGATCATCAGTGGTGATCATATCCCAAAACTTATAAATCATCATCACCGTGAAAAGATTACACATGGTACCAAAAATGAGTCCGTCCACATAATGTTTGGCTCCTTCACAGATAGCATGACTGAACACATAGGTAAGAATCTGACCTGCGATAAAGAAAAACAGTCCCAAGAGAATGGCTCCAAATGCCCAGATCGACTTTAATGCAAAAATCAGAAGAATTATCTGAGATACAACATATGTTGCGACGATAACCGCATTGATGACGTATGAAACAATGAATAAAGTTTCTGTCTTACGGTCATCTAACGCAGTGTTCCAATGTTTGAATGTAATAAGCGAAATAATGAAATTGATGAACCCCCATACCAAACATAACAATCTCATGATCCACATGGACTTCTTCGATCCATCTTCCCATAATTGATAGTAAACAAGCCCATTGTACAACAACCCAATACAAGTAGCACTGGCTATTCCAATTTGAACCGCTACGAAATAGGCATAACTTTCAGAACTTGGAGGTGAAACTCCACAATCAACCACTAATGAACTTACGGTTAAGCCAATAAACAAGTAGCAGAATGCCAACATTTCTTTTCTTCCAATAGCAGTGTATTTGGATCTCACGTTGAAGATGATGATTAATGCAATTATAAGGGCAGCAAAATGAACAAATGCTGTTCCTACTTGAAATATCATGGTATTAGCTAATTCCACTGATCTGGCATAACAAGTAGGCACTATTCCTCGGGTAAAATACGAGGTTTGATTCACCGACCCCAAAACAGAACATAATGGGAGAGGAGTCTTTTGGCAAATATCGTCAAACTTCCCAAACGTCATGGTTTATGTGGAAACTACTTGAACTTTAAACGAAACACGCTTAAAAAGGTGTAAAAAAAGAAGGTTTTTTTTTGTTATGGTGTGGGTGTACCAAGTTGCCTTAATTAGAATGTCGTAATGATCCAAAGATCTAATGTCGCGCGACATTTTACTTACATAACTAAGAGTATTTGACGTCAATATTTGACTTACTGGTTTGTAGACTTGACATGAGTGAAGTGGGTGTGATCGAGTAGTGTGGAGAGGGCTTGAAAGTTTTTAAAGATGTAGATATCTTATGCGAAAAAGACATGATTCACGAGTTGCACAATACTGACTTGAATTTCTCTGCTTATAAGCTCTTGCTATTAAGTGAAAAAGACAAAATTTCATTAAAATTAGGAAGATTGAAAATTGATCTTCAGTTGAATAAGCACGATGTGCCGTCATTTTTCGCAAAAGAATCGAATAGAGCTTTCGAGTTCACACAGACGTTTTTGTTAAGTATTTTTGGATGCCGTCAAGAGAATCAATATTACTATATCCAAGAAGATAATCTCAACCTTTTTCGGTTTCATGGAGAAAAGCCTTTATTTCATCGTACTTAACAATTTGAATAATATCAAACAATTAAATGATAGAACAGCGGAATATTTCGATTTCTAAAATGCGGTCCATCAACTACTTCAACAGCCATAATCTACATGCCTACACAACTTCGTAACATCGGAAAGTATATTGTCGTGAAAAGAGCGTAAATATAATATAGGATATGTACAAGAAGCGGACGAGGTTAAACTCCGTAAAAGTGGGGGTTGGTTCCTTAAGTCTGGTAAGGAGGAGGGGGCACGATCTCAAACTCCGAGCTAGGAAATGGCCAGTTAATTTTTTCATGGTTGAAATTCCATTGTTTGAGTTTATCATAATTCAATTGACGCAATCTTTCGTTGTTAAATTGCTTTAGTTTTTCGTTGATCATGCTGATGTCAACATGATTTGTAGATTGCTCGGGTTCTTTTCTTGGGAACTGAACCGAAGTAATAGAACCTTTAGGCAGCGAAGTTTTCAATGGAGATGTAGAAAGAGGATAATTATTAACATTGTTATTGACAATGCTGAAATAATGATTACCCAATCCTAAACCTGTTACGACCGACGAACTTGAAGATGGCGATACGGTAGATGGAGAAGGAGATCTTCTGGTGTCCTTAGTATGTTGAGAAATTGGAGATAATTTGACCGGTTTGGGGTGTTGAATAATTGGCGATTCCATTGATGACGAGGCCGTCATAAGTGGAGTAGTATTTGTAGACATCATTGATGTGGAATGGTTCAATGGCGTAGAAGGTTGAATATCAACCAAAGTAGAAGTATCAGAAACCAAGTCTGTAGCAGATGATTCATCCGGTTTCTTAGACGATTTCAACTTATGACCCAACTTAATGGTTCTTCTTTTCGGTTTAACATTATCAACTTTCTTCTTGGTATTAGAATAACTTGACATGTAGTTATTTGATTGAATGATACTGATTTCTTTAAGGACTTCATCAACTTTCTTAAAGTCCCGCTCTAATAATAAGTCAATGGGGATTCCATTACTTGTGGATGAAGCCAATTCATAATTTGACAAGTTAAGGTTGGCATACAATGAGTTGGTTAAATTTGGAATAAGTAAGTTGCGATTGAATTTTTCCAAATGAGTTCTCTGAATAATTTTTTTGAATTTAGGAATTGATAAGTCAAGGGTTTCTCTTGAATTGAATAAATTAGAAATTTTCACCAAGTTTTTGGCCGAGATTGAAGATTGAAATTCAAGCATTTCCTGTTCTTCATCGTGGTCATTCTCTTCGTTCATTTTGTTTTCTTGTTGTTTCTGTTTTCGTAAATCGTTAAAAGTATTATCATTAACAAGAGTATACTTCAATGATAATTTATGAATTAATGTAGGCAAAGTTTCTCTGAATAAGTCTCGGATTTGATTTTCGATTTGTTTTTGCAAGTAGTTGGCCAACACTTGAACCGTGTCAAACGTTGAACTAACCTTGATACTATCAAGAGGATCGTTTCTAAACACCAACGTTAACCCCTTGGTCTTGGAAAACACAATGATTCCGATCCCGGAGATCTTTATATCACTTAGTTTCAAGTCCAACGGTAAATTGAATGCATCGTTGGAGAGGAGAAAGTTCGGAGTTACGAAACTGTAATCATCATGAGAATTGCCAACCTCCTTGTCAAGCAAATTGTCGCTGTAAATCTTAAGTGGGTTGGCCTGCACCTTGGTGTGCAACGTTAAATGAAAGTCTCCTTCGTAATTGATTTTGAAGATTCCTCTGAACCGATCTCTTTCCAACTCTCCTATCTCAAGGATTTCAAAGTTGGGGGCAATCTTACCAAAATTTAAATCTTTAATAACAATATCTGACGCTAGAATATTAGGTCTTTTCCCGGAATTAAGGGCATCCGTAAGCAATTCTCGAGTCCAGCTCCTAAGAGAGTCTGTTTCTAGACTGTTCCAATTTACTTTAAATGACATAATCAATCAAATCAATCAAATCAATCAAACCAATCGAAAAAACAATGTGGTTTAAATCATAAAATTTTTTTTCTTTGTATCCGGGGATGGCGTTATCTTGTGACCCGGCGGTAAAAAAATTTGCTGTTTTGGTTGAAAACACAAACAGGTTGCGGACACGACCGGGGACGGCCGGCCGTGTCACGTGATTCATTTTTTTCTAATGAGAGCAACCGGTTGGCGCACGCCAACACCTTCTCTGTCTGTGCCATCACGTGCAGAACTGGTGGAAACCTCTAGTTGAAAGTCAACTAATGGCCGAATTCTACCAGTTCAAACCTCAGGATGCGTATCTTGAAGAGTTTGACTTTGAGCAGCTACGGAACAAGGTGGTGGTGATTGTCAATGTGGCGAGTTTGTGTGGCTTCACGCCCCAGTACAAACAGCTAGAAACTCTCTATCAAAAATATCGTGATCGGGGATTGGTGATAATTGGGTTTCCATGTAACCAATTTGGAAACCAGGAGCCTGACAACGAGAAGAACATATCGTTGTTTTGCCAGAAGAATTTCGGGGTGAGCTTCCCCATCATGAAAAAAGTGTTTGTCAATGGACGAAATACTCATCCTCTATATAAATGGTTGAAACATCAACTTCCGGGAGTTTTGGGGTTTGAAGGGGTCCGGTGGAACTTTGAAAAATTCATCGTTGGCCGCAATGGGGATGTGAAGAACCGGTACATTTCTGAGGTACCTCCTTTGAAGTTCGAATCCGAACTTGTGGAGTATCTAGATGAGCCTTTGAGTACCATATGAGAGTCAGGCAACTATAGCCTTCCGTGTCCGATACGATATTATAGACCAACCAAACGGCGTCCTCTTGTTTTAGGTTAATTATATAGTTTAGTTGAATTTAGTTTACTATGAACCCTAACTGCATATTTGTAGGTTGCAGGAAAAGCATAACTCTGCCATAGCTTGGTGATAATTGGGGAAGAAAAGCATTAGAAATTACTTTCGTACAACTACACTAGTATTACTGTTTCATTGTTTTGGTGTTACGTACTGATGTTATAATACAATTCCTCTGGCCTGTTGACCTATTTCTTGGCTTTCTTTACTATCTTCTTGGTTTCGGGCGTAGCTTCTCTCTTCTTTTCATTCTTATCCGGTAAATTGAACTCCTTCAATACACACGCCAATAACGTGGTACATCTTCTGGAAAGTTCCGAACTATTTCTCGATTGGAAAAAGAAGTCAAGGTGGAATAATGGACTTTCTCGAACACAGTCCCGGATTCGTTCATATACATCAAACCTGTCTAATCCAAATCGGTACAATTGTACCAAAAGGAACCGATCTTCTTCTTCACTGAATGTTCTTTTATTAGTGGCTGCTGGGGGATATTTCAACACTAACTCTTGTAGTGGATATTTATACTGACTTAATTTTCTTCTCAAGCATTCTTTCTGTAATTTGACTTTTACTATCCGCTCTTCTCCTGCTTCAATTTGGCCAATATATCTTTCGTATCCATCAATTTCTTGATATTTGGTCCAGAATGCCTTGGCATATTCACGAACCTCTTCTTCTGTCTTTTCGTCAAATTCAGTCGCAATCAATGAAATAGAATTACGTCCATACTTAGCGCTGGTCTGGATGAAATGTTGAAAATCCCTTCTGTTCCATGTAGCAAACCCTTGAGTTAAAAGTTCTTCTTTGAGTTCTTTTTCTTCATCAGTCAATGGTCTCGAATTATCAATTTCTTCTTGTTCGATCTTTTGTTCAAGTTCTCGTTGTTCTCGAGTTGATTCAGATCCTGCCTTCAAAGGAACAACATACTTCGTTTGCTTCTTATAGTAATTCTTTTCAAGTTCATGTAATTCAAACAACTTTAACGGGTAAAACTGATGGTCATACAAATTCAATTGTTTAGGGGGTCTTGGTCCACTTTTGGCTTGACCCGTTCTACCACCTGTATTCAAAACATCCTTGTAGTACATATCAATGGAGTAATTTTCTTTACGCTCTCTTTTACCAGGGTTTATCCATGCATGTCCAACATTGGTAATGCTTGAATGAGAAAATTCCTTCTTTTTGAAGTTTTCTCCATTCCATTCATAAACTGATTCGTCATTACTGAAATTTTGTAGAGCATTCAAATTCAAAGATTCGTATTTTTTATTCAATTCCTTGGTTTTATTCTCTGATTCTGCCAAAAGGGATTCAATATCAACATCAGCATCGCCAACATTACTGTCATTGCTGAACATTTCTGCGGCACCATGTTGAATCATATTAAGTAATTCATCCTTCGAAGCAGCCTTGTTGGTTTGATCGGCAGATGCCAAACCACCAGAATTTCTGCCTTGTTGAATAACCAATTGATCCAACCGTAATTTTTGGGCTGCTCTTTCTAACACTTTTTCTTCAATTGCATTTTCTGTAACGAATCGGAACACTTTTACTTGTTTAGTCTGTCCGATACGATGAGCTCTATCCATGGCTTGCAAATCAGCTTGAGGGTTCCAATCACTATCAAACAAAATGACAATATCAGCAGTGGTTAAATTAATTCCCAATCCACCAGCTCTGGTGGTCAACAAAAACACAAACTTAGAAGAACCTGGCTTGTTATATTCATCAATAGCATTGATACGATCAGCATGATCAGTTTGACCATCAATTCTGCAATATTCATACTCTCTGAAGAAGCAATAATCTTCTAAGATATCTAACATTCGACTCATTTGAGAAAATATAAGAACTCTTGAACCCTCACGTTGAAACTTTTTAAGAAGCTTATCTAGAATAATCATTTTTTGAGCGTTGAAGACCAAATGTTCATCAGTGGTGAACGGAGGCCCAGGTTCTGCACCTTCAAATAAATAAGGATGGTTACAGCATTTTCTCAATTGCATGACTATATTGAGTAATCTTGTTTTCAGCTCCTTTTTCCCATTAGCTCCGTTGACAGCGTCTATATCTTTTTCGAGAATCTTTTGGTACCATTTTCTTTGCATGTCTGACATTTTCACGTAAACGTTAAGTTCTTGTTTTGGTAGTAAAGATTTTTCAACGTCAGATTTGATACGTCTTAATAAGAAAGGTTTCAAGACTTTATGTAATTGAGAAACCACCGCGTCTTCTTTAGTTCCTTCAGAAGATTCTTCAGAACTGAACCACAGATCAAACGCGTCACTTTCACCGAATACGTCAGGTAATATGAAGTTCAAAAGAGCCCATAATTCGTGTAAGTTGTTTTGTAAAGGGGTACCAGTGATTAATAAACGATTTCTTGAATGGAACATTCTGATAATCTGGGATAATAAACTTTCTTCATTTTTGATTCTATGAGCTTCATCAATAATGATGTATTCCCAGTTGAATTTTTTAAAGGTGGATTTTTCACGAATGACAATTTCATAGGAGGAAATCACCACGTCGAAATCACAACTCATGACACGACTAGCAATTAAATCAGACCGTTCGTCTTTATCACCTTGTAAGACCAATACTCTTACATCGGGGGTCCATTTAGCAAATTCTCTAGCCCAATTGTCAAGAGTAGATTTGGGGACAATTACAATGTGAGGACCATTGATGTTTTTGTAGTATCGTAAGAATCCCAAGAATGAAATGGTTTGAAGGGTTTTACCCAATCCCATTTCATCAGCAAGAATTCCCGACAAGTTGTTTTCATACAAAGAAATCAACCAGTTAAGACCTTGAATTTGGTAGGGACGTAATTTCCCGTGAATGTACGAAGGACTTTCGGTGAATTCGGTTATTGAAGCCGTGACTTCTTCATCATTAAGTAATTCAGCGTCTTCCTCTCGTTCAGTTTTACGTCTTTTGCCAGAATGACTTGAATCGTCGAGATCGATTTTTTCCACAATTCGGGAAAACACCGGATCCTTAGCAGCTTTGGAATCAATGAAGTGTTTAAAAAGCCCCGTGAGTCCAAGAAGATATTTGAATCTTTTAGCGGTCTCGTCGATGTTGATTACTGGTTTTTCAGTTTTAGCAAAGTATTTGAGTTTATTAGCAGCCACATCAGTCGACGTGATCTGATGAGTATCTACCGGGGCAGTGGAAGAGATGGGAGTAGGGTCTTTTTCGGATTCCAGACTCATGATACAAAGGAATAATTAAAACACGGTTGAGTTTTTTGTCGGGTTTAACTGATAGTGAAATTTTCGTGCGGAAGCAAAACTATACGTGAAGAGCAAAGACAAGATACCCGAGACAGAAGGGCAAGAATGGGGTGAAAATGATGCAGTAAGTGGGTGATGAGAAGCTTGGAGTAGAAGAAAAGTAGTTTTGTAGGGTTGAGATTGTAAAATAGGGTGGTAAGGTCAATTGTAGTGTTCATAGGGCCAAGTATATGATTTGACTACAACGCGTCGAAGCCATAGTGAAAAATACACCAAACCACAAGCGAAAAGAGCTCTCGGGGCTTTCACGGTGACAATATAAGGCTGGTTATGGGTACTGTGCCATTGCTAGTTGAATAAAATCGATTTATGTCAATTTGCACCGAAACATACAAAATTGGCAGGTTGTTGGGATTGCTGCAAAACGCGACAAAAATAGTCGTAAATGTCGAAGATTTGCTCTAAAACGACGTCAATTACTTACCTACTGTCAAGACTAAATACATCCCAGTCGAAGGTTCACATCCCATAACTTCATGTCAAGGGCTGACAAAGTCCGGGAAGTGCCTTAAAGCCTATCACCACCGAGATGCTGCTTATAGATGTCCCAAACGGGATATCCTGATGTACTCACTATGCAGCAAGTTGCAGACGTGCGGTAAATACCATTTTTAAACGAGACTAAAAAAGCGCCATCACGATGAATTGACGCCATTTACTTTTTAATTGTTGTTTCAAACTCTTTTTGGTTGTTTTTTTATTCCTATTCTTAAGAATAAATTTGGTCCATTGTACTAAGTGCTTTTTAGTTAGTGGTGGTCCATTATAATATTCAGCATCTTTGCTCATTATACTGCTAGTTTTAACACTATCTTTATTGTTCCCACGCTTATTGTTAGTTGTGTGAGCAACAAGATAACTTTAATTGACTGGGTTAAATACCAGGGAAAATGGCCTCTCACGATATTGATAATGAAAGTATGTCGGATATTGAAACATCAATCGACTCATACGTTGAAAAATCTCCCATAACCACCAAATTCCGGATTGATAATCCTAATCTTCAACCGGTATCTGAAGATTCACATCCTGATCCTGCTCCAATTACATCTCTTGCTACAACCCAACCATTATTGCCTACAGAACTGCAATCAACTCTTACAACTGTGTCGACAACTGTGTCTTTAAGAAACAAGATGAAACGTCTTAGTTTGACTCGTTTGAATACAAGAGATCGACCTGTTGCCGACAAACGATTTTCATTATCAAGATTATCATTGAATCAAAGCACTACGTCGGTCAGTTCTTATAGAGCATCGGATTCTTCCACTCCATCGTCTTCGGCTCAATCCATGATATCCTCCGACTCCGAAGCTCCTACTCCCTTTTGGAAGTATCACATTTTGAAATTTGGTAACAACCTCTATCTAACTACCAATCCTAGCTTGAAACATATATATTGTCGAAACGGACCGGGTTACTACGTTGAAATCAAATTCAAGAACACTAACAATAAGTCAGTTAAAAACGGCTACTCTCTTGTGTTTCGTGATATTGACGATGCCAACGAGTCTGATCCCATCATGACCATATCGAGAAAATCGGACCCAGAAGGTGGGTACCTTACGGTATCAATTGCCAGACAAAGCAGATTACATCAGAATGTAATCAAATACATGCATAAGGATGATTTGAGTCAAGCGCCAATGTTTAATGGATTATCCATACCCAAGAAGCTTGATCAAAAATATATTCCAATTGATCAAATCAAAGGAGGTGTTCGATCCACTGCTTTATCATTGATTAAAAACTACGAGTTTAAGGACTTCAATAATGTTCAGTGGAATATCGGATCCATTCCTCGAGTCAGAGCTAGTAAAATGAACCGATTGAAGAATCGATTAAGAAATTCAAATACCATGTCTTCACCAACAGAACAAGAAGATGTGTTGAAATTTATTGGTAAGAGGAATATTTATTTCCATCAAAACTATATTGAAAATAATTTCAATTCTACTCCTTATCGAGTCAAGTCCAATAATCCCAAGGATATTTACTTACAATCAGAAGAAGGAGAATTTCCTCCAGTGCTAGCGATGTTTAGACCATACGAGAGTAAAACAAGAAAAAAGATTATGAATTCCGTTAACCGTCATTTAAGCATGCACGGTCCCCCCACGGCAGGAACCACAGAGCAACAACCACCTTCAAGTAAAATCAACTACAGGTCTTTGGACCACGATATTGCCGCTGGTGCAGACATAAAAAATTATTTCAAAGGAGGTGATGGACTCTACTACCAGCGCAATCCGATTGACGATACCCCCGATGATAACAAATTAGGATGGATTACCGTTTATGAAGATAGTAAACTTTTCACCAGTCGAGGAATGTATGACATTGTTACAGGTCTTACATTAGCTGTTGGGATTGAAAGTTGCTTATCGCAAGACGTTGTATAATCTTGCGTCGATGAGCAGACAATGCCAGTTATTTATGACAGGTGGTGGGGCCAGGCCACTAAATAGAGTTATTCTTGCCGTATACTAAGTATCGGTATACTAGCCGGGTAATCGGCCATTACATAGACTTGTTTATCACATGAACTAACACAACCTATAGACAGATGCAACCCTAAAGCCAGTCTAGACTAGGCCATAAGGCTGAAGTGTGGTCATAACCGTAAGTCATTTTTCACAACTAAAAAATATTTAGAGAGATATTTGCCTAATGCAGTATATTACCTACATGAAGTCGAAGCAAGGTTTGCAGATTTGGCCCGAAGTGATGAGCCAGGCGCGTCGTATTTCCCAGTCAGGCATTAACCTTAAAATGACCCCTGCTGAAGTCTGGGTCCAGGCAATGGTAAAACATGAGAGTGTTGATGATTATTTGACATTTTTATGACTTGAATCTTCTGGTGATGAAGCTGGAGTGGTGGATCGGAATGTGTCCCGATTCCCGATCCAAGGCTTCCAATTGCAGCTCACGACGTCGGAATTTTGTTTCACGTCCGTATTAAATGACGAGAAACGCGTAAACCTGTGAAATTTTTGCAGGTTCTGTGAGTGAACCCCTGCCATTGTTCTTTCGACGCCCAGATCGGGATATTTACTGGATTGGGACTAACGTTAGATGCATCTGGGAAACCCTACCCGGGATATTTCAGGTCTTAAAATTGAATTTAGACAACGTTGAATCCAATTATAGGCCATGAAGACGATAAAATCTCGATGAAAATGACAATCATGACTGAATCTAACGTCTGTAGGTGAATTATCACCGTGGATATTGCTACTAATAAAAAAAATAGAATGCTGTAGGATAATTCCTCAATTGCAGCTACTTCGAAAGGCTCTATTGTTATAATTACAGGTATTGTCTTGTGTCGATTGTAATTTAGAACGTGTCTATATTTGGACTTAATTGACTACGTATATTACCGGTTCCACGCCTTTTTATTGTTAATGGAATACAAGTTACCCGTTGCCAGGCAATTTATCAGGTTTGGCAATTTTTGTGGTCAGTTCTATTATTTTCTTTATAAAGGGTTCATTCCCTTCGAAGTTTATGTCTGTATTGATTGTTCTTTTTGTTTGGAAAATATTATTTTTTTTTTAACGAAAACGGGATTTAACTAAGAAAATAAAATGTTTACTAAGCTTAAAGATTCGTTGGTTTCTTTGACATCCAAGTTTAATCATTTTTATTTCATCCCATTATTTGGGTTGATCTGTTGGTATGCATTATTATTTGGTCTTCTAGGTATCTGGATTGCTCATGGATCTCAAAGTTATCCTGAATACGATGAAAATGAAACTCCTTTACCTTTAGAAAGAGTCGGTATGATTTTATCTCCTGGGTTTTTCATAACGTTCATCATCATTCATTCAATTGTGTTTTGTACTTCCATGTACCTTGAATACTACCATCGTAAAATCGGTAAGTTGATTAAATTCATCAAGCCAACCATCCAGAAAAGATTGGCTTATGCCTCGTTGATTATTGGTGCCATTGGTCAATGTTTCTTCATTTCTCAGGCTATTTCTGGTACTATTCTTGTTAGAAGACACGCAAGAGCCAATTCCCATTATGCCGTGTTATTGGCAGTGTTTGCCATTTTGGTGATGATTTCTCTTGGATTGAATTTCACCAATTACTACATTATGGGTCAATATTACAAGAAATATGTCAACGGAGAAAGATGGAATAAATTCACCATATCTTTCTGGTTGAAAATCGTGTGGCTTGTGGTCACTATAGTAGATGCCGTGGTCTGTTGTGGGTTTTACGTGAAAGGTAAGAAAGATGTTAGTTCAGTATTAGAATGGATCTTTCATTTCTGGTACGGGTTATTATTGGCATTCTGGACTTATGATTTATACCCATTAACCGAATTACGTGCTTTACGTAAAAACGGTGAAAAGAACCAATCTAAACCTGGAATCAAGAAAAGACTTTCCTTCTGGACTACTAAAAGATTCAGTGGTCATCGTATTGACGAGAAACAAAAAGTGGATCATACCGTGACTTCACTTAGTGCTGAAGATTCACTGGCCGGTGATCTTGAAAGTAATGAATCAATTGGAGACGTAGACTCTCCAGTAGGGTTCAACTACGTATCCCAATATAATAACGTGTGATTCTTCACTTGTTATTTATCTCGTGGTCGAGCTGGTCTCTGTCTACTATGTATGTACGGTCTATAAATAATTAATGATAACGGAAATTGTAATACCCAGTAATAATTTGAAAATGTAATTACTCAATTCAGTAATACCAAATCGCATCAGTCAATCTGGCAATGATGTCATGATCATAATGTAACTAGCAAAAGAAAACGGTTGTAAACTGGGGCTTGAATTCCCATTTCATGTTTGATTGTAACTACTAGTGACACGTTCGAATCGCCAATCAACATTCTTCGCGTGTAAGATGACGATTGGTGAAATTTCACCTAGGCATTGTTGCATGACAGGGGTAAAAATGTTATCTGGGCGGAAAATTTATATAGTCAAAATCCTTTAAATTTTTTGTTTACTTGATTTTTTTTCCCTTTAATTTGTAGCTGGATTAACTAATTAGAAACGGTTTAGTTACTATGTCTGATCTTGAACACAATGGTGTAACTCCTGCACCCATTGAGTATAATGATAAGTTTTGTCCTAATTCTAGACAAACCTTACGAATTGCTCTTAACTTAAAGAAACTTATTGACAAGGTCATTCCAATCTGTTTCACGACTACTGAGATCACGAGCTCGTTATCTCCAATTCTTAACGAGAATGTGTTGAAATTGGTCTATAAAGCTGCTGGAGGTAAAGGTGATGGAGAAAAAGGTACGTCTTCTTATAAGTATAGAGCAGTATTGGTGTTCTGTTTATTGAAGGTTACAGGATGGTATTGGCAACAAGCAGAAACTGAATTGTCTGACAACGAGCTTTACTCTTTGAGAGCTGTTGCTGCCCAAACGTTGGCTGCTAGTGTCATTGAAGATACTGACGATGACCAGTACTTATTCTTGGGTATGTTATGCCACAGATACGTGATGAGTTTGAACGAAGTGGACTGTGACCCTGTCAGTGCTTTGGAATTGGCTGTTGACATGCATTCAACCACTGTTCTTGGATCTTCTGGTTACCAAAGATGTATCAAATGGTTATGGAGAGGATGGATTGTTCAATCTTCAACAGATCCTCACTCTTATGTTATGTATAAGGGAGTTGCATCTCATTCAATCAGAACTCATTTTGACCCTGCAAGAGTTAAAACTCCTTTATACCAATCAATTCTCGAAGTTTTCTTTAGTTTCGCTTATTTGGTGGTGTTCACCATTATTTTGAATGGTCATCAAACTGATGCTTCTACGCTTGATACATTTGAAGTGATCTTCTACTTGTTCACTGCCGGATCTATATTAGATGAAGGTATCAAGTTATACCATGTCGGGCTCAACTACATTGGATTCTGGAATGCTTTCAATGATATTATGTACACAATCATTATTGTTTCTATTGGGTTCAGATTTTTGAGTTTAGAAGCTACTGGTCTCAAGCAAGAAAGATACAATGAAATTGCATTCAGAATCTTGTCATGTGCATCTCCTTTTATGTGGTCAAGATTATTATTGTTCTTGGATGCCCAACAGTTTGTTGGTGCCATGATTGTGGTTATCAAAACAATGATGAAAGAATCGATTTTGTTTTTTGTTCTTTTGTTCGTGGTCATTGTTGGTTTCTTGCAAGGTTTCCTTGGTTTAGATGCTTCTGATGGTAAGAACGAAGCCACTAAGAGAATTCTTATCTCGTTAGTCAAGGGTGTTATTGGAGGTTCAGATTTCGGTGATGTTGCAACATTAGTACCACCATATGCTTCGATTTTGTACTACACTTACACCTTTGTATTAAGTGTCATTTTGATGAATATCTTGATTGCATTGTATTCCACTGCTTATGCATCAATTGTCGAAAACGCAACGGATGAATATTTTGCTCTTGTTGCCCAAAAGACTCTTAGATACATTAGAGCTCCAGATCAAAATTTATATGCTCCACCATTAAATTTGATCGAACTCGTCATTACCCCAATCTCATGGGTAGTCAGCAAGAATTCATTCAAAGCCATTAATTACTACATAATGTTGGTCTTCTATTCTCCTTTATTGGCATACATCAGTATGGATGAGCTTTCCAACGCCAGAAGAATCCAATACAACAGATTCAAAGGTTTACCTGATGATGCCAATGAATTAGACACCGAATGGGACTTGACCGACGGTTACGATGTTGACGCTAATAGTGGCTGGGACGGTATTCAAGAGAGAAACTCTGAAATCACCACTGCCTTGAGAGATCAAAGGGAAGGAGAAGCACAAGATCCTGAATTCAAGATCAACATGAATGATTTAGACAATGCCATTGAAAAAGTAGTGAAGCCAGTCCAAAAGGCCAACAGCTTAGGAATTAAATGGGAATTCTACGAGTTATATGAGAAGATTGATCATCTTGCCGTACTCTTAGAGACCGTTATAGCTGAAAATAAGGAGTTGAAGGAGAAACTATCCAAGTAATAGAGCTCTCCAGCATTCAAAGCTGATAAGAAGCTACATATAGACAAACACTGATAACACAACATGGTTAAATCATGGAATTTAGTTATAATATGTCGTGGTCTTGCGTTGACGGCATAATTTGCAGCCTTTCCTGTGCGCATGATCATCACTGCTTGCAACACCAACAAGGCACTAACACTTGTAACCTTCAAGTGTTCCATTCCAATAAACTCCAGCTTCAACCCAACCATCTTGTTATTTTTTTTCTACTCTTCTCTCTTCAAGTAATTTGTTTAATGTATATTTGTCTGCTAAGTACGGCCGGTCGTGTCGCGCCGGAACTGAAATTTTTTCTAGTATGGAAAAGCCAAGGTGAGCACAAAAGAAAGATCCTGGTAATTAACCACCATAGTAATATCATAAAGCAATGGCAGAACCGTCAGAATCTGCTCAATTTAAAAGTGGACATGATATTCATTTTGATTATGATGTGAATAAAAAGCCCTCGGAGGTGTCGGAAGCGGGATCGGAGGCCGTAGATGCGGTGAATGAAGGTTCCACCTCCAGTAAGAAGCGAAAGAAGAAGAAGAATAAGAAATCTCGGGGAAAATCCAATCTCAATGTGCAAGCATCGATAAACGATCCTTCAGTAGAATACCCAACATCGCGTGTGATCAAGCAAGGCCCCAACGGGGATGTCATTGTGGAAAGTTTGGATGAAGAACAGAACTCCAGCGGCAATATTTGGGACAATTCAAGCTTGGAAGAACAGGCTAATTTGAAAAGTTACTGGGAATCACTCGACGAATCTGAGAAAATGAAGCTTGTGAAAATCGATAAACTGTCCATCATGAAGTTGTTCAAGAACGAAGCAAAGTCAGTCAACTTATCTAACCATCACCCTCAGCCTACTGAGCAACACCATTGCAGTTGTTCTTATTGTGGAAGACGTAGTAATATCATCGAGGATGAACTTGAAAATATTTACGACAATCATTTTGATGACATCATTGATTTCATCCACGAAGTCCGTGATATCAACGATTTAAACGCCCTACCAGGCCTTCTATTTGGTGGATTCCATATGTTGGAAGAAGAGCATAAACTTATGAAACGACAACAACGAGATAAGGCCCTAGCGAATCATCACAACCATAGTCACCTGCATGATCATTCCCATCATGATGAACACCATCACCATCACAGCCATACCCATATTCCTGATCACAATGATAAAGAAAATCTTACAAACGATTCCTCTGAACAGCTTAACAATCAGAGTGAAGATTCATCCTCAGTTTCTAAAAATGTGTACAAAGAGCAAGCAGGGGATTCTGATGCAATCGACTCCATACAAGAATCGAAGTTTGGTCAAGGATTTCTTGATCCTCAAATCTTCCAGGTACTCAAAAGAATTGATTTGGAACGCAAAAGTATGGATGGAATAAAGGTAGAACCTGGCATAGTTGAAGAAACAAGGTCGCAATTACGCAATTTATCCGATCAAGAGAAGCTTAAGATACAAGGATTTATTTCTTTCTTACATAACGTTCAGCAACTTCCTCCTGATGATTTAGATGAAGAAACGAATAGAGTATTGAGTCAATTCGAAGACTCCCAGAATGGCTTATCAGGGGTAGCAAATTTCATTGAAGATTTCATAAAGACCGATGGTAATTCGTTTGTGGACATGATGGAGTCTCTTTCTGCCAACAGAGTGGCTAGAAAGCTTTTATTGAAGGAACAAAATTCTCCAATCGATGACTTTTATGCTCAACTCACAAATGCTGAAGACAATGATGCAGATGTCAATCAAAACAATAAAGAAACCTTGGAAGATCTTGATGATGAGGATGGTTTTGCAGACGAAGTCGATGACATCGAGCAGACTGCTGAGGATGAAGAAGATTTGAATAATGAAGCTTACGCTGAACCTGACGACGAGGAGGATGAGGAAGAAGAAGAATTAGAAGGAAATTTGAGTGACAGTGATTCCGAAATTTCTGAAGAAGAGAAAATGCAAGAGATCCGGAGACTTTTCTTAATCCAAGTTATCAAGTTGTTCCAAGAGAGACTTAAAAGTTCTTATATGGAAAAATTATCACAAGATAGAACCAAGCAATTGATCGAGGAACTTGAAGCTGAAGAAAATGCTAAAAAAGAGAAGGAGCTAAAGAAGTTAAAACAAAAGGAAAAGGCAAAAGAAAAGAAGAGACTTCAACAACTTGCAAAGGAAGAAGAACGTCAAAGAAAAGAAGCAGAAGAAAGGGCCAAGGAAGAGGAAATTAAGCGTAAACAAGAAGAATTACGTGCCGCTCAAAAGAAAAAGAAGGAAGAAGCTCGATTGAAGAAAGAGGAGGAAAAATTGAAGAGAATTGAAGAACTTAAAAGAAAGGAAGAGGAAAACCGCAAACGTTTATTAGAAGAGCAGAAAAAAGCAGAGCAAGAAAGAAAAATCAAAGAAGCCGAAGCTGAAGCCGAAGCAGTTAAAAAGGCCAAAGAAGCGGAAGAGTTAGCCCTAAAAAAACAACAGGAAGAGGAGCTTCGTAAGCAACAACAACAAGTGGACGCTGAAGCATCCAAAGAAAAGGAAGCAGGATTGAAAGCCAAGTCTACTGAAAATTTTATTCTGCCTAACGAAATTCAGCCTGCCAATGTTCATCTTCTCGAACAACTTTACCATTCCAGACCAGGATCGGGCCAGAGTACCCCAACTCCAGCTAGTATCCAGCCTCACATTCCTCAAACCAACAATTCGTTTGGTATGCTCCCATCTGGTCTTCTTCCCCCAGTCAACAATTTTTCTAATACTGCTAACGAACAACAACCAATTCATATGTCACCCTGGACTAATCATCAAGGATTGAATAAGCCTAATTTACTTTCAGGTCCTACAAATACATCAAGTGCATTTAGTCCATTCGGAGGAGGATTCAACGGTGGACTCGAGCCATCAGTACTTTCTACAGGAGGTACACTTGGAGGAACTAACAACAGCCAAACTGTTCTCGGTACATCCAATGTACTTCCAGTGACGAACAATAATGGACCGATGCTTTCAGGACCAGGGGGGTCTAATGGAGTCATGTGGGGTAATCAACCAACTAGCTCTAGACCTAATCCAATATGGGGTAGTTCAAGTGTACATCAGCCAACGGCACCACCACCAGGATTATCAACTACAGGGACCCCATTATGGAATAATTCAAGAAATAATAGTACAGATGCTACAGACATGAGTTCAGTGCAAGCGGCAGCATACGAAGCGTTTCTCATGTTACAAAACTCGAATCAACTTGAATTCGGGGTAGCACCAAATCTCAAGTTATTCCAAATGACCAAGAGTATATTGGCGAATCCTGGACTTTCGTTACATCAGTTTTTAAATTCATGTCGAAATATTGGTTCGAAGTACCGTTTTGACTTCATATATGATGATTTAGGAACCATCACGCATATCAAGGCCACAATCAACCAGCCTTCGTCTACGCCAGCAGGGGCACCCGGGCTATTTGCCAACGAGATGATAGGGTCGATAACCGATACCAGTGTTGGATTCAACAAAGGTTTGTGGAACTAGAAGTTTCTAGTACCAAGAGATGGAGTAAGATCGGCCTCGGACCGTACAAAGGTTTGAACTATGAAAACTACGGGTTGAACTCAACAACGGTTTGAACTCAACAACGGTTTGAACTCAACAACGGTTTGAACTCCACAACGGCTTGAACTCCACAACGGCTTGAATCAAGTCCACAATGGGGTCAACAACTGTTGAACTGTGATTGAAGTCAATAATCGATTGCAATGATTCCGGCGACGGGGTTGATGCATGAATCCGTGATGTACGGGTGCACCGGCGAATGACCCAATGTAATAATAGTAAATAAGCAGAATACAAGCAACAATCACGCCAGCAATGTAGATGGAAGTAGCAAGCAACACACCGTGATGGTGAACAGGACATGTTGGCTTCGCCTCAAACGGTCATGAACGGTTAGACAAATATGAATCAGATCTGCAAGATCCGGCATTAGGCAACGCGCCGGAACCAGCAAAAATGAAAGTTACGGGTCCAGAATATGAACTTCTTTAAGCTCCAGCAAGAAAAACAAGCATAGACCACAAAACAAGATGGCCGAGAATCTCATAAGAAGAAAGATCGTGATTGTTGGAGACGGAGCATGTGGAAAAACATCCTTGTTGTATGTATTTACGCTAGGGGAATTCCCAACCGAGTACCATCCTACGGTGTTTGAAAATTATGTTACCGATTGTAGAATCGACGGAAAAGCAGTTCAATTAGCATTATGGGATACAGCAGGCCAAGAAGAATACGAAAGATTACGGCCTTTGAGCTACCACAACTCCCACGTCATCTTGATTGGGTTTGCTATTGACGTACCTGATTCATTAGATAATGCATGCCATAAATGGGTTGATGAAGTCAAGCAGTACTGCGGAAGTACGCCATTTATGTTGATTGGATTGAAAAAGGATCTAAGACCCGAGCCCAGCTCGAGCAAGCAGTACGTCCAGTTTGAACAAGGCGAGATAGCTGCGAAGCAGATTGGTGCCAAGACTTACTTGGAAAGTTCTGCATTGACTGGTGAAGGTGTTGATGATATTTTCGAGTATGCTACTCGAACCAGTTTGTTAGTTACTGATAAGCTGAAAAATGGATGTTGTCGTATAATTTAGGCCCACTGGGGGTTTAGCATCCACATTGTCAATGCATCTACAATCTACAAATTATCTTTTAACCATCATACACCCTACCCCATTCCGTTTATAAATACCTAATGAATAAATGATTAATGATCATACTTGACGCAGCGGTATGAGCGAAGGTATGGATCTGTAGCAATCCATGCGCCTACGATGCACGAAGCCAGACAAGTAGTGAGGAAGGAAACATGGTGTTCAATCTACAGAAACCACTGTTGGTTGATAACGCTTATCTACCAGTCACCGAATCCCCGTCTACGGGTCCCTACCAGAGAGACACCGTTCGGTGAACCGCAAATTAAATATGACAAAAAAAAAAGGAAGAAAAAAAAAAAAAAACTAGAACCACCTACACGACCCGGCTTATGCATAAATGCGAGGGGACCACAACCAATTTTCACGGCCGTTGCCTTAGACACCCTCAATCTAGGAGGGCAATATTAGTCGGCAAAACAGCCAGAGTCCGCCCCAGACGGACCGTAATCCAACCACCATCTGTCGGGAATGTGAGCAGCATGTTGAATACGAACCTGGCCCTTACTACCCATTCTTAATTAAACAATGCCTCTGGGCAGGCTCATATGCAACTCCTGCGCGACATGGGGGTGAGTGAAATTAGTATTTCCCCATTGGGAAATACGAGCCGCATGATCTTCGCCAGACCTAAATCACAGCTAAAGTCAGCAATGCTACTAAAGTAAGTAGCGGACAGCGGTGGAGGCAACTGGAGCAGTATAAAAGACGTCAATGACGGAGAGCATCATCGTCAAGTTGTCCAGCGTATTGGTGGGTTTGTTTGCATTCCCGACCTGCAAATTCTTGGACGTTTGTTAATCGATAATTTCTTTGTCTCCTAAACGGCTGACGCGACATATTCCTGCACCAAATCATATCACAAAAGCAGCATTCTGGGAGATTTTTCCATCCTGATTTAAAGGAGGTTTGACGTCTATATTTTATTGACATTTTTCAAGTCACTATCTATTGAACGAACCAATTTCATACTTGAGTGTTTTGCTATAATTGTTTCTAAACGTGATTTCTTATTAAAATCGTTGACTCATGGTTAAGCATAATACTGGCGATACTAAAACGGCCGGAGTTTCTACGTCGTCGATTATATCTACGTTGGTAGCAAATCTTGTATTATGTGGAATCTTCGTTTCTTGTTTTCTTATTCTTCGTCTTAAGTTCAAAAGAATCTACTCGCCAAAATCGTCTTTTGAGTTGGTCGAAGAGGAAAAAAGACCCGAACCTTTACCAAAGGACCCATTCAGATGGATTTTCATCCTATTAACCAAACCTCATTCCTTTATAATTCAACAGGCTGGTTTAGATGGTTACTTCTTTTTGAGATACATGCTTGTCATGGCCATTTTCTTCATGGTTGGTATGCTTACTTGGACCGTTTTATTACCACTAAATGCCGTTAAAGGTAAAGGAGGTTCAGGGTTTGATCAGCTTTCTATTTCCAATGTCAATGACCCTAAACGATATTACGGACATGTGGTGATGGGAATGATCTTCTATGGAGGAATGGTATTTGTGATTTATAGAGAACTTTTCTTTTACAATTCTTTTAGAGCTGCAGCATTATCAACGCCAAAATATGCTAATAAATTATCTTCAAGAACCATCTTATTTCAAGCTGTCCCTGATTCCATGTTGGATGAAAAGCAATTTTTCAAATTGTTTAATGGTGTCAAAAGAATCTATGTCAGTAGAAACCTGAGAGAATTAGAGAAAAAGGCAAACAAAAGAGAACTGTTGATTCGTAAATTAGAAGCCGCTGAAACCACTCTTTTGAAAAAAGCTCTCAAGTTCAAAAAGAAGGCTGACAAAAAGGGTATAGTCATTGAAAACCCAACTGATATTTACTCGTATGTCCCTGCTGAAAAAAGACCAAGATTCAAACCTGGTGGTTTCTTTTCCAGAAAGAAGATTGATACTATTGATTACTTACGTGAAGAAATCCCTAAAATTGATAAGGAAGTTAAAGCCCTCCAAAAGAAATTCCGTAAGTATAGAACTAAAAACTCCCTTTTTGTGGAATTTGACGATCAGTACATGGCCCAATTAGCTTATCAGTCCACTGTTCATCACAGTCCTTTAAGAATGTGTCCAACGTATACTGGAATTGAACCAAGTGATGTCGAATGGGCCAATTTACGTCTATTCTGGTGGGAAAGACTCACAAGAAGATTCATTGCTGCATCGGTCATCGTTGTCCTTATTATTTTCTGGGCCGTTCCTGTTGCTTTTGTTGGTCTTATTTCAAATCTTAACTCCTTAACCAACATGGTTCATTTCTTAAAGTTCATTTACAAGATCCCTTCAGTGTTATTGGGTGTTATTACCGGATTATTACCATCTATAATGTTGGCTATTTTAATGGCAATTTTACCAATCTTCATTAGGGCCATGGCTAGACTTGCTGGTTGTGCTTCTGCTCAATCGGTTGAATTATTTACTCAAACCTCTTACTTTGGCTTCTTAATGATCAATGGTTTCTTAATTACCACTATTTCGTCTTCTGCGGCTTCAACAGTTACTCAAATCATTGAAGAGCCCCAGTCAGCCATGTCGTTGTTATCTGAAAATTTACCTAAATCTTCTAATTTCTACATCTCTTACCTTATTTTACAAGGGTTATCTGTTGCTGGAGGTTCTCTTTTCCAAGTTGTTGGTCTTTTTGTTTACTATATCTTAGGTTACTTATTTGATAATACTTTGACCAAGAAGTGGAATAGATTCAAAGGTTTAGGAGGAATGAACTGGGGTACTACATTCCCAATTTTCACAAACTTGGTTTGTATTGTTTTAGCTTATGCTATGATTTCGCCAATGATTTTGATTTTTGCCAGTTTTTCATTCTACATCATTTACATTACTTATGTTCACAACCTAACTTATGTGTTTGTTGAAGGTGCTGACGCTAGGGGTGCCCATTATGCAAAGGCTTTGTTTCAAACTTTCACTGGTATTTACTTAGGACAGGTTTGTTTACTTGGTCTTTTCATTGTTGGTAAAGGTTATGGACCAATTGCTTTACAAATTATTTCATTGTGTTCTACCATATTCTGTCACATTCACTTGAAGGAAGCTTTTGATCATTTGATTACTGTTGTGCCAATCGATTGTATGAAACCATTAGATGGAATCTCTTATACCCCCTCTTTCCACGGACAGTCTGAATATAAAGACAAAATCCTTGACAAGAAAAGAGGAAGCAAATTCCAAGGATCTCAAGAGAAGCAAGATTATATCAACGAAGAAAAAGAAGAACAAACCAGAATCAAGCAAGATTTACTTAGTCCCGACGTTGAGTATACTTCACTGGAGAATGAGAATTCGATTGTGCCATTGATTGCTGACCGTGACTTCAAAACTACAGAAGCAAATAATTTCATGCTTCGTTTGATTAGACCTGATGTTTTCTTGAATTATAGACATGCCAAACAATTACTACCAGCCACATATAATATTGAACCCGAAGTTGAAGATAATAAACATGCATATGATCAACCGGTTGTTTCAATGCAAAAGCTGGTCGTTTGGCTCCCACAAGATCCAATGGGCCTTTCAAAGATTGAAGTAGAGGAAAATTCTAAATTTGTCGAATGTACTGATGAAAATGGAAGTTTCAATGAAAAGGGTAAGGTTATATATCTTGGAAAACCTCCATTTGAGTAGATAGGATGTATTCAATGTATATTTAATTTGTGAAACGTGGATATAGATACATGGTATTCAATATATTTAGACAGAAAATATCAATCAAAAAGTATAAACTAAATTATAACCGAACAAAACAGAACAAAAGAATCACAAAAAAGTATCGGAAAGAAACATTTTTAATAAATTGCAACCTTGAAGGCATCAAATTGATAAGTCCAACTATCGATAGATGGTTGGTCGTAAACACAATCGAAAGTTGTATCATTTTGCCAAAGAGGACGAAGAGGCCATTTGCAAAGAAGTTGTTCTTCTCCAGAATATGACCCTGAACTCACGGTGGCATTAAGTCCAGATGGTTTCAAGCCATTTTCAACCCAATCAATAATTATTTCCATATTAGTTTCAGGATAAGGTCCTGGTTGAAGAGTGTTAGTTCCACAATGGGCAGCACCCGGAACTAAATAGAATTGATACCAGTCATCAAGAGCAGCTCTAGCAGCATCATCTGACAACTGGCCATACATTATTGATCTTACTGATTGCCAGTAATGAACAGAAGAAGCGGCAGGAATACTTGGATCAGACTCTCCATGATAATGGATCAATTTACCTCCATGTGACATAAATGGAGTCAAATCTGGAATTGTTGTTTGTAAAGAGTCCAAGTAACGATAGTAGGCAATGGACATCCATTCGACCAAAGTATCGTAAGTTACATTGTCAAGAGTTGAAAGATTATCGAGATCCAACAATTGAACAAATTTAGTAACATATTCACCTCCAAGTGAAGTAATATCAAGCTCCCAGGCTTCGGAGTCGCTATTGTAGGTAGTTGCAGCATCTTCAAGTCCAGAAGCAATTTGCCATGAAAGGTAAGCTCTTTCACCTTTGGAGTTGAAAAGCCCGTCATAAATGGCTTGAGCAACTGCCACACCTTGGGCAGAGACAGTTCCATTTTGTTCTGGTTGACTAGTAGATTCAGTTTCATCCGCTCTTTTACTAAGTCCCAGGGAAGAATCTTCGGCAGCACAGTAATACAGTTCACCAATGATTGAAGTTAAGTTGAAATTAATCATGCAAAGATCAGTTCTGGACACTACACCATCGACTCTACCGTCAAGAGCATCACAAGCTTCAATTGTAGCATTCACGATCTTGGCAAGCTCACAAGGTGGAGGATAGTAGTCCAAGGTCTTTTCAACCTCAGAAGAAAAGACATGGTTAATTTGTTGTTGGGCGTATCTGAAAGCTGGAGCACCAGCAACCACACCGTCGTATTCTTCTCCATATCTTTGGACTTGACTCATAGCTTCACGTCCACCATCAGAACATCCTTCAAAGTAAGTATACAACTTGTCATCGTCAGAAAGTCCATAGAAGGACTTGGTGAGTGGTTTACCAACCAAAGTCACTTCTCCCAAAGCTTGGTATGCAAACATATAAGTAGCATCCCAATTGATGGAACCATTACCATACAAAACTGCATCATCGTAACCCTGTTCAAAAGCATTATAACCAGCATCAGTAATACCAGAAACAGCTCCGTATGGGAGCCCTCCAGTTACAACCGAAGAGAGTTGGTATCCTCCACCTCCAGCAACATAGAACCTGTTTTCAAAGTCAGAAGGGTCTGGGAAAGCATAATTGAGTACAACTTCATCACCTTTTCCAGTATGGGTGTAGGAAAAAGTAACATTACAGTAGTTGTAAGTTTGGGAACTTGTCAGACTCAGGGTCGTTGTAGAACCTGAAGTTGCATTGTAAACAATACTAGCCGATACAGAAGAAGGTATCAAGTCAATTCCAAGAATGGTGCCATTAGCTGGTAGAATGGATTCAACATAAGATGATGAACAAAGTGATGCAAGAGAAGAAGCAGGAGCTGCATTGACAGTTGCAATGGCTGCTAAACCTGATACTAACCAAGGAAGTACCATAATGGAAGCAAATGATTATTCAATGAGGAAAAACTGAAACATTGGAACAGTTTTATATGCCTATTAATTTTCCAAATGCCGCTATTCGGGGAATCGCCATGTAACAATGCTTAGCTTCATTATATTGTTAGATACCCTTGGCATGCGCTAGAGTCACCGTCAGCGAAGCCATGCTGCCGGCATTTGAAACGGATTCCCTCATTTGGCAGGTGGTTGAGAGCGGCAATGCCGGCGGTATTGCCGGCAGCACATGCTTATCACGTGCAGCACCGGCAGCAGTAACCTCGGCACAAGCCTATGTTAAACTGAAAATTACGGGGTAAAGAAGCAGATAAATGTCATTATTTAGACATCTTCACGTAAAGAACAAACTAGTTATGCAGGCCAAAAGCAGATTGTTGATAACTCAACAGCATCTTGCTGCAAACAGATGCTTAGCGACAACTTCTCCATTACCTAATATTGGTTATGTAAACCAAGGTACCAAGTATACGAAAGACTACAAAAATTACGCTATTGATAAGACTTCAGGAGGAGTGATTTCGTATTTCCATGATATTCCTCTCGATTTGAACCCTGGGGACAAAACTGCCAATATGGTGGTCGAGGTTCCTCGGTGGTCTAACGGGAAATTCGAAATCAGTAAGAGCTTAGCAGGAAATCCAATTGTTCAAGACGTTAAGAAAGGAGAAGTCCGATTTGTCAAGAACATCTTCCCCCACCACGGCTATATCCATAATTATGGAGCGTTTCCACAAACATGGGAAGATCCTAAACATGAGCTAGAGGACTTGGCATTATTTGGAGACAACGACCCGCTTGATGTTTGTGAAATTGGAGGAAAAATTTACCAAACTGGAGATATTGTCAAGGTGAAGATTTTGGGATCCATAGCATTGATCGATGATGGAGAATTGGATTGGAAGGTGATTGCCATTGATGTTAACGACCCTTTAAGCAACGAATTATTCGACATTCACGATGTTTTTGTGAAATGCCCTGGGCTTTTAGAGGCTACTAGACAATGGTTCCGAGACTACAAGAAACCGGATGGAAAGCCTGAAAACACATTTGCATTCAATGGGGTTTACAAGAACCAGCAGGAAACCATCGAAGTTGTGCTGCAATGCATAGAGGCCTGGAAACGATTAATTTCCAAACAAGCGTCTGGACTGGATTTACCAAATATAAGCAATGTCTCCCAATCGGGGCTGCCGGGTCATTTAACCCTGGGATTCGACAATTTGCTAACCACACCTGCTCAACCAGACGCTGATATCCCGGAAGAAATCAACAAGAATCATTTTTGTGCCTCCGATTAATATTTGTATATAGACTTATAATGAACACTCCCCTTGGATGCAAAAATACCCATCCACTACCGCATTGGGCAGTCTGTCTTCGCGCTCCACTTGCAAGCAGAAATGCCCACATCCTGCCGCATTCGGAAGTCAACACTTCGAAGACATTCTCATAAACAAAAAAACTGATTTTCATCCTCCATTAACCGCCAAAATTTACTTAGAAACGAGTTCTTTCTGTTGAAAATGCCGCCATCTGCAGTTTCACCTGTGAAAACTTCGGCTGCAAGGCAGAATAAGGTAGCGCTAAAGCCAATTCAGCCCACACACCTTTGGACATTCGATAATGCCTTGTCATTATTGAAATACTGTCAAGATCCGTACATTCTTGATGGATTGGATGAATTTTTAATACTAAACAGTGATGTTTTGATGGATCCAACTCCATTTGCATCCAGCGGAGGTGAAAGTGTTCAGAAAATACATGATTTGTCGTTAAGAAACGTGTTGTATCCAAAAATCACCGACAATAACCTTAAGCATGGTGAAAATTTATCTAAGCTACTCAAGTTGGACAATAAAGAAGTCCTCAGAGTCATCACACAAGTGTGCAATAAGATTCCGGAACAAAAGATCACTAACTATGACAAGCTAAAGTCCAAATTACCCGATGACCGTGAAAAGTACTTGGAGCACAACCGATTGTTATTATACACCAGTAAGGTCCTAAAAGAAAGAAGGTGTATTCAACGACTTGTGGTGGAGCTATTGAATAACAAGTTAAATCCAGCTGCATCTTTGGTAGTCCAGAACTTGGGGAAAAAGATATATTTGTCTGATGATTATACCGATAAATTAATTGATGGATTACTGAAAGCTACCTCCGACTTGATCAATACAGCTTACAAAACAAATGTGTCCGATGAACTTGATGATTTGGTATACACTGAGCATGTTTTATTCATCATAGGCATGTTGAAGACCTTGGTAGAATTATTGTATCCTAACTCCAACATGAGGAAAGAAACAAAATTAAAGTGGTTTCAGTATATGGAAAATACCAACTTCATTGCGTCAATTGGCCCTCATATAAACTACACAGAATCTTTTGCTTTGATCCAAGGCTTGATCACAATTGTGTCACTACTTTTCTTGGACTTTGACTCCGATTTTAACGCTGATGATCAACTGGTGTATCTCAATGATGCATCCATCTTCAATCGCATCAATAGCATCATCACTAAGCCTTCAAATGAAAATGATATAGTTCAGTATGGTTGGGCAATTATTTTACTCAAAAAATCTATCATATTGGAAGAATTTAACCTGCCAGTTACTGGTTTTGATCTCAACTCCGTTCTGTCGAGCTTAAATGCGTTGAATCTCAGACTATCAACATCTCGTGTCTTTGAAGAATTATCCAAACTTAATAACCTTTTAAAATTTGACGACATTTACGCCTCTATATTGTCCTCCTTGGTTTTATCAGTAATGCCTTTGCTTGACATCACTCCAGAAATTGCATTAACTATCTCGAATATTTTGAAATTGGCTCCAAACAGTATGGTTCAAAAGTTCTTTGATAATGAATCGGTAATTGACTCAATAATATTATCGCGAGCTAAATTTCCAATCTCTGTTTCTCCTTACTTGAGATTGGCATCTATCAACGGGAATTTTGCTCTTCACGAATTTCAACAATTAAAGTCATACATTTCAGTATTCAAAAAGTCAGAATTCAATCGTCTTTATGATATTGATGATGAAGAAACTGACCTCATTAGATTGAAGGAGCCTATCGATCTTTACCCTCCTTATGAATTGAACAAAAAATTATCATTGTTTCTTGATAAAGATACAAAAGGTAAGATTTTACCTGGAGGTTTACATGATGAAGTAGTGGTAACCTTCTTGTATAACTATAATGGCTGGGCATATCTAGGACGTGTTCTACAAAATGCATCGAAGATGTTCGATAATTCGGATGATGAGAAAATTGACTTTATCATTGACATTGTTTCTCTTGTCAATAAAACTGTTGAAGACAATGGAGTAAACGAAGCCAAAATAGTGCTTGAGGCAATGTCTGAATATACAGACGACTCAGATATTATTGAAGTTTTTTTGCGTCTTTTCGAGCAAGGATTGCATGCTAGAAATATTGAAATATTGGAACCTTTGATAAATCTATTAGGAAACTTCATGCCATTTTTGTCTTACAGAATTTGGCCATATTTGTCCAAATCATCACTTTTGCCTAACAATGGAAAGGAGGGTTTTGCTCAAACAATTTTCGGTGCAGTTGAGATGGTGAAAGGTGACTTCAAATTCACTTTGGCAATAACGAAAATTGTAGAATATATCGTTCAGAACTGCTTGTCAAGTCAAGATGATTATCCAGCTAAACTGAAAGGCGTTATTCTTGAAAGATTTACTGCCCACTTGATCTCTGTATTTGAAAGCTTTATTCATTGTACCTTTACAGAAGGTCATCAGAAACTAGAGGTTGGAGTCCATATTCTTGATGTATTTTCTAATATTTTACAAAGCGTCTATGGAATCGATCATGACTCTAAGCCTACCGAGAAAGTAACATCATTTTTAGCTGGTAGTTCATCAAGAATTCTCGCATCTTTCTTGGGAACGACCTCGGATGTTTCTAGAGCTTCATTTCCTTTACTTTCGATTATTGATTCATTCTCTTCTGATATTAACATTTATGAGCTAAGAGATGTTTCGGGTTTCTGGTTTGACAATTGGATCCGCTGTGGTCTTAGCTATACTCAGCTTTTGATCACCATTCGTTCGGAAGTTTCTATGGCTCCTAGTACTCTTGAAAAGGAAGTATTTATTCGTTTACCGGTGCTTGTATCCACTTACGCCCAAAATGAACTTTTACGGAAACCTGCTTTGGACTTGATAACAGCTTTAACAAGTGCTTCATGGAATGACCAGCCTACCCCATCTTTACTTTCCCATCTTGGAAGAGACTCATCGCAAATGCTTTTGAATTCCTTGGTAGCTGACCTTGATAATGCTTTTGATGACTATAAAGTGAAAATATCGTTATACGACTTTATTTGTGCTGTCATGGATGGCAATCAAGAAGGATTGTCCGTTCTCTTCATAAGTGGCCGGGACGTTTTTGGTGAATTTGTTCAGGATGGCAATCATGAGAAATCTAGAATTTCTTTGTTATCAACTTTGAAGAAAAAAGTCGATGATATGAAATACTATCCTAATGATGTAAGTATACATCTTGTCGACGCAATCGCTTTAGCCTTCAACTCCTGGACCACCGCTGGTGAAAGCGATGATCTTAAGTTCACTAAGGAATTGATTGATCGTGTTAAGGCTCCTGCTACTGAATTGGTGGATTTGCTGCCTTCAGCTTATATTGCCAGATGCTATGAGCTAAAGGTTGTGTCTAAAATTGTTGAAATCCTTTCTTTAACATTATTTACTACTAAGAACGAAGACTGTAAAAAGGTGATATTTGAATTGATGTCATCGCCTGAATTTATTGCAAGTTTTGCCACGAGGTTCTCCATTTTGGACTACAAACCATCATTACATTCTAAGGCTCGGGATTTATTTGAGCAAAACTTTCCATCAATGAATTTAAGCCAATTCACTAGTGCTTTACTGAAAAGAAATAGGTTTGGAATTTCCGGAATTTTCAATTTTGCCCTATTGGATCACCTTTTATCCTCGAACCCAAATTGGGCTGAAATCAGACACCATTTGACAATTTCCAGCATCAATTTGCAATACGTGGATGCACAGATTGCTTCTGCAAAATCTTTTGGTGCCCTTGTTACTGCCTATTGCAGAAGAACAGAAACAACTTTAGGCTCAGGTTACTTAAAATTGGTCTACCAGCTTCTCAGACTCAATGTATCAGATGAAATACCAGCGGAATTTTTTGTTCTGACTTACCAGGAACCAATTGAATTGTCCTTTTTTGTGCTATATTCCATTTACAACTCAGAAGGTAGAAGTCAAGTAGACAGTAAAAGTATAATGGAAATCATAAAGGTCAGCTCCGAGTTATTATCATCACCAAGTATGAAGTTCTTACAACAATTGGGTAAATCATCGGGATTATATCGATCGTTATTGAGAATAATTTTTATGAGTTTAAGTATGATACAGGATGACTTCGGTATAATACTTGAAAATTCGAGTATTTTCAGAGATCTTTTTGGCCTTATAATTACTAAAGGAACTAGGACCATTTTGGTGGATCTCCACAATGATGTTTTCAACTCTCATTCAAATAAAAATCAAGACAAGGCAGTTTTCTCTTCTAATATATCTGACAAGATTGATGACTTACAACTTATATTGTCCATTTTGAAGGTATTCATAAACCTTAAAGCATCGCTGAATCTTCATCACGAGATGGCAACATTAGTTTTACAGGATGGTACAGTGAAGTCACTCTTAAATCTTTATTCTTTTTCACATCTATTGCATATCAACGAAGAGCTGGTTTTGGCTCAAATGAGTCTTATGTTCATCCAGCAATTGTTAAGAATTGATGAGATTGCAGACAGTTTTTTCTCTAGTGGACTTCTTGTTGTTTTAGTTCAAAGTACAACATCACATCCAATCAAGAATGGAGGGATGAGTATTGACGAGACTCCCGAATACCATGGGATTTGGACTAATGGGCTACTCCCTATTCTTATCACGATTATATCCAAATTAGGGTCTAGAATTATCCCTGAGTTTTGCTCCACATTACATGCGTTTGCCAAACAAGTTGAGTATTGTATTGAAAGTTGGGCTAAAGACTCTTCTAGCATTAAGATCAGTTCTGCTCTCATATCGGAGACGAGTCAAATACTTCTTTTATTTCAAATGTTGAGAGCTCTTCAAGTTCTGGAGTATTTAGAACGAGCACGTGAAGTTCCGAATGATATCGACATGGATATTTTGCCAGGATTAGAGTCTGAGGCTAAAAGAGAGGATTTTGTTGATTGTATCAATAACTTATTGAAACATCCTAAGTTCTTGACTTCAAGAATTATTGCCAGTACTGTTGAAGAAAAACGAGTCATTGACTCGGGTGACGCTTCATATGAAGCGTTTGTGAATTCAGTAATCAAAGACATCGAGGAGTTGAAAGACTTTGACCAATGATGGGCGTATGGATCTACCGACCTTTGTAGTTAATAGATAATCTAATGCATCGCAAATACAACTATCGTAGTACCTTAACTACTGGATCTTGATGATATTCTTCGCATGCAATACTTTTTTGAGTATATTCAGGGGTGGGCGGTTGTGGACGGGATATGTGACTACGAAACAATAGGAAGCCAGCCCGAAAACTATAAGGTATTGGTGAAAAGCTGCAAAATCGATAGGTGCAAAAATCCAGATGCTGAGGCCCAAAACAGTAATTTCGAGTATCGTATATCACCAATATTTTGGCGCATTTTTCACCTCCATCAACACTTTCTTCACGGCTTATAATCTGCAACAATGACATCATCCTTTTATGTAAGCTCTCCAGGGAAGGTGATTCTTTTCGGAGAACACTCGGCGGTTTATAAAAAGCCGGCAATTGCCGCTGCTCTTGATTTAAGAGCGTATTTATTGGTGGAACCAAGTCCAGACTCAAATACCATCCAACTAGAATTTCCCGACATCCAGTTGTGCCGAACTTGGAATCGTAATGATATTTCCTGGGACTCCATCAAGAAACACATTCAAGTCAAGAACGGAAAGCCCGTGCCGCCAAAGGAACTTCAGCCCGAAATCGTCGACAGTCTCAATCAGCAGTTATGTGATCTAACTTCAACGTTTCAATATGTTGCCTGCTATTCCTTCCTTTATTTGTATGTTAACCTTTGTGGACCCAATACTCCAGGAATGAAATACACTATTAGATCCACTTTGCCAATTGGGGCCGGCTTGGGGTCTTCTGCTGCTATTTCTGTATGTATTTCAGCCGGATTGTCTATACTAGGAAATCATGTTGAAGCTGCCAACGTAGCACTTAACCAAAAGGCTTCTGGTGCTGATAATAAAAACCCAGATTTCATTGATCAATGGTCGTTCGTAGGGGAGATGTGTTTCCACGGTAATCCTTCTGGTATCGATAATGCAGTGGCTGCTCATGGTGGAGCAGTGATGTTTCAAAGAATGGAAGACCCAGCCACTCCTTCAGTTCGGACTTCCATGAAGAACTTCCCAGCAATCAACTTGCTATTGACGAACACCAATGTTCCTAGGTCCACTGCCGAACTTGTTGCAGGTGTTGCTAAAATGAACGCTACTTATCCCAAGACGAGCTCTTCAATTTTGGATGCTATGGCCCATTTGGCAAACGATGCTTATCAAATAATGATCCACCCACAGTTCGATGCAAAAGAACGCAACAAACTAAGAGAGTTGATCAACTTGAACCATGGTTTGTTGGTAGCATTAGGAGTATCACATCCATCATTAGAACAAATCAAACTTATTGGTGACAACCACCACATCGGAGCAACAAAATTGACAGGTGCTGGAGGTGGTGGTTGTGCTATAACTCTATTGGATGACGATGTTGCTGAAAATGACATCAGTAAGGCTGTTGAAGAGTTTTCTCAACATGGATACGAGTCCTTCCGAACTAGCTTAGGAGGTAAAGGAGTTGGTGTATTATACTATGATAACGTTGAGAAAGATTTAAGAGATAAGGTCTTCTCTTTCGAAAAGTTTACTAATTTCAAAAATCGTGATGAGATTATCGAAGCTTTGGGGGTTCATAAGATAGAAGGATGGAAATTCTGGTAAGTATCTTTAATGTAATTAATATAAGTAGTCACTACAAAGTCATATGGGCGAATGTTTTTTGTTTTTTTTTTTATTGTTCATATTTACTATAAAAGTAGCAGACTTCCAGAAGATGTGCTGGTTATCGAATTGTTTGCTGAAAATAATTTGGTTTGTAATCGTAATTGTTTCAGGATTCTTTTCAATTTTGAATTACTGCAAAAAATTCATTGTAATCTGCAAGATACCTCATCTTAGTCAATCTTGAGCTTGCATGCTTATCTTTCAAAGATCAGCCTATCAATGTTTCTTCTGAGCTTGAGATAGTAGGGGAATAGTCCATTTGAGCGATTTCTCTTGCAATTCGGTTGAGTCGTTCTTGGGTGTAAGCGATAAGCTTTTCCTTTTTTTCGATAAGTCCAATAAGCACTCTTTGCCTGATATTGTTGAATAAAGGGTGATCTTCTTCTTCAAGGATTCGCTTTAATTTTCCAATCTCTTTATCTAGAGTCGTATGCCTTTCCACAAGTCTTTCATGGATTAGGTCCAAAATCAAATCTACTTGCAAATCCTCATAAGAAGGAGGCCCCAACACCTTGGAGAACGCAGTGTGAAATCCGAACACAATTTTTTCTGATAACTTAACTTTAACTCTTTGTCTCATGATAATGAAGTATAAGTATATTTAAAAAAGAATGGAAATGGTCCCACGGGCCTTTTATAAATAGGAATTTTACATATGCTGCAAAATTAGTCTGCTCATCCCAAATTAGTAATTTGCGTATAGCGTTCTCATAAGATGTTTAAGATATGATATTCATATATATACAGGAACCTATATACCTCTGTTAAACTCAAGGGACTCAATGGGGTTACCCTTTGCATCCTTCAAGTTGTGGAATTTTTCTTCTAAGGATTTGACAGGCAATTCTCTTCTTTGTGGGAATACAGCCAATGCAAATGGTAAAGCCACTAAAGAAGTTGCAAAAATCAAACCAATATTGGCCATAGTTTCCACCAACTTGGATTTACCTTTCAAAAGTCTAGTTTTTTGTAATCTAACCAAAATCAATGGGGGAACAACCATCACAGGGGTGGCATTAATAACTCTACTGGCGGCAGTTTCTCCAACAGCATAAAGAGCAGCCGTTTGAGAAACTCCAACGTCTTTACCATCTTTATCGAAAACAGTAATACCTTTCTTTAACTCTTCACTTCTCATAAGAAATACGTTTGCAATACCGGCTGAAACAACGGCTGCAAATGGCACCAATCTTCCCAAGATAAGCTTTGTGCTTGGTTTTAAAGACTTCAACCGAGGCACAATGGAGTTCAATCCAAGGGCCACCGAACATGAAGCAGTAACAGCCATAGAGTAATTGGTAATGATCTGTTGGGTAGTCAAAGGGTGAGATTTATTGGCATTCGAAATGTTGATGGCCACATTCAAAGATTGATTTGCAACCTGCCAAAAAACTGTTCCTGCAGTTCCTAAATTAGGAGTTAACATTCCAGCAGTCACTACAAGATTTGATAATACACATGAACTCATTCTGAATGGCAAAAACACCGTTTCTCCGGTATCAGGATGTAATGTTGAGTCCAAGACCTTTTTGGCTCTCCAGAGTTCTGGGGTCATTGAAGGAGTGACCCCGTTTTTGTAGTCCCATACCATTCTTTTCGCTTGTTCAATTTGAGATGGGGTATTAAGCAACATAGTAGGGTCAGAAATTTCAGCACAGTGCTTTACTCTCCCCCAGTAATTCGATAAATCATACTTGGAGCTTGGAAGGGTGACGGGACCCGGAATTGAAGAAGCCATATTTGGATGTGATAAAGATGAATAAATATATAAAGAATCAAGAAGTTGATAAGTGAAAAATTATCATGCGCCTGCGCCGGACCTAAAATTTTCACCGGTAAAGGCATTTCTTTTCATAAGCACAATTCAACAGAATCATCCCAATGTCTCGTTTGGTAGGACATGGTGTAGATATTGTTGCTATAAAGAGGTTTCGACGTCTTTTGCTGGAGAAAAACCTGTTGAATTCTACGTTTGTTAACAGGTTAGCAGCAAGAATCCTTCATCCGAACAAGGAACTACCTACATTCAATAAATATCAACTGAAAAATGACAAAAATCAGTGTATAATGCTCCTTCTGGGGAGCTGGTGCAGTAAAGAGGCATTATACAAGTGCTTGGACCAAGAAGATCAAGCCAAGTTCGAGTTTAATCGCTGGTTTAGAAGTTATAATCTTAGGGGAAAGCCTTACATAAGCGGTGATGACTACAGTAAGGAAGATGAGTTCTTGTTGAGTTTAAGCCATGATGGAGACATGATGATAGCCAGTGTGATACGGACGGCTAACGGAAAATCTACTGGTTAGTAGGAAGTAGAGTGATTACCATTGAACCTCATAAGTCATCTTAGGTGATGGCAGATGTTACAAAAGCCATAGCCGTGCTTTAATACATTGAATGGATTGTTTCTAATTTACTTTATTATTATGGTTATACAATGATATGCCTATACATATACTACAGATTGTTTATTCCCATTCAACGGTTGCTGGTGGTTTAGAGGTGATATCGTAAGTAACACGAGCAACTCCATCAACTTCGTTAACAATTCTGGAAGCAACTCTCTTTAAGAAAGAAGCTTCGAAGATAAACCAATCAGCGGTCATAAAGTCCAAAGTTTCAATGGCTCTTAAAGCAATAACTTGTTCATAAGTTCTTTGATCACCCATAACTCCAACAGACTTAACAGGTAACAAAGCAGCGAATGCTTGAGAAATTTGTCTATATAACCCGGCCTTTTTGATTTCTTCAATGAAAATAGCATCAGCTTCACGAGCAATTTTAACTTGTTCCTTAGTTACTTCACCCAAGACTCTAATAGCCAAACCTGGACCAGGGAATGGATGTCTCCAGACTAAATCATGAGGAACACCGAGTAATTCACCTAAATGACGAACTTCATCTTTGAATAATTCTCTTAATGGTTCGATTAATTTCAATTTCATGTTTTCTAATAAACCTCCAACGTTATGATGGGTTTTAATAGTTTGAGAAGGACCTTTGAATGAAATAGATTCGATAACATCAGGGTATAAAGTACCTTGTAATAAATATTCAATTTCTTGACCAGAAGCTGGTTTGATTTTAGCAGCTTCATCTTCAAAGACATGAATGAAGGTATTACCAATGATTTTTCTCTTCTTTTCTGGATCAGTAACACCCTTTAATCTACCTAAGAATAATTCACTGGCATCAACCACAGTTAAGTTAATACCCAAACCTTCAGTTAAAGTTTTGTAGACGTTTTCAGTTTCGTTCTTTCTCATGACACCATTATCAACGTAAATGGCATGGAAACGATCACCAATAGCTTCTTTCATGATTTTAGCACCGACAGTAGAATCAACACCACCGGAAACAGCACCAATAACTTCAGCAGTTGGACCAACTAATTTTTGAATTCTAGCAATTTCAGTATCGACGAAATTTTCCATACTCCAGTTAGCGGAAGCTTTACAGATGTTAAGAGCAAAGTTCTTTAACATGGTCTTACCTTGAGCACTATGAGTGACTTCAGGGTGGAACTGGATACCGTAGATAGATTCAGTTTCATGAGCAATAGCACAGTAAGGAGAATTATCCGAAGTGGCTACAATTTTGTAGCCAGTAGGTAAAGCATGTAATTTATCACCATGGGACATCCAAACTTGAGAATGGTCAACACCTTCGAACAAAGCACAGTCTTTGTCTTGAACATTCAAAGTAGAAGGACCATATTCTCTTTTATCACCTCTAGCAACACCTTTACCGTTAATCCAAGCCAATTCTTGCATACCGTAACAAATACCTAAAATTGGTACGTTTAACTTGAATACGTCATGATCAACATGGGGTGCATCGTCTTCATAAACGGAATATGGGCCTCCAGATAAAATGATACCCTTTGGAGTCCAGGATAATTCGGAAATCTTTTGAGTACATGGTAACATTTCAGCATATACATTGAATTCTCTTAATCTACGAGTAATTAAATGAGAATATTGGGAACCAAAATCCAAGACCAAGATGGTATCGAAAGTTTTGGAAACTTCAATTTGAACGTCGTTGGCGTTAGTCATTTTCAGAATTAAAGGACTCGAGTTTTAACAAACGGGGTATACTCCCAAGAGCCAAAAAAGAAAATGTGATTTGAGGGAATCGGGGCTCTTTATATAATTTTTCTTGATACTCATCGACAAAATTTTCCTGGTGACTCCGACCGCACGGATTTGGGCCTGGGCAAAAATCGGGTCGACGCTGGGTCCGCCTGGGCCCATTGGGTCCAGGGCTGGGACCGCGCATGGGTCGAGCCCGGCCCAATTTGTGGCGGCAATGGGCGCGTCCGCCTGTTTGCGGGTCCGCCCGGGCCCTCCGCGGAGCCCGCCCGATGCCATGGTCTCCGCCGATGGCCTGAACCTGGGGTATAAGGACCCGGTGATAGCGGTTAAAGCAATGTATTTGGAGAACTAAACAACCTTCATTAGCTTGGAAGACACTACTGTTCTTACTGCCGTGGTGATGTTTTTATTGACGTGTTTATCGGCTTCGTGGACCGTCCATCTAGCAGTATATTTGTGGTCAGGTAAGCGCATATGCGTTGAGATTGTGGTGACTCCTAACATACGATTGGCCATGAGATCTCTTCCTCCTCCTCGAATCACCAGAAAGAGACGGTGGAGACGAATCAAGCGGGCCATCAGGACGTTTTTCTCCAAAGGCTACGTCAACGACGGGGATGCTTTCACATGTCGAGAATCGGTGCATATATCCAAGATCAAGCAGTCCATGTTGGGCACACCTCGGGTGAGAAGACATGCGTTCAGTGAAGGAACGTCGATGGTCAGAACGGCCGCCGCCGTGGGGCTATTGGCGAAACGAATGGCTGTTCCTTCGTCCAGTCTGGTCAGTCTAAGCGTTAAGCTCTAGATGGAGCCAGATGGAGCCAGATGGAGCCCGATGACGCCGAGACTTGAGGTCCCACCCACGGGTGTTGTTTTTATTTCTGATTTGCTTACGGGAGTTCTCCAGGCCCCACGTATGTCTTGCTACGATATCCTTATTCTGTCTAATATACTTTTGTCTATACGTGTTTGCAACCATGGTTGTGTCTGTAGCCGAATCCGTATTGCTGCAAAAAACAGTCACGTGCATGCTGCGATGAGGTTGGAATTTTTTTCAGCTGCATCATGACATTTTTCACTACTTGTAAGCAGCCATGGCCGACGACAAATCCCAAGTGAAGATCAAATTCTTCACTAATGAAGAAGACGAGACGTTGAAGGTCTCCGAGACTCCACTTTTCGTGCCTATTTCCTTGAAAAGATACGGATTATCTGAGATTGTCAATCATTTATTGCAAAAAGATCAAGATTCTGAAGATAATAAACCAATTCCATTTGACTTCCTTATAGACGGCGTGCTTCTCAGAACTTCGATAGAAGAGTACTTGACAAAATCAGGATTGTCCCATGAAGCATTTCTTTCCTTGGAGTACACTCGAGCAGTGTTACCCCCATCATTTTTAGCATCCTTTAACAACGACGATTGGATTTCTTCATTGAGTACATTCACATCGGGCTCTTTACAACCCAAGATTCTTTCTGGATCGTATGACGCCATTGTCAGAACATTCAACATGTCCGGAGAAATCGAAAAACAATTTGTTGGTCATTCGGCCCCAGTGAGAGCCGTTAAGTGGATCTCTGCAACTAGAATAGTATCGGGAGGTAACGATAGACAATTAAGATTATGGAAGGCGTCTGATAGTGACAGTATGGAAGAAGAAAATGAACCCGAAGCCGGGAAAACCTTGGCCATTTTGGAAGGTCATAAGGCTCCAGTTGTTTCTATTGATGTTTCTACCAAGAGTCAAAAGATCTTGTCTGCTGGTTATGATAATTGTATTGGATTTTGGTCAACTAATTATAAAGAAATGACTGCCATTGAAGCCATCGATCAGGAAGCAAAAGGTGTTTCTTCATCAACTAAGAAAAGAAGAAGAATGGCTTTGAAAGATGCAAATGTAAGAAGACGTTCACCTCTTGCCATATTAGAAAGTCATAAACAACCCGTTGAAGGGGTTATCTTCGACCAAACTGACAGCTCTGTGGCGTATTCTGTTTCTCAAGATCACACAATCAAAACTTGGGACTTAGTAACTTCAAGAAATATCGACACCAGATCTACTGGTTATTCATTATTATCAGTCCTTCAATTGCCCGAAGTTAATTTACTTGCTACTGGTTCTTCTGCTCGTCATATAAATCTTCATGATCCTAGAATTAGTTCCACATCTACCGAACAAATGTCGAAGAAGTTAGTGGGCCACTCTAATTTCGTGGTCAATTTAGCTGCCTGTCCCAACAATTCCAACTTATTCGCTTCTGCATCTCATGATGGTACTGTCAAAATCTGGGATGTTAGATCCGAAAAATCCTTGTATACTATCACCAGAGAAGAAAGTGAAGTAGGTGAAGATAAAGTGTTCGATGTGGCTTGGGATTCCAACATAGGTATTGTTAGTGGAGGTCAAGATAAGAAGATCCAAATTAATAGGGGTATTGATATCACGAAGTAAGTAGATGTACATTTAGCATTAATTCATAAAATTACTGAAAAAAAAGTATATTGTAGTATTTACAGAGGACTCATATGCAATCAAACATGTTGCTTATGTTTAGTTACATTTTCTTTTCTCGCAGAGACCCATTTGATTAAACCATAGAAGCATTGGAATAGACTTTCTGTATCTGTGATGTAGCCAGATAGAGGATTCGATTCCTTTAGTGAAACAGAATGGTCAATGTCATTCCAGCCCAATTTTCGACGGATTTTGGTGATTTCGTCAGCATTTAATTCAGCTCGAGAGGCACTCCCATATTTCAACGGTCCAACATTGATCCAATAGCCATTTTTGATTGAATTCTTCTTGGTCGAAGGGGTGGTCAAAGAATTAATGGTGTCTAAGTATTCAATGATGTTTTCAGCAGTGTCAATGAAGAATGCCGACACCACAACCACGTTTTCGTATTCTTCAAGAGAAGGAACCGTGAAGTATCGGAAGTCCTGGTGATGCAAAGTAAGGTTATCTGGTTTGATTGGAGAAACCAAATCAATTGACCGGAATTGAGATTTGGAATCAATGAAGTTGGAGCAGGAATGAATGAAAGGATATATTCGATTGTTCGATTTGGCTTCTTTGTATACGAACTGATTACAAATGTGCATCAAACCGCTGAACTCAACGGCATGGACACTTCCCCAATTACAATTTGGTGAAGAAGCAATTTCATGGGCGATTCTCCCCAAGCCAGAGCCAGGAACTATGATGCAAGTTTTCTTCTGATCTGAAATATTGGGGATAAGGCGTTGTAGTTGGTTATTGATGTAGGATACAAGCGGGCTCAATTCGACGTCTCCGGACTGGGACCAATCTCGAATGAAATGGCCGAGAGACTCAATGACACGATAGTTGGAAGAAGATACATTGGAAGAAGTGGAATTGGACTTCAACATGTCGAAATCATTATAAGCGATGCCGTAGGATTCGATAGTTGAAGATATAATATCGTTCAAGACCTTTTGATTGTTGGAGATGCACAGATCGATTTTGGACAATTTCAGCAAGTACCCAGCGTCTTCACAGAGTTTCTGTTGGCGCCAAGACATCATCTTGAACAATTTTCGACGTCTGTCGTTTGGTTTCTTTGAGTTGGCAGAATATGACTGCAATGAAGAAATGGCAGATAAAAGTTCGATTTTGGAAGATTCTGGCATGCCAGAAAACCTGGCTGAGTTACCGTTGGCCGTCTGGGGGATCAACGAAGCCGACAAGGAAGATCGGAGTCGGTTTGGATCGATTTTGGCCATAAGATTCGACACAAGGGAGGTTCTGGTCACCATATTGGAGAATAAGAATACTGCAACCAAAATTGGTACAGGAGACAGATTTGGATTGAAAAAAAACGATAGGATCACGTAAGCACACGACGAGGTGATGATGGCCACGGCAACAAGATGGAAGTCGGAGATTGGAAGGGAATTGGCGGTGGTGAAGTCCATGGGAAATGGCCTTAACTATGGTAATTGTCGCGGACAAAACGGGAAATTTTTGCTGAAACATCATAGCGCCTAATTGGTATTATATAAGCTTTTATATCCTGGATACTTAAAGGTAGAAACGAAAGGGATTTGTGAATTTGTCGGGTTATTGGATAACATTTGGTTTGTTTCTTTGTTGCTGACTTGAAATTGTTGATAATCTTTTTATAGGCTTGACACCTTGGTAATTTTTCTTGATAGACTTGACGCTTTGATAATCTTGGAGATCTTTTTTCAACCTTCGACTGTCGGTGCTGAATCCTCTTGAAAATCGGCACTTCTCCCTTCAATTTTGATTGGCTTTCTAAATGTATTCTTTTGATGACGTGACGCCTTTGGCTTTAAACGAACAACTGCCGCAACTATGCCAAATCTTGTACTCTCAAGAGTACAAGTCCACCATGGGGTTGCTCCTAGCGTTGATGCAGAATGAAGAGTACAGCGAACGTGCTCTTTGGCTTACCCAGAAAGGAATCGAAATGCTTGCGTCCCATTACACCATTTGGAGCTATCGCTTCACCATCATCAAAAACCTCGGGAAGGACTTGTTCAAGGAGCTCGATTGGTGTGAAGAAATCGCCTTGGAAAACGAAAAAAACTACCAGATCTGGAACTATCGCCAATTGGTGATCTCCCGCATCTTATCCCAGCAATCGATTGATCGGAAGTTCAATCCTCATCGAGAATATCCCATTTTAAATGCCATGCTCCAGGAAGACCCCAAGAACCACCACGTTTGGTCGTACCGCAAGTGGTTGGTGGAAAAGTTCGATCTCTACAATGATGAAAAAGAACTCGAGTTTGTCAATGCATGTTTACAGCATGATTTACGTAATAACAGTGCTTGGACCCATCGATTCTTCATCTACAGCCATTTAATCGACTCAGACCAACTGGTCTTGCAAGCAGAAAAAGCTTACGTCATCGCCTGCATCAAGGTAAGTCCACAGAACCCTTCGCCATGGAACTACTTGCTTGGACTCTATCGACAATTCAACCAGGATATCACCGATTTGCAGCCATTATGTGAAGAATTGAATGCTACCAGTGCTTTTGCAGTCGAAACCTTAGCCTCCATCCACGTGACCCGGGGCGACGTGGTTGCCGCACGACAGTTGTTCGTGCGGTTGCAAAATGAACTCGACCCAATTCGGGCCCGGTACTGGCGCTACCAGGCGGACTTGATGTCGCGGCGGGCCCACCAGGCGGTCTAGAATTGGACCCACCCGAAATGGACGGGGGGCCGGAATAATCCCGTCGGAACCAGCTTACGTAATCCGCGGTCCCCCCCCCCTTTGGATTTTTTTTCTTGTGGTTTGTAATGCTTACATAATCGTTAAACCGAGAATTAGTTGAAGAATGCACGTTTTTTTTGTAGCAGGAGAAGTTGCAAATGTACATTTTTTGGTGGAACCCTATGTGAATTGACGATATAGAGGGCCTAGACTACTGGTAAGAGCCGGGTAGAGCACCAGGCAGTACGTCACACCATTAATGCGGTTGCAAAATTATCAGCAGCAGCAACAAATATTTTTTGAATAATGGTGCAGCTTACATAAGCGGTGAATAATGATCTTTTTTTGGTGGAGGTTTCCGAGCCAATGCGATCCAAGGTTGCATAAGATTACTAAATAGGGGGCATATGATACGGAAGCACATAAACGAGACCAGAGCACCCAACTGTGCGGGAAGATGATGAGATTAACGTTGAGGTGATGAGTCAGCAGCACAATTCATACATAAACAAGTGCATTACAGCCATGGTCCATCACATGGAGCCAGTGTCCAGGTAGTCAATTGATGATACCATGGACGGATTGTTGTTGAGTCTCGATTCTGGGGTTCCGAAGTATTTGCATATGGTACAGGTGACAATGCACGATATGCTGTAGGTATCGATGGAGCCGCGGTATCGGGAATGTCGCATGCACTTGGTTTGTGGTGCCGATCATTGGCTGCGCTAATGGCCATTGGCGCACAGCAAAGGGCACCAGTATAGGGGAAATACGATACGAACATGCCCCCATCAGAATCTGGATTCCTTGACTTGACGAACAATTCGTGGTATCAACCGACAATGGACTCCAGGCATCGAAGAAGTACAGGGGGTGTTTCGATGGTCCAGCATTCTCGACGGATAATACCCCAGAATGCCGAAGGGAGGCATGCAACTGGAGGAAGCACCTACTGTATTTGTACAGCGTGCATACTACATCAGATGGTTCAGCCTACTAACAGACCCACCGTAGTTATGGCACCGGTGGGCCACTAGATGTTAATGCACACCTTCACCACCAACTGCAATCCTGGCGTTATCTGCACCATTTCATGTGCGCCCGATACCGCAGGCGCGACATTTGCACTAATTGGAATTTAGGCACATTAAGCCTAGACACAGATTCGGCCTTATGCACACGACCGGCGCGCCGCGGCGCATATTCCCTTCAGGCAGCCTGAAAAATTATTTGTACATACACTCAAGATATATAATTTGCCCTTTAAGCCCATATCCCAGCCTCCAAGTTTTTTTGTTTCTCTGTTTGATATCTTTTTATTAGTCCAGGTCGGTTTCAAGTTTTATTTTATATATTCAAAATGTCTGACTTTAATGGGTTAGGAATCGTTTTGGAGTCTCCTCCGCATTCAAGACCGTCCAGTCTACCGCCAGTAGAAGAAGAGGTTGTTGTAAATGAAGAGCTTGTGTCTCCTACCTCCACACAAAGCTGTTCCAATAAAGATGAAGTTCTTTTACCGCCTCTTCCCGACGAAGAATCGTCCTTGGCGGCTTCCTTGGCTTCTGTCGTCGATATCAAGTCGATTCCAGGCGTTGGTGGTGAAGCACCCGCCTCTGTCATCGCAACAGCATCATCTTCAATTTCCAACGAAACAACAACCAGATCGTCTTCAACCAGTGAAGGTGCCTCGGAAATCAACCTTGACTTCTTCCACAACCAGCTGTATGCTTCGTACGAACTCGACTCTCCTTCGTTGAAATTGAACTCGTCCAGTTTGTTGTATTTCCCTGCTGTTAGCGACTCCTCCAACAATCCCACCACCACCACCAGCAACAACAACAGCAACAACAACAACTCCAATACCTTCACTCCAGGCAGCATTTCGGCTACTCCAACATTCACAACCTTGAGTTCCATCAGTTCAAGCACCTCCTACACCAATCTTTCCAGTATCGTGGGGGGAAACAACACCTCCTCCAATACTTCCCCTTTGAAAGGATTGAAAAGTCTCAAGAATGGAATCAGAAAACTCTCCTTGAGTAAATCATCACCCGCTCCTCCTCCAAGACCCATGTTGAACCCATTACAAACCGTGGATCAAGATAAGTCGTCGTCCAACCTGCTGTCTCTCACAACCATCGATAGTATGAAGAGTAACCAGTCTCCAACCAACTCCAATCCTTTGGTACGGTCCAAATCCACTAGATCTCGGACTCTTTCCAATTCTACACCAACCACTCCTCCCCTTGCATCGCCTGTCATTACGCTATCGGAAAACTTGAATCATTGTAAAAAAAACCTATCCAACATTGAACAAACGTTTTTTGAAAACCTTTCGATTTCCAAGACTAGTAACGACAATACCTCATCGCTTTCCGAAAACGAGTCTATCAGTTCTCGTGAAAGAATCGATTCCATCCATGAGTTAACATGTGCTGATGATTTGGTTGATTACCTGAACTACTTACAAAATCAGAAAAAGTCTACCATGGATGCATTTGAAGTTACTAGAAACCGGTTAATTGAAAGTGGATGGTGCTCCGATCATGATTTAAATAACTTACAACTCCAACAAGATAGCAGTATTTGCCAATTAGACTCGAAAATTTTACAAATCGAAGAAAAACTCAATCACTCTTACAACATCACCGTTCTTGGCGGTCATGATGTTATCAAGAGAAAGAATTCTTCCGCTACTTCAACCCCATTATCCAATCACTTCCGATGAAGATAATTCGGTTTCATGAATTTCTAACGCTTTCATTTCTCACCCAGTCATTCTTTTATTTATTTGGAAATCTGAAAATTCAATTTTTCTCTAACGAATTAACGTAACGTGGTTTAGATTATAGATGTATAATAATACAAAGGCTCATTTACTAACTTTCACCACTATTATGTAATTTTTCACCTCATTGATTACGCTACAATTTACAAATGTCTCGAAAACTTAAGATCCAAGCTTAGGCTACTAGATAAGCATACTCAGTATGAGGTAGTTCTCGAAGATTCTTCTTGCTTCCCTTTCCCCTCCAGTCATTCATTAAACGAATGGTGCAGTGAATGGAAAGCTCGTTATGAAGTTAAAGAAGAAGCAGCAACCTCGGAGCAAGAAAAAAATTTTCACGGCCGGCCTGAGGTCCACGACCGGAAGTGCATGTCAAAAAAAAACACAACCGACAAACGGGACAATCGACCCGCCGGAATTGCCCTGTCGCATGTGCATGTTGCAGTGTACCGGCGTCATAGCAAACCTGTTTTTATGACTCCGGCTTGAGGCCTCTCTCAATTGGGAACCTACTGCTTTAGGAACTACTGTCCATGCAGCAACATAATACTACTACGATTACGAGTAACTTAAAATGCTTAAAACAATTAGCTACCAATTGTACAAAGACACTAACTTTTATAACGTGTAGAATGCTACCATTAGGTGGGAAATCTCGCCAATATCTGGTAGATTAGGTTGTAGATTCTATCAGCTTTTTAGTAGAAAATTGTAGTCCCTCCAGATCAAATCTTGGGCTTGGGCTTGCCAAACTGGAACATTTCCGAAATAAATGATATTTTCAACGTGTCTCTATTGTTAAATCAACACCATTGACGTCAGGAATTGTTCAGTATAGAGTGCAATGCTATCCATGTGAAAGTACGACTTTGTTGTTGCACAATGTGTTGTTTCCCATGATTGCTCCGGTTCAATTGATGGGTCGAAGTCTTGACCAGGTGCAATTGTTGAAACGACATTCAATTGTGTCTACGCGTACCACATGTGCTTCAATGTGTAATATGGGCAGTTCCAAACGTGATATAGCTGTAGCATTGTGGTTTTTCGTAGCGGAATTCCTGCTGTAAACAGAAAAAAGGGTATGTACTACTTTAATATAGACGGAGTTGTATAATTCATGGTTAGTGTTCTAATAAAGCTCCCATGAACACTATGAAAATATGGAGATGTTGGGCAATGAAGGAACCTCATAAACACCCATTCAGACTTTGGATACCTGCTGTTGGTGTTCGGTATGTAGACATCTCTGATAATGCAATTACTGTAGACAGATTCATTACAAACCTTTGTCAATTTTGTACTGTTGGTGGAGCTTTTGACGCTGCTGAAACTCGATCTGACGTTTATGACGTCGACTTGCCAAATGGATCCTCCAATTATCATCTCCCACGGCAACTAGCTTTTTGCCTTTCTTGTCGGTGCAAATATCACATTCATAATGCTTCCAGTTCTTGCGAGCCTCTAAGGTTTTGTTACTGTTGAAGTTCTGTATAAACGTTTCATCTGGAAACATGGATTGTAGATTATCCGGAACTTGGGCATAGTCTACGTTTGTAGGTCCCTTTTCCAAGAATTGTTTGGTAATACTAATTCCTTTATCATGAACCTTGTTTTGCCAATCATCGAGGTTGCTGGCGTCCAAAAGGTATAGTTTCCCACCATATTTAAAGTTGAATCGAGCCTCTTTCTGAAGTTCCACCGCAAGTAGTTTCTTGATCCATTTTACTTGGTATTTGGCATATTGCCTTGTTCGTATCTTCATTCTCTCTACACCTTCACTGAAAAGTTTTGCATCTTTGCAGCCATCCTCAATCCAAGGAACAAATTCCTTGAATCCAATCACTTGCCAAATCCCACTGGTGAAATCAGGTCTGGGGTCTGGAATCAGCTGATAAAAAGCATTCATGTCTTTTATTTCTTCTAATGCACCGGTTTTCATCATATTATCAACTCTCTTGTCGAGTCTGGGGTTGAGAATCTCGGGTTCACTGTATACCCAGAACAACAAAGTATTGAATTTTAGCGACGAATCTTCTAACTCGTCAAGCTTTTGCTCTCGATAGATTTCACTGGGTTTCTTTCCTGTTTCATAGTAAATTTCTAATGCCCTACGTAGTTTTCTCCTATCTTCAGGGTGGAATTTTTCACTTATGATCGGGTCTATTTGAGATAGCCTGCTGAATATTCCTTCTACTGGACCATCTAGAATGTCTGATTGTTCTTGGGTTAGCTTACTGGAGTCAATTTCCTTCTTATCAGCTATGGTTTTGTTGTTGAAAAGTAAATTCTGAAGATAGTAATGAGTTCCTCCAATGACTATAGGAACCTTTCCTCTGGAGTGAACATCGTCAATAGCACGATTGGCTTCTTGGCTAAAACGGTGGATAAAGTATTCTTCATTCCACTTCACATGGTTCATCACATGGTGGGCGATGCCTTGGCGTTCATTGGTCGGATGCTTATTGGTGATTATATCTAGTCCTTCATATACTTGCATAGAATCTGCATTTATTATTTCTCCGTTGATCGATTTGGCCAATTCAATACTGAATTGGGACTTTCCAACCCCGGTAGTTCCTACTATGGCAATGATGTTCTTTTTTGGCTTTGTCATGAGTAGATTCTTTAGATATCGAATTCTTGATAGCATGAGCTCATCGCAAAAAGTTTACATTGACTGCCTTAAACGGTAATACCAAGTATCATCGGTCGCAAAATGGAAATAATGATACTTTCTACAAGATCAATTTATTGATAGATGTGACGGTAACATTGGGATATTAAGTGCTATATATCTCTGCTCCTAATACTAGAAAGCCTTATTAGGATTATCTTGTTGATAACTCATTATCGAGCTCTCTCCCTTCGATCTTTCTTTGATTCACAAACTCTTGACATTCGTGTAAAACATCGTTTCCATTAGAGATCAACGTGTTATAAAACGTCACACCCCCTTCAATATCTCCCATCAACTGTAAATAGATTCCATAGCTTTTTTCTAGTTCTTGTAAAGCCTTTTCTCGCTTCACCTGGGAATCGTTCTGGACTAGTTTAATGCCACTCATAACCTGGTTATTAAGTGTATCAATCTGTTTTTCAAGTTGTTGCTGCTTGGTCTTTTCTTCTTCGATGAACTCAAGACTAGACCGGAAAATCTTCTTGATATGTCTATCATATATTTCCTCAAAGCGAGTATGGTCTACCAAACCATCTTCATTCTCATATTTAGAGCTATTCTTCTTATACTCGTCTATAACAACAGAAAGAATGTTTTGATCTCTAGTATTTGCTTCAATATTACCTAGGAACTCTTTACGTTTCTCGTCAAGAATATCAACTTCTCCAATCAAATCTCGGAGTTTCATAATGTCTGCTGAAATCGTTTCATCTAAACTTTCATATGATGCTTGTGGAATCATTGCAGCTAACGAATCGTAACCTTCAATATATGCTTGTAATTGCTCTTTAATCTGATCAAATTCCTTGTGAATGGTGTTGTCTCCTAGTCTAGCTCCCAGGATATATTGCTGCATTTTAGCCAACCGTTCACGAATGTGAGCTGATGCTTCATCAGTAGAACGACGATTCCATCTCATTGTTCCATGCTTTCTTCTCATAAGTTCATCCTCTTCAAAGTCATGTTTTAATCGATCCTTGCACCCCTCCACGATCTGATTACAGGTTTGTGCCATTTGGGCGATTTGGGTCAATCCTCTTTGTATCATATCCACTCCTCCTGAAGCAAGAATATCTTCAGAGTGCTGAATTATAGATTCAGGCAAGGACTCAGGCTTTTGAATAGAGTCAATGGATGCTGGTAGTGATCTTTCTGATAAAAATCCATACATAATCTTGTTGAGAGATTGCAATGGAAGAATCACTTTTTCATGCATATAGCTATCTTGTCTTTCTCTGAAAGCCTGCCCAATTTGAATGATTGTGTAAGGGATTAAGGATTTGAATACTACCAATTCCTTTGATGCTAATATTTGAGGTACCACTGGCTTAACCATTGATACAGGTTGGATTGGGGACAAATCATTCACCCCTGGAACGACTTTCAAATAGATTAAGTCGTTATCCTTTTCTGCGGCTTTCATTAAGTCATTGATAGTTCCAACCAAACCTTGAAGATCATCAACCACGTATTGGCTAACATACCGAGTGTATTTACTTGCAGTAGCACCATATTTTGCAGCAAGTCTTAAATGTGCAACCTGTTCTCCGTACTTAAACGACTGTAAACATGAACTTGCAGTCCTGACATGAGCGGCAGCTTTAAAATGGAAGCTTTTAACGTTAGTGTGATTAATCCACTCTTGTTTAATAGACAGAGACTCGTTAGCTTTAGACACAGCCTCTTGGTACAATTCGGATGTCTTCATGGACAACTTGGAAATGGCGGAATCCTTTATATCCTCATTTCCTATTGCTTTTTGCCAAATGACCTCCTGGGCCTGGGCCAACATCAACAATTCAAGAAATTCTAATGTACTGTTGCTGAAATCGTTTAATTCGTTAAATGGCTCTGATATGAGAGTTTTCAAAAGTGAAAAGCTTCCACTGGCCTGTTGGTAGTAATTACATGCATTTTTGAGTCCTTCGTCACTGTAACGAGACTCTTTGTTGGCCAATTGGGAGTATAAACTTCCTAGTTGGTATACTATATTGACCAACTCGTACTGTAATGACCTGAAAGCGAATGGTCCATTTGGGCTATACCCAAGGCTTCCGTACCACGGAAACTCAATAGAATCTGAAGGAAATTTTTGCTTTAAGCTTGAAAGCACCTTAATATAGCTGGTTAGAAGAGTTATTGTTGATTTACTAGCGTCATTGTCCTTTAAAAGCACTACTTCTGACCTTAAAGAAGAACAAGTGTTTAAGTCCTGCGTGAACTGGCTATTGGTCTGGAAAAACTGGGAATCAATAATTTCACCAAGAGCTTTCCCGAGGTCTAGTGGCTCGGTTAATCTGAAGGGAATATAAAGGAGGTTGGCCATGCCAAATCTTCAGATTGTTGGTGATATCGAAGATGGTGCATGGGTGTACGACATTTTTGCTACTTGCTCAAGATCTGGTGTATGGGTGGGTTTACAGGTATATTATGAACACTACGTAAATTTCATGGAACGTACCTTTTCTTGAAGGCTTTGCTCTGTTTGAACGAGGGAATCGACAAGTTCATGTGATTTCTTTGTTCTTCTGTCAATTACCTCTTCCTCCATATTTGAAACCTTGCTGTAAGTACCTATACTGACATCCAAGTCGTTTATCTCCAAAGCCTTTTTTGTGATGGACTGAACCAAGTTTCGAGAATTCTCCGCATACTCAGGATCAAGCAAATTTTTAGTAGTTGCTTCTTGCTTTTGATGAAGCTTATGTAGGATTGTGATTGCATTTTCGGCCGTTTCGAAATTCTTAGGAACTCTGAAGTCAAACTCAAGTTCTTTGGACTTATCCAAGTACTCAATCTCTTCGGTAATTGCCTTGCTCACAGTTTCAAATTCAGCTTCTTGTAAATCATCGATTAACCGGGCAGGATACTGAGGGTTTTCATACTTGGAATAGTCAGACTTGACAAGCGCAATGACTTCTTTAGCCACGTCTTTCTCCAAACCTTGAAAATCATCAATATGTTTTTCCAATTCACTCAATGTTGACGGATGGGGTATATCAAGATCTCGTTGTATAACTTCAGAACGGCGAAGTTTTGCTTTCTCTTGTTCTACTTCTTGCAATAGTTGTAAGTTTCTTATTCTTTCTCCTTCGTCAAGACTGATATCTCCCTGGGTAATAGTAACAGCTTCTTCATGATCATCGAATCTCGGAAGTACTATAGACACTTTATTCTGAGGTTTTGGAAGCAATGCAAATTTTTGCTGTAGAAGTTGAACAATTTTACGAGAAGACGACGATTTTTGCCCTTGTGACTCCTTTTGATCGGTTTTCATTAATGAAGATTGAGGTTCAGCTAGTAAGGTAGATTTTTTCTGTTGGAGTTTGACAAGTTCCTTTGTTTTTGCTATAATTCTATTATCTATGGACTCCTCCAAGCTCTGAGGTGAATCCTCAGCGTCTGGAAGATCAAGTTTCCTTCTTTTCAATGAGGCCTGTTCATTTTCTTCAAATAACTGAGCTGCTGCCTTCAAATCACCGTCATTCTTTTTTGTTTTCTCCTGTTTTCGTTTCTTTCCTGTCTTCTCAAAATCCATACCTTTGTTCGCCACGGATTTGTGAAATGCCTGTTGTTCAATGAGGTTCTGATCATTTTCATTCGATGTATCATAAATCCCTACTTGAGGTTGGATTTCATGAGGAATATCGGCATTATAATCAAAATGTTCTCTCTTCTTTTTGTTTTTGGATTGAAGACTTACTTTGATGCCAGCATCTTTCAACTCTCTTCTCTTTTGAAGCAATGCAATTCTCTTACTTTCCTCTAACATTCTTTCTCTTGCCTTTCTCTTTGCCTTTTTACCCTGGGTATTAGCTAATCTGGCCTTGGCTTCTGATAGCATTTCACGATCATCGTCGTTCAAATCTTCGGCATCAGGCATAGAGGGTTTTGCTTCCGGGTTGACATTCAAGTCTCCAACACCGCCAGGACCTGAAGCAGGAAGTGTTTCAATACCAGGGCCAGTCAATGAAAATTCATCATCCCCATCCTGGGTTTGCCCAGCAGCCTCTTCTATAAGCTTTTGATATCGTTCAACACAATGAGTGGGAGTTCTACCAATTAAAGGGGCTATGGACCTCCACTGGTTAGGCAAAAGTTTCGCCAAATTGAGCAACTTTTCGTCTTGTTCTCGAGTCCACTCCGACTTATTTATTGAAGGATTGAGCCATTCTGTCCATCTTGCCTTAGCTTGTTTGGCTGATTTCTTGGGCAACAACGAAGACACACGATCCCATTGGTTTAAGCCGTACTTGGACACCGCAGCTTTAAGGATTTCGTCCTCTACATTGGTCCAGACTCCTCCTTTGATGTAAATTGGTGCCATTCTAGGAAGAGATAGTAGTTACTAGGCATCGCAGAAATGTCGTATGTCGTGCTACTACTATAGAAACGGAAGCTGCAACAACCAACCCAAATCCAGCACAGCATGGGTATTTGTGACGGAAAACAAAGCCGGATGCAGACGTAAAGACGTAAGAGGCGTAGAATTTGATTTTTGGTGATAATTGTGAAGAATTGGACTGTTGTACAATCCCTGTAAGACTATAGCAGTAGTCAAACTGGACCATTCAATAGAAGCAAATTGGAACTGAAAAAGATCCAGAGTAACAAGCACTGCTACATCGTTGTAAGTCTTATAATGGCCATATACCGGTCTGAGTCTCTGTCTTGCCAGTACTCGAATGGTATGGGCTTGGGTGTCCAGAAAACTTCCACGATACTTACCCAATTCTGAAATTTGCGGCAATTGGATCTGGCTACAAGTAGTCGAGATAATGCCACTGTAAAACGCTTCCAACATGCCTTAAATGCCTTCTGAAAGGAACCATTGTCATCTCCCAATATCAATGCCCCCCATGGTCTGAGCGTGGTCTTGGGTAACCCCATATTTTGCTACTTTGCTTCGTTTACCTATCTCTACACTATGGCTTCTATACTACCTACAGCTACCATCTCCAACTACCAAAAACATCCACAGTGCTTCCAAAGCTTCCATTCCATACTCCTTTCCATGTCATCTTCGTATTCTGCCACTTCAGCTTCGTCCTTTGAGTCTCCTTCCTGATCTTCAACTCGTTCACATTGGTGTCTTTTCACACTATGCTTCGGGCGCACATGCTAATGGAGCATATTTTCTCCACCCATATAATACACAGCTTCCAATTGGCGTCTCTTTATTATCACCGACCTACACCTACACATGAGGATTTTCCATTCCAAGCACCAAAAGTTGATTCTCCAGTGCTATCCGGCTGGTAAAGGTGTGGACAAGAAACCCAATCCTTCGGAACTAAGTTATCTTTTGTACTATGCCTCGACTCGTCGAATTAAACTTGAAAAAGTAGCGATATTCCTCAACCGAAAAACCCAATCCGATGTCAATAGATCTCGAAGTGGAAACGTTCAGGTTACTTTGGCCATCATCAAGGCGTTGATTGAGAAATGTGGCGATAATTTGAATGTATTTGCGTCTTCCGTGTGTTCAATTCTTCAGTCCATCCTCAAACTAAAAGACGTGGCTGTTTATAAATCACTCATTGAAGTGTACGGTGTTTTCTGTAACAAGTTGGATGGAGGTTTATTCACTGGTGACAAGGCATTTGTTGATGATTTTTCGGCTTTGTCTAATAACCTAATCAATAATCTGTTGTCACTTCTGGTTGACAAGAATCCAAATCAGTCAGAATGGAAATTGCTCAGCTTAAGATCAAGCCGTTACGTGTTTTCTTGTTTGGGCTTCAACTCCAAACTTTCCAAGAAATTCATTAACGTCTGTGTGCCGATCTTGATGAACACTATTCATGAAAGCAATACTCAGCATAACTTACTGAACCGTTTGAATAGTTACGTCAATGTGGAAAATACCACCAACAAAGCATCAGGTCCTCCTCATCTCTTATCAAGAGTGGTTCTGGGTAAGAGCTTGACCCAAATCAATCAGCAAATTGATGAAAATCTCGAAAATGACAATGTCACCATTACCGACTTGAATGAGGAAGCATTCAGAGGGTTGAAGACTCTTTTCAATACTTCGCTGACTTCTCAGATAGTGGAAGCCACCAAAGCAGTGGTAAAATTTGACTATTCTTCTCAAGATCTTCACCAATCTTGGGGTACTACTTTCTTGGAATTGTGTACTAACTGGATACCTGTCCAATTGAGATTCCTTACCCTTGCTACCTTACTTTCAAAAATGACCAACTCCTCTCATCTGCATGACACTAATGATCCCCAATCATTTCTGTCTCAACTTAGATTGGCTAATTACAGTTTGGGTTTGGTTTCCTCTAATGTCAACATGATTGGTTTGTCGATCTCTGATGTTATTCAACAATTCTTGTACTTGCAATCACATTTAATCCTCAAACAATCTAACCAGTTGTCTAAAGATCAAGTGGATAAATTATCAAAAATTTACTCAGACTCAATTTGTAACCTCTCAAGTCATATATACTATTTTGATCAGGTTCCTGATTCGATTCAAGAAATCGTTATAAAAATTGATACCATCCTCAGTTCATCTCATGAATCTGATGATTCTTCTAAAGTATGTCATCTAATATTGACTCTTTTAGATGATATTTCAAACATTTTGAAATTATTGGGTGAAAAATCAAGTACCATTACTAGAAACCACGTAACATTAGAACATTGGGAAATCAGCTTGGCATTGTTGTCTCCAAAGACCGAATTTTCACTGGATTCATCTTTCATCTTGAGTGATGTTCAAATCGAAAAAGTGCAATCCAAATATCTCGAATTGTTCAATGAATTTGTCAGAACAGAGTTAATCAACACTGATGACAGATTGAATTCAGAAGAATTTGCCAATCCTGAAAATGTTGCCAGAGACTTATTGAGTCCAGATTACAATGAATATATTTCAAACGAAGAGAACGTCATTGGACATTTCTTAATTTACGTTGACAAATTTTTGTCATCCACAACTTCGAACTACGATTTAATTAACGCATTAATTGGACTCGTGAAGCGTTTGGATGATTCTTTAGGAATCAACTTTTTAAGTAACTTTGTTCCATTCTTCTACCACTGGTCCTTATCTACAAATTCAGAGGTCACACTTAACTCAAAACTAAAGGATACCCTTGCTTATGTAATTATGGATTACTGTTTGATTCAGCTTGATTCTCAGTACCCTGATCAATTGAATGGGTATGTTAGCAAATCATCACTCTACTCCTCTTTATCATCAGACATTGATTACAGAAAAAAGCATAACTTATGGTATTTTGATTCTGATAATACTGAACCATTATCGGAATCGAGTACGATACAGTTTGATTGCAACAAAAAGAATTTTACTGACTTTGTTGGTGGTTTGCCATTCATAACACGTTGGGTGAATCCACAAAGAAGCCTCATTATGGATATTGCCAAGCAGAAAGCACCTGATAGAGCAAATAATTATGAGTTCAATGTGCATGATGATTCCGAAGTATCATCAGAAGTGGGAGACATTACAGATACTGATGGTTCGTCACGTATACCTAACCATTCTAGTGGCTTGGGATTAGGTACTGCCAATGATATCAGCTCTATTCACTCAGGATTGCTTCATAACCAAAACTCGGCATCCAGACTACAGTCATATCAGAATGGGAACATTACGTTGGGCAGTGATATTACAGGATCTTCGTTAATCACTTACGATAATTCCAAGTATCAGAACTCGCCACGAGTTTCCGATTTGAAGGACATCATCATGGACAATAAAGATGTATTAAAAAAACCATCTGCTGGCTTTGCCAACGGAGGAACCGCCAATTTCCTAGAGTCCAATGGAATACCTAATGGTACCAGTAATGGATATTTGCATCCTGATAAAGGAGCTAATGGTACTTCCAATGGAGGAGCTAACGGTACTTTGAATGGACATCATGAAGGGCCTGTTTCTACCACCCCAGGTTCTGTGTTATCCAAGCAGATGGTAAGTAATGATGTTGATTCAATTCTTGGAGACTTGGTTGATGATGATGATAATGAGCTTGTTGTGTAAGAACACTGCTGAACTTTGTTCCCCCAGCCAAATAAAAAAGTCTATATATAGATATATATATCCATTTACTTGATGTACAATTATATGAATACGCACATAGTGTAAGTTGCAGTAGTAGAAAACCGTTTGAGCTCAACCCAATTACCACATTTGCTGGTAACTAGGTTCATTCCCTGACAGTAGCAATTCTTTCAACTAGAAGTCAACCACCGGCTTTCCTTTCTTATAGTTTTGATGGGCCATCTACATTCTTTGCTCATGCTCAAATCTACACATAATTACATGAAGTATATCAATTAAAGTACTTATGTTGTTATACATTACATCCAAATCTGGTGTTTAATCCAGTTTGTCTACCCCATAGGTATATATACAAAAATTAACTTATTCGTCATCATCTTCAGCTCCTAAAGCTTCAAATGCATTAAAAGTGATGGTTTGCTTTTCGGCAATGGCATCTCTTGGATCAGCGGCTTTGGAAGATCCCAAGTTCTTATTATTAGGTTTGATTTTGATTCCTCCGGCTTCACCAAATGTTTCTCTGAATTGGTCCCTTTCAGATTTACCATCTTCTTGACCAAACGACTTCTTAGCCTTAGTGAGTGTGGCCCATCCGTCTTCGTCAACCGTAGTTTCTATGGCCTTTTTTCTAAGTTGAGGTTTGACACCACCACTACGTGATGATCTTCTTCTATTCATAAATGTATATGGTCTTTCATTACCAAATTCATCGATATAAGTGTCTCCGTTATGTTTTTTGGAGCTTCTCGATTCATTGTGTTCTTTGACAGAATCAATTAATTTGTTGAAAGCTTCCAAAACCTCTGGCTTGGGGTTGAATCCTTGATCTTTGACTTCTAATAATTCTTCCTCTGTATATTTAACCATTTTTACTTCAATATCCGTCAAAACGTTGTGGTGGATTCACTAGGAAAATTTTATTGGGGTGGGTCGTGCGCAGGTCGCGATATCCTATGGTCGCGTGACCTCGTGGTGCATGGGTCTTTGCTTGTTGCTATATGCAGGCCGCCTTATTCTCCAGCTGTATTCCCTCTATCCAAACCACAAAACGAGCTGGAATTGATATTAGAAAGCCTTTAAGCAGTCGAATGAAGCTCAATTAGCATGCGGGGCTTTTCCTGGTGACTCTATGTCCAGTATTTGATGATAAATACCCACCAATTCTCGCCAAGGCAGTTTCAAGCGTTGATTTCCCACAAAAAAAGTACTACAATATCCTCCAACTACTTCTAGCTTCCCAAGATGTCTCTGAAGCTTCTTGTCTTTATCCCTTTATCACAAACAGTCATTTTCTAGTAAACAGTCGTCGTCTATCGCCATTTATTCACCATTCAATTACTGGTGTGTGCACGACCTCATCTTATGCCCCATACGTAAATTTTTCAGGATGAGCTGCAAATTACTATAACCATGCCTATTGTTCACAGTCTTAGTAAGGTCAATAAGACCTTGTCGAAATCGACAGGTCTGATGCATATTAAAGGTAGAAAGTTTAAGCAGCTTAATCGAGCCACACTTCGAGATCAAAAAATCAAATCTAAGAAGGCCAAATTCCAAGAGCAGAAAACTCACGAATTATCCATTATAGTTCACTTCCAAGATCAAATTAAGTTACAACCGGATGTCACTAGGTTCACAATCAAGGACATGCAAAGTTACATCGAAGAGTTTAATTCCCGTTTCGATGAAGAAATTGAAGAATTCCAACAGCAAAGACGTAAAGGACGTCCTTTGACTCCAAAGCATCAAGTTCTTTTAGAAAAGAAGAAGTTTGATTCTCAAGCATACAAGGCAGGGATCAAAGTTCCAGACTTATGTGATGAGGAAACCGTTACCAGACTCAGATTATGGAATGGAACTGGTGGAGGAGTCACTGCCTTCAAGTTCACTTTTATATCTAGTGATTCAAGAGATGAATCTTCTCAAGATCAAGAAATGACCAGCTGATCAATTCACTAATGGCATCAATTCAGTTCGTGGCTAGTTGAAATTCTACATCGTTTCATACTACAGTTTATTTCATATTGCATCGATAACAATAATAAATATACCCTTATATCATCATATCCCTATCCCAACATTCCTATCATAATATCATAGACTCATTTATAGTCTTTCATGGTTCATTTCCAGAAAATACCACTAGATTTCTCGGAATCAGTTTCTTTGTTTACCGCTTCAGGTTCATTGCTGACAGCCTTTTGATCAAAAGTCTCACTGACGACAATAGGTGGTTCAATTCTCTTTTCTTCTGGTGATTGAAGTTGAGGTTCTTCGAGCCAAACATTAAGTCCACACAAAGTAAGGAATACAGCTCCTGCTGTGGCTAAAACTGATTTCAACTTGGTAAACAACACGCGTTTCTTCGTTGGCTTCACTCTTTTGAATATCATCATCTTTTCTTTTCCTCCTCCACCGATCAATCTCCAGTGTTTTCTTTGCAACTTCTTAACATTCTTAATGAACTGATTAAGATCATTCTTGGAAAACTTGTTAAATATAGTGAACATATCCTCATGTGGATGTCTGGATCCCAATGGATTTTCATTACTTCTAATCATTTCTCCATCTATAGTTAATAATAAATATTGCAATTCACCATTTCCAGTATGCGTTGGGAAGAACAACTTCTCTGAATTTGTTTTATTTTTTACCTCCGCATGTAATGGATCAAAGAAATTATTGGCTTCTAATGAGCGGTGTGAATTCATCATACTTTTACTCCACTCATATGCTTTTTCTTGTCTAAACTTTCTCTCTTGAGCAACAATATTTTCTTGTTTGGCGTTTTTTAAGAAACTTTCTAAAGACTTCTTATCAATGTCAACTTTATCTGAAACATCCTTGTTTTCTGAAACAGTTGAAGGATACTTATTTCTGATCTTCTCTGCTGTCATTTCAACCAAATCACCAAACTCTTCAGGGTCTTGTTCATACAAATTTCTTTCTTCCTTGTTGTGGAAGGCCTCAGAAACAGCGTTCTTAAGATCTACTTCTGACTTTAATAACTCATTATCATTAAAGCTGCTGTTCAAGCCATTTTTAGTAAGTAAGGATAAAACGTATTCAGAATCATTGTAATTCCGCTTCACCTCAGGGGTTTTATTTGGTTTCGATTTAACTTTACTTTCAAAATTTAAAAACGCTTCTGCATTTATCAAAACGTTATCCAAAATGAAAGTCTGCTTACCATTATGCTTGAACAACATCAGTAAGTTTCGATATAGCTTGGATAACAGAACACGTTTATCCATATTATATTTCTTTTCATTGTTGATCATTTCTTTCAACTTTTCTAATACTTGCTGTGTGGAGTGTGTCTCGAATTTTTCATCACCCATAGCTGTTTTTAATTCGACAAGTTCCATTATGTATTCTTCGAGAAGAAAGTCGTCTGGTAATTGCCTGTAAGGAGTGAATTCTTTCTTGGGGCGTGACTTTTGACTATCCGTATTCGTAGACTTCTTTCTAATCTTAGCTTCAATATCGTCGAAGACTGATTGACTATGAATAAGAGTATCCAAGATGGCAGTATGACCTCCGTTGGTATCAAATAATCTTGTTAATCTCTTACTCAATCTCATGAATTCATAAATATTTGACTTACTCATCCTCGAAGAAGGATTACTGTTAATTCCAGTATGGATTTCACTAATTCTCTGGTCAAGTAAAGAGTTTATTTTATCAGCTGAGAAATTGGCAAAGCTGGCCCTCAATTCATCATTTTTGAAAATCTCGAGTTCCTTGGAGAATTTGTGCAATTCAAGATCATCAGGTATCTGGATGTACGACTTCTTCACTGGCTCTTCTTTTTCACTTGAAGAAGATTCAGTGACCAACTTAGAAACTTGTTGTTTCTTCTTTCCTGCAATCTTCTTATCGATTTCATTGAAAACCAGTTGACTTTGAATCAAAATATCCAAAATTTCAGTATTTCCATTGTTAGCTTCGAACAACCTTGTCAACCGCTTACTAAGTCTAATGAAATTATAAACATTACCGGGATTGATAGCAAGGGATTTATCTCTGACATTGAAAGCTTCGTGAATTTTAACGTCAAGTAACAGGTTGATTTTGGTAGCAGACATATACTTAAAATCATGGTTCAAAACGTCATTCTTCAAAATGCTTAATTCCTTAACAAATTTCTCTAACTCAAGATCATCAGGAAGCTGCTTATAAAGCTTGGGTGAAACTATTAATCTGTCTAATGTATCAAATGCTGTCGGATTAGAATAAAGGTAATCCTTCAATTTGATAAATAATTCAATATTTTTGTCGTTAATACTCGACAAAGGAGTAGAGCTAGGCAGTTCGCTGATGACTTCGTTGATTCTTGTATTGAGAACCTTCATTAAAGTCGAGTAGCCAATATTCTCAAAACTGACCCCATCAAGTTCACTATTTTTAAGAATTCCAACCTCGATCTTAAATTTTTGAAGTGATTCGAGTTCAGTTGAAGAGTCAGGTTTATGTTCGTCAAGATATTCATCAACTTCTTCAACTAGCTCAGTAGCGACGTAACCATCATTTACCTCGATGTATGGATATGTTTCATTGAAGAAACTTTGTAGAATACTGGACCAAGCCTTATGGTCAATAAACTCATCCAATAATGAGTGATTCCAGTTTATATTGGAGAAGTAAGATTCGAGGCCTAGTTTTGTAGCATTTAAATCGTCTAAAATTAGCTTGTTTCCATGAAAATACTTGATTCTGTGGTCTAATGCTTTTAGGATGTCGTGAGAAGAGAAATCACCAAGCTTCGACTTGGTGGGGATATCGTTAACCAATTGAGATCTTAACTCTTTCAAAAGACCAACCTTATCATATAAGCTACCAGTTTGACATAATACATTCAACTCGTAGTTCTTTCTAGGGGAGTTGGATATTTTGAACATCAAAGGGAATGAAGCAAATATATCAGTGTCGTTATTCAATAAAGTAGCATTACAAAGCAAAGGAAGAAACTTAGCCAAAACAGTGTTGGAGCTATTCAGAATCACATTATCGGGAGAATGGAGCTGTTGGTATAATTTGAAGAATAGCTCAGGGAAAGTCTTAAAGTTGATAAATGAGGTGATCAAGTTCAATTCGGGGTTCATTTCTTGCACCATATCTTGGATATGACCGTCACTTCCCGAATTAAATTTGATACGATTGCTGATTTTCTGGCAATCGTGATCATTTATGAGTAATAGCAAATGATGGGATGATAAGTTAGGGATGTCATTGAGGATCATCCATAGATTCTGATAGCGATGGATTTGAATAAAGATCTCAAAGAAGTTCTCGTCAAAGTTGCCCAAAGTCTTCAAGTCCTTCAAGAACAAGTTAAACTGGTTGATGAGCTCGTTGACCTTGATAGAGATGGAGCCTATGCTGGTAGTATTGAAATTGAACTCCTGGTGTAAAGACTTGATCTCGTTGATGTAGTTGACGGCCCCACTGCAGTAGAGGTCCATCATAATGGCCTTGTTGTCGACAAATGGCAATAACTGTGATTGCAACACCGACTTAAAGTTCTCGTCGTGGGTCAAGTACTTTGCAAGCCGGGTCACCATGTTCTTATAAGACTGGATATTATACTTGGTAACAGCAGCAACATCACCATTTGCAATGGCCAAGTTGAACAGGTTTAAAAGATTCAACACCTCCTCGCTGTTGAGACGGCTCAAGGGTCTGTTGGCAAACTTCAAGAACTCGTTCACCTCCACCCGGTAGTTTTCAGCAAACTCCAAGTATCCAAGGTTTTTATGAGCCTTATAGTCCAAAGGGTCCTGTTTAACCTGGTTGATTGACTTTAGCACAATGCGGGAATCGATCTTACTAACGTTGGTTCCCACATTGAAGAATTCTGGAAGCTTTCGGTACGTTTTCTTCAACGAAATCAAGTCGATTTCATAATCATTCGAATCATCCTCTGCCGATGTCGCAAATCGCCATCTGCTGATAACGAAGGGTGCAGCCCGGGGCAACGAGGGCCGGGCACTTCTTATGAACACCTTCAGAAGCATTTTTGTTAGGGGATCAATTCAACTTTCTACGTTAACTTAATCAAGAAAAACTCAAGGGTGTTTTGAGATGAAAAGCAACAACTTCTACTTATCGATCCCTGATTGTGTAGCAAGGGGTATACCGAATTCGGAGCGGTGCGGCGGGACTATATGCACTCCCGCTGCTCGTGGCACGCGCATGGGGACGGACGTCGTGTGCGCACCATTCGTCTTTTGTCGTTTTTTAGTCGTGCGCGGGCCCGCCCCAATCGGCCCTCCTCCGCCAGCACTGGAAGCGTGTTAGTACCACGCCCCGAGTCAGGTAGCCGTGATATCACGCTTCGTAAACCTTATGACAACCACCAGGTAGCCACGCAAACGCTAATGGCCCATTTACACGGGCGTTTGTCGGCCTTTGCCCGGCATATTCGCTACTGTGGCTACCTTCGGTTGCAGCCACGGGTCGTGCCGTGCCCACGTCACAGGGTCTGCGATACCGTAAACGACAGAGAGAAAAAAAAAGAAATTCACGTTTTGCTCATCAGTCTTTTTTAACCGGCGCCTAAGCGATCAAACTTTAGTTAGTGTTTTTTAACCCAATCTGAATCATTTGTAATATAATTCGTTGATTTATCATATTCCCACCTCATAGGGGGTCACTCATTGAAAATTAATATGTCATTTAATACTGATGCTCGATTTGAAGCTCCCATACCGAAGAAGGTAGCTGGTAGCCTCAATAGTAAATATAGCATTTCTCCATCAGTATCTCCAGGAATTAATTCAGAGATTCCTCCTTTAGAAGAATTATTAGATGATTGCTTCAAGCATTCGATCAAACAGCCGCTTTTCTCCCGGGAACGTGAACTGATTGTCACCAAATTTGAAAAATTCTTACACACTTTGCATACAGAAGAAAATTTGACGTTTTTAATCGAAATATTCAAATATGAATACTATTATGATAAGATTTTCCCACAAAACATTGAAAACTTACGCCTCAACAGTCCTTCTCCCATCCACTTTACAAACAGTCTTTTAAATCGTTCTTTGGATAAGTCTATCAACAGTCTACCTCATCCAACCAATTCAAGTCGTAAGCCTTCTACTCATCGTTCGAGTTCCCAAGCTGCTCATCAATCCTTGTCTAGAGTAAGTTCTGTTCATTCAGAAGATCATGAGCCTACTTCGGTGTTTGTGTCAACCATCGACGATTTAGATACTGCAAAACCCGATGATTTAGATCCTTCAAAGACTGGGGTTACCGATTTGGACACTTCAAAGGCTTGGAATGATTTCAAAGAGTCAAACGTATCTGATGTGTCTGATAATGACACCGACGATGGAATTAACGATATGAATGATGTCAATTCAATCACTTCCGAGGATCGTTGTTTATTGGTAAAACAGTGGAATTACATCGTGGATTCCTATATCCATAATGATGCACCCGATCAAATCAACATCTCGCAAAAATCTGCTAAAGAGATCCTCGAAGATGACCTCAATTACCCCGATAAAATCCACAATCCAATCATTCTTGTAAGAGCTAAAAATGAAATTCTACAACTACTCAAAGAAAATGCATATGGCTCGTTCATTAAACGTTGTCGTCAAGATGATCGTACTGAAGCTGATGAAAAGGACGATGAAGTTTCTCCTAATATTGTGGTGAGACACTCCACAAGTACTCCCCAACCTACAAATCGTTCTTTACAAGTTCCAAGGGGCTCTCCCAGCTCATTGACTTATGAATACTCTCCAACTAATAGCCCAACCATTTCCACCTCAGCAGGAAACTTAAGTGTTCCCAAACTAGCCAACAAACCTAAAACCATCTCCATCCCTTCTAACAATACAAAGAAGAAGACACCATTAGATCCAACCTTCCAGTCTCCAGCAGGAATTCCTAATAAACCCCTTAGTCAATCATCATCAATTTCAAATTTGTTGGGACACTTAAAAATTCACCACCACCAAACAGCGACACCCTCCCCTGTGCTATCCTCGTCATCAACAACTCCGGTTTCAGTAACCTTAAACCCCATCCACCCTCGAGCTATTCATTCTTTGAATAATAGTCCCATACCCTCCAAGCATTCTGAGTCGTCTCTGGGCCTAACTCCCCCACGACCAGCATCTGCTGCTTTAAGCGGCAACTCTCCTTCTTCTGATTCCCAGCCAGTATCTCCACCTACAGGATTCCGTCTTGGTAAGATCTGGAAATCAAAGAAGAAATAATTGCATTGTATACTAGACTTATAGATATAATTATACATATAGACTCGTACATTCTCAACCCCAGGATAAAACCACAATTACCATTCCTATTTAGGTAATGACGTCAAATCCGCGAGATGGCTGGTGATAACCACAAAAAGTGACTTATCTCCTTATCCTAAACCGTAATTGCTAGATCAAATCTTTAACTGTTTCCCAGAAATAAGGACTTGAACCATGTCTGGTGATAACTCGGAAAATCCTCCTACTTCGGAGGATGATTCTGGGAAGTCTCAAGAAAGCAATACTTCTATTAAGATCCCTTATCATATCCTTAAAAATATGACCCCCATTAAGAAATCCACTACTATAGCCAACGATAACACTCACCAATTACGTAAACAGCATCAGCTAGAACTTCGAACCATGAAATTGAAGACCAAACAACAACTCATCCAAGAAAAGATTTTGGAGGTTAAACAAAAGAAGGAACTATTAGTTGCAACCAATTCTAGACGGTTATCCGAAAGTCTTGAAAATGCCGGTAAGAGAAGAGCCAATTTCTTGAATGAAATTAGAGAAAGAGCCAAGGTTTCCATGCTGAAGTTTGAAAACATTCATCGTGCTTACGATGGAGCTGATGATGTTGAGTCTCAACTAGAAATGCCTGCTCATCGGTATCATACAGGGTTAAAATACTCAGCCCGAGATATCAGAAGAATCAAAATGATTCAGTTTCATATCAAGAAGCATCTCTTCCAGCGGACTTTGACAAGATTTAGGAAGCTTTCTCCTTTTGAAGTGATGTCTACTGCTTCTTATAAAGAAGTCATGCACTTTATGAAAGACGACCATGAATACTCGAAAGTTATAACTAGATTACTTAGCTTGCTCAACTTACCAGATGGTGGAAAAACAGGAAAGTATAGGAACTTCAGATTTCTCTTTATTCTTATTGCAGACTTGAATGAATCCGTCAAAACAGGTGTTCATGCTGGCGTGAATTCTAATGTTCCTGATTCCAAGAATTTTCTTTCCAATACTCTTCCGGTGTTCTGTTATAAAATTGGTTTACTACTCATAGATCAGCTTTCCCTTATTTTCAAACATTCCTCCGATCAACTAATGAAACCATTTACTCATGAAAGACTAAAATTGGCCAAGCTATGGAGATATTACAACTTCGCATTCACTTGTTTCAAAACTGTGCATTTGAAAAACTGTGTATCTATGACAAGTGCTGTTCTTGTTATCATTGATAAACAAATTGAGATCCTTCAAGCTGAAGAAGATGATGGAACCATAGAGTCGATTGAGACTAATAAACAGTTCTTGACTCTCAACGAACGGTACTTGAAGCTTCAATTAACTGGTTTTGCTGCATGTGATTGGGTAGATATTGGTATTGATATTATACTGTTTCTTGAAAACCTCAACTCTAATCTCTCTAACAAGCTCATTCCTACGTATCCAATACTCAAGGCTAATCCTGAACTATTTGATGGAAAAGATAAATCTTCACCTAAAATTATCAGAAAGATCCAATATAATAGAATATCATACACTGTTCCTCCTCACATTAATATTACTACTTGGAGGAAGTATTGGTGGAAAGTTACTCGAAGCCAATCACCAAAAAACTTAAATGTTCCTAAAGTCATGAGAAGTGGATTTTTAAGTATTGAACCAAATCATGAGACCGGTGCTATTGATTTCGATTCATTAGGAATAAGCAAGATTTACAATAAATATGAAAGCCTTTTCTCTTTGGATAGTGGAACACTTCTTCAGAAGCTAGATCTTATAGTGGGAGATGTGTTTTTGGATTTGTTTGAATTCATCCTTCATACTGAAAGTCTAAAGTACGAATACTTTGAGGAAACAGAAGATGACATTTTAATGGTGATGAAGGATTTTCAATCTTTACGTTCCTACTCCAAGTCATTTAGCAATTATTCAAATTTCAGCTCCATCCTTAACTACTTCAAGCTTCATGTACTATTGCTCAAAAACTTGTTGTCCATAACCAGTCTAAAAGAGCATACCATGTTGAGTAAGATTAACCAGTTCCTTGAAGAAATAAGTCATGAAGATTATAATACTGAAGTCGCTATAAATGACTTATCGAAGATATACTGGGATTTAGAGGTGATCCTTTTTATTAAATGGTTTAATATTTGTAGATTCACCAATGTTGATCGAGATTTTAAGAACTTTGAAAACATTTACAAATTCACCAGCTACGACAAGCACACCATAGAATTGGGTACGAATTCTCCTCAATTTAGATATCCAGGATTTTACAAATTTTTACGGCTCAATTATGAAGGTGACTTTAAATTCAATTACTTATCTATTGCCTCTGCGTGCTATGATTTGCCCAATTTGAATAATAACGTTCCACCATTTATGTTTCATCGTCATGGGTACAAGTTCTTTAAGGATATAATACAAAACTTTGTGGTCAAACCCGAGAAGCTTAATGTCAAAATGTTAGAGCTTAGAGATAATGAATTATTGGACCTTTTCTCTGGTGATCTTAGAGATTTGGTGATAACGTACGAAAGAATTATTTTAACCAACATTCTACTTAATTTGATTGAGACTACAAACTCTTCAATCTTAAGTAGGAAACATGTGTTCAATATCTATACATTACTAAAAGGATGTGATTCTGATTATCAAAATTTCCTTGATGTATACGAGGTGACGGATCAGTTCTTGAAAGCTTTTATTTTGGAAGAAATACGGAAGTTCACTGATGAAACCTCCACTTTGAAGCCTTTGATGATGAGGAAATTTAACTTAAGCGATGAATCTTCGATAGGACGAAACTTTAAGCAACTAAAGCCCCTAATTACCGAATTGGGGCAAGATATTGACCAGTTATGCCAACTGTTTTACGAGTTGTACAATCCACTTTTAAACTGGATTTATAGAGATTTAGGTATATAGACACTAATTTTCAATGCAGATGATTTTTTTGGATAATTATGTAGATCATTCTTCTGCAAGGGGGATCGACAGTAAAACTTTCACTCCTAACTTCCTAATCTGGACTTCTGAAACAAATCTTGTTTCGGAATTGTTATATTTTTTGTCTTTGCTACAAAGCTCTGACTTTTTTACACAATATGTATTTGTATTTAAGTTTGCCAAAATCTTCGATTCTTCACGCCATATAGGGATATATAGACATTGTGATATAGAAGTGTACGAATATTCTATTGTAGACCCTTCTGGTGAGAAGCGTAGCTTATTGGAGATCTTCAGCCTCCAGTACGCTAGACGTAGTTATGATCAATCCAGTGAGGGTGTAGCCATACCCATTTGTCGAAACAAATAAAAAGGTTTTGGTGGTCAGATGGTAATCTTATTGTTTGTTACTTCAAACTCGTAAAATTCTGTAGTTTCATGAGTATACTCCTAGTAGAGGCTTTCAAACATGTAGGCTGTAGCATAGGTTTACCTTCTACATCTTCTTTTTATTTTTTTTTCTCTCCTGTAGGTCTACGTAGATTTCCTTTCAAATCCACAAGATCTAGTCTTCACATAAGATTTATTTGACTCTGGACAATATACTGGCGATGGAGGTAATACTAATCATACAGTGAGATGCCTAATATTGGGTTTCAGCAAGTGCCTTTCCTCCACATTACTAATACTTCTTTAACCAATACACTGACTTTTTCGGAGTATATGTCAAACTTTTTTTCCCAAGGTTTTTCACCTTGTTCGTTTTCGGTGATCTCATTAAAGCCACACATCTTTACGTAGACCTTACAATGTGAAATTTTCTACAAAATATACTCAAAAATTCACTCTTGGCATCTGATATTATATACTGTTGTTATTCTAGTACTTCCAAGTTACTGAGTCTTGTTAATGAACTCTAAATCTTAGTCGTTACTTTCCCCATACCTATCATACCCCATACGTACTGATTGCAGACCGCGCCTAATGAAAAATTACTTTAATTGGACGATGGATAAGGCGAAAAAACCTACTGACTCACAGACGTGAAAAATTTTTTTAAACTTTTTCTTTTTCATTCACTTCTTCTTTTTGTTATTGTAAAGACTTTTTGCTATTCTTAAGTTATCACCATTGATGATGTTGAAAGCAATTAGATCCATTCCATCGAGAAGATGTTATATCCATAACTATGGATTATTGACGAAAACCCCTTATCATATGAATCAATGGGTTCATCAGTTTTCAACTTCTTCCAGTGCTAAGTCCACTAGATCAACTGTGGTTCAACTTTTGAACAATATTGGATCCAAGCGAGAAGTAGAACAATACTTAAAATACTTCACATCTGTCTCTCAGCAACAATTTGCCGTTATCAAAGTTGGAGGGGCCATTATAACTCAACAGTTACCTGAATTAGCATCATGTTTGGCCTTCTTATATCATGTTGGATTATATCCAATTGTTCTTCATGGAACAGGACCTCAAATTAATGAGTTGTTGGAAAATGAAGGTGTTGAACCGGAATATATTGATGGTATTAGAATCACTAATGAAAAAACTATGGAAGTCGTTAGAAAATGTTTTTTAGAACAAAATTTAAGATTAGTTACTGCTTTAGAAAAAATGGGTGTCCATGCTAGACCAATCACAGCTGGTGTTTTTGGTGCTGACTATTTAGACAAAGATAAATATCAATTAGTGGGAAAGATTAACTCTGTTAATAAGTCTCCAATCGAAGCTTCAATTGATGCCGGTTACTTGCCTATTTTAACTTCCTTGGCTGAGACTCCTTCCGGTCAATTGCTTAATGTAAATGCTGACGTTGCAGCTGGTGAATTGGCTCGTGAGTTTGAACCTTTAAAAATTGTTTATTTAAATGAAAAGGGTGGTATCATCAATGGAAATACCGGTGAAAAAGTTAGCGCTATAAATTTGGATGAAGAATATGATGACTTAATGAAGGAAAGCTGGGTTAAATACGGAACTAAATTAAAAATTAAGGAAATCAATGATTTGCTTCAACATTTACCAAGATCTTCTTCTGTTGCAATTATTGATGTTAACGATTTGCAAAAAGAACTTTTCACCGATTCCGGTGCTGGTACTTTGATTAGAAGAGGTTATAAATTAATCAACCGTAATTCTTTACAAGAATTTGGAAATCCTGACTTATTAAGAGCTGCCTTATTAAGAGATCCTGAAATCAAATCCGGTAAATTATCCGTGGCTTCATACTTGAAACATCTTGAATCTACCAGCTTCAAATCTTATGGTGATGCCCCATTAGAGGTCTTGGCCATTGTCATTGATGAAGATGGTAAAATTCCAAAATTAGACAAATTTTTGAGCTCTAAGACTGGATGGTTAAACAATGTTACTGATAATATTTTCAACTCTTTGAAGAAGGATTTTGGTTCATTATGCTGGATTGTTAACGAGAACGATTCTAACTTATCATGGTATTTTTCCAAATCTGACGGTTCATTTTCCAAGAACGGAGAAATAATATTCTGGTACGGTCTTAACACTGAACAAGTTTCTCAATTAATTAGTGATTTCGATACTGCCAACATCGGATCATCGTTATCATCCTTCAAGGAATCGGGAGTTTTTAGTTCTCCTGTTCAAAAGAGAGGGTTCCATTCATCTTCTTCGCTCAGATCCGCTAATCCAAATCCTCCAGTACGTGAAGGTTCTAACAACAAGAAATCCAAGGTAGCATTAATTGGTGCCAGAGGTTATACAGGTCAAAATTTAATCAGTCTCATCGATAGTCATCCATATTTGGAATTGACCCATGTTTCTTCTCGTGAATTAAGTGGTCAAAAATTAAAAGGTTATAACAAGGATAATATTGTGTACAGTAATTTGCAAGTTGAAGACATTAAGCAATTGGAAGAAAATAATGAAGTTGATATGTGGGTCATGGCGTTACCTAATGGAGTCTGTAAGCCATTTGTTGATGCTATTGAATCCGTTCCATCATCAAAATCAAAAATCATTGACTTATCAGCCGATTACAGATTTGACACAACTGGAACATGGACTTACGGTTTACCTGAACTTAATGACCGTAAAGCCATCGTTGAAGCCACTAGAATTTCGAATCCTGGATGTTATGCCACTGCTGCTCAATGTGCCATTGCTCCATTGGTTGACTATATTGAAGGAGTTCCTTCGATTTTCGGAGTTTCTGGATATTCCGGAGCAGGAACCAAACCATCGCCAAAAAATGACATTAAATTCTTACAAAACAACTTGATTCCATATTCATTGACTGACCATATTCATGAACGTGAAATCAGTAGTCAATTAGGAATTGACGTTGCATTCACTCCACATGTTGCTCAATGGTTCCAAGGGATCAGTCATACCATTTCAATCCCAATCAAGCCAAAGTCATTGACTTCACGTGAAATTAGAAATATTTACCAAGATAGATATCAAGGAGAACAATTAATTACAATCAGCGGTGAAGCTCCACTTGTCAGAGATATTAGTGGAAAACATGGAGTTGTGATTGGAGGATTTGCAGTCAACTCTAAGGAAAACAGAGTTGTTGTTGTTGCAACCATCGATAATTTATTAAAAGGAGCTGCTACTCAATGTTTGCAAAATATAAACTTGTCGTTAGGATATGGCGAATACGAAGGTATTCCTGATGACTTAATCATCAGAGGTTAATTACATGAGTTTGCGTAACGAATATAGCGTAAGTAGATAACGAAGTAACCTTAAAGAAAATCCTGAACTGTAAGTTATATAAATAACAAAGATTGATGTTGTTCGGTTTTTGTCAATTTTATCATCTTTTCAATTTGGTCTAATGATAATTTATTTTGTGTATTTCAGTTTGTGCAATTTTGAGAATTTGCAGTAATTAAATGAAAAATGTAGCAACCTCTCATTTAGGCAAAACTCTCACCCATTCAAATTTTCTAATTAACTCTTCTACATCAATGCTTGTGCCTCCAGATAACTTTGGGCTTGTAGAGCTGGGGATTTATAGATGTTCAAAATTAGAACCAGAACACTTTCCATTTCTAGAAACCCTACAATTGAAGTCGTTGCTTCTTTTGGATGCAGAAAAACCCCCCAGAACTCTCCGAAATTTCGTTGATGATAATAAGGTAGAACTATTCAATTTAGGCGGGCTTAAAATCAGTAATCACCATCATACTGGAGAAAGGGGTAGTTATGGCGAGGAAAACAATGATAAAGGTGGATCTGGTGATAGACTATCTGATGATTTGAATGAGAATGGTCATAGTGCCACGGGTTCAACTACGTCAACCAAATCACTAGTGAGTGACACGATTGATGTGATTTCCTTGGATACGTCTAGTAAAGATAAAAGTGATCAATGGATGTTGATTGAAAAGAACATCATTCAAAATGCATTTGAAATTCTATTCAACAAGTCAAAACATAATTTACTCCTAGTGGATCTGACTCTGACATTAGTGGGAATTCTAAGAAAGATACAAAAATGGAATCTAAACTCAATTGTCAATGAATACCGTATTTACACTGGAAACTCAAGTAAAAGTAACTACTACGCTCAAACGTTCTTAGAATTAATTCAAACCGAACTCATCCCTTACGAAATCGATCAAATAAACCAGTATATAAAGAAGAAACAACAGAAAGAAAATGAAGCCCTGAATCATTTACAGAAGAGTCCAGAATTACATCGGTCTATATCGAGAACAAAATCTATTGATAACGAATGGGACGAAGGTGACGACACTCAAAGTATTGACGATGATGATATGGATGATGACATGTTGTCTGCATCGCCTCAGATTCCTGCTAATCTCTTGAAACTAGTGGAGAGCAAGAAACAAGAGCAGGAATTGGATGACGATAAACGAATTCTCATACCAGGTACGTCGCCAAATTATGGATCTGGAAGAAATAGTCGAAATAATAGTATAACGAATGATATGATTATGGCCAGGGCTAGCATGGACAGACGAAAGTCGTCGATAGACTCGAAGTTCATCAGAATTAACAAGAGTTTTCGGAACCAGAGTCCGTTGGCTTCAAACCTGTCGTCATTTACGTCTAAGTTGTCGTACGAGAACAGCAAACGGAACTATTTATCGGAAAAACGAAGTAAGTTTGACGAATTTTCAGAAGAAGATATTGTTGCATACAAGGAGAAGCACGACTTCAAATACTATAAGAATCTTCATAAGGATCCTATGAAGTATGATGATGTTGCAACCATTAAGTTGAAACTTCCTCCAGCTAATCAGCTTCCAGAATGGTTTCTTAGAGGCAGACACCACTGGGAACAGTCTTTTACTGCTATTAATGCCCCTGTACAGTAAATGAACAAACCATGCAATGTATTTGTTTAATAGAGGATTGTATCGTGAAATAGTTATATTAGGCGTTCATTGAGTATACAACATGGAAGTTCTACGTCCATACATACAGTCATTTATTTTCTTCCCCATGTAGCCCGGCTGGAGCCACCGGCAGCCTGATTGAGGCCATTCATACTTGGGCTGTTCATCATTCTTTCTCTGAGTCTTGAAGAATGGGTACTTCCAGAGGTATTTGTTCTTACTGGAGCAGACTGGGCATTGTAACCAGCACCTGGCACAGCCTGCTGACGAGACCGGTTATGAAGGTCTGAAAGTCTTGAAGACCTTGGCGTGTAGCTACCTTTGCTTCCTGTTCTTTCAGGTGCCGCTGGCTCTGAAGCTTGAGGAGTATTATTCTGGTACTGTTGAGTATTGTATCCAGTTCTGACCGGCTGATAACCGGGTTGGCCTGCCGCTTGTTGATATCCTGAAGGGTTGGCATACTGCTGGCGTCCAGAGCGAACGGGTTCTTGTTTTTTGACCCCCAACCATTCGGGATATGGAAGTGATTTGGATTCAAAGTAATGTACAAATGCATTATGGACTAAAGTATCATCAGCAGTATCACCATCTTTATCGGAGTGGATATTTTGGATTGTGTTTGAAAGCGAAAGACTGGAAAATTTGGAGTTGATCTTCGATATGAACGACTTTCCCGGGGCAGCATTTGGTTGAAATTGACTCATGGTGGTGGAAGAAGTAATGCACCAATTGAAGAAATAAAGCGGACCAAATTTTGGGCCCACCCCATTCTGCCGTGAACGACATTGGGGCGGGAATGGACCCGCACCTACCAGAATGGGTGGGGCTAATTGGGCGGGACGGACCAATTCCACCGGCCGGATTGTTCAACTCTCGCCCCGTTACATAATCAGGCGGCCTAAGTCATCGAGAAGTTTTTTTTCACAGTAGAGAATTTAATTACTACATCTTTTAATGAAAATTTCCACCATAAGAAGTCTTACGACGGCTATTCGTGGAGCCCATGCGGTCCTTCCAAGAATGAGTCGATCCTTTGTGACTTCCAGAACTGTGTTTGAATCCCAGGTCAATTCCTCGGGCACACCACAACCTTCTGAAATTGCTGCAACTTCCTCTACTGGGGTTCCAAAACACGACACCTCTATCGTGCTTGATTCTGTTACTGCCATGGAGAAATCAAAACGGTTCAGTAGAGACATCGTGAACTCTCTCACCAGATCCAAATTCACAACTTTGACTAGTGTCCAAGAACAATCGCTTTATCCTATTCTTAATGAACCAAATGGACTTATATGTAGAGCTAAAACTGGGACCGGTAAAACATTGGCGTTTGTTATTCCAACTTTACAATCTGCTATTGATAATAAGAAACAAAACCGTCAACATGGGTTTGTTCACACTTTAGTAATCGCTCCTACCAGAGATTTGGCATCACAGATTAAGGCAGAATATGATATGGTCATCAAAAGACTTGATATCAAAAATCAACGTATAAATGAGGTTATGCTCTTGGTTGGAGGGAAAAGAACCATCATAAAGCGTAATAGTACTCCTGGGATCCTTGTAGGAACACCAGGTAGAATCCTTGACGTTTTACAATCTTATCCCAACATTCTTCGTCAATGTGCTGGATTGCAATATAGAGTTTACGATGAAGCTGATAGATTATTAGAACAAGGATTCGAAGAAACTTTGGATTCTATCGACCGATTACTTAAAGGAACAACTACCCCTGAAGGAGTACCTTCTAAATTCAAATCAATTTTATTCAGTGCTACCGTTGATGACAGAGTAGATGCTTTTGCTAAAGATGTTATTGACTCCAATTACACCTATATCAACTGTGTTGAAACAGAAGAACAAGCCCATGAAAATATTCACCAAACTTTAGTGGAGACTAATAATCTTTACGAAGCCCAACTTGGTGCTGTATCCTATATTGTCGATAATCTTCCAGATCCCAATTTTAAAGGTATTTTCTTCGTCCCAACCGTTCACGGAGTTACTTTCCTTCATGATTACTTGGACAAGATTAGACGTAAACTTGACATCAAGAACACAAGAGTATTTTGCTTACACGGTAAAATGACTCAAGGTGGTAGGGACCGTACTGTCAGAGAATTTAAAAGGGCTACTCGTGGTATCCTCGTTTGTACCGATGTTGCTGCTAGAGGTTTAGATATTCGTAATATCAGTGATGTTGTTCAATTCACTTCCAGTAGTCTGGTTGCTGATTATGTCCATAAAGTTGGTAGAACTGCAAGAGCTGGTGCTTCAGGAAAAGCCATTTTATTCCTCTCAAAGCAGGAGTCTCGTTATGTAACTGCTTTAAAAGAAGAAAGAGGTGTCACTTTTAATGAAGTTACATCGTACGATAAGGTCCAGGAAGATGAACAACGTTTCAAGAATTTAGTTTCATTTGATGATGAGTTATTAGACTCTTACGTAATGTCGAAAATGAGTTACTATGCTAGTATTGCTTCCAAATACAGATACAGCTCTCGTGATATGGTAGCTCAGGTTATGAATATCTACAGAAGCTTGTTAGCTGATCCTTCCCGTAAGTTGGAAACTTCAAGGAGATTCCCATTGGAAATTCTTCATCTTCCTCCTAGATTTGCTGATGAACTTTTTGTTATCCCTGGTGGTTTTGATACTGAATACTCTTCAAACAATAGATCCAGCAAAAGAAATTTTATGTCAGGTAGCCCCAAGGGTGGATATAACCTGAGAGGATCTTATGGCAATAATAGGGGATTTGGTAAACCTTCTTTCAGTGGTTCATTTAATGGAAACTCACGTGGTAGAAATAATTCATACGGTAATAATTCATATAACAGAAACTCATCTGGTGGTGGCTCATATGGTAGAAATAATAACGACTCATATGGCGGAAATTCCTATAATAGAAATGGTTTCCGTGATTCCAAGAAATCTGATTATAAGAAAAGATCCAATTCAAAAGGAGCATTTTTACCTGATGATTTCTAAATACAATAATACTCCACGAATTTAATTATGTTTTACGATTCATTTTTATTTAGCTTGTAAAAAGGTTACATATATCTTGTAAATATACATTTGAGAACTGAACGATGCAATGAGTCACTTTTTTCGAAGTGATTGCCGATTAACGACACTATTATGATTTTTGAAATTCCGATTATTGAATTTTTTTAATTTAGAGCTAAACCCAACTGGGTGTTTTCTAATAGGCTTATGAGATTTTTCTTTCTCTTTATCTTCCAAGTAATCATCATAGAAATATGACAGATAAGACAGATCATCAATGTACGCATCTCTGGTAATAATGACATAAACAAGGAGACATACAATAATGATAGAATTAAAAGCAATTACTTTCTTTTGAAAGTTAAGCTCAGTAACAAGTAAAGTCAACCTGGTATTGGAGTTACTTAACAAGCTTTCATGATTGTTTTGTTGCAATTTAAACAAACTGATGGCATCTTTTTGGATTGCTAAATATGAATTTTTAAAGAAATTAAGTTGGTTCACCATGGTAGCATTAAAGTTCTCGACTAAAATATCAAACCTGGAAGATTGACGCTTTTCAAGGTTAGTGAATGCATCAGAAAGTAGTTTGCTTTGTTCTTCGATATAAAGTAATGACAATGTAGCATTGGATTCCAATAGGGAAAGACGCTTCATGATGTTCTTATAAATGGATTCTTGAGTGGTTGTCTTGGCCGCTGGAGAAGAGCTAGTAGAAGGAACTGAAGCATTGATTTCAGGGGCATCACACCAGTCGCTAGTTGAATTGAAATCACTCAAAAACTCATTAAGTCTTAAGTGAGGTAGTAAAGCTTTACAGTCATCATCTTCAAATTTATCAATATTCACATCAAGAATCAGAGAGATATTTAAATCTGATGACGCCGATGCCGATGAATTTACCAGAAGGGTTATAGCAGAAGCTTCTTTCGCTTCTTCTTCTTCATTTGTCATTTTGAAGTCGTCCATCATCGTTTTTCCGTGAACTCTTATGAGCGATATAGGACAGTAGAATTCATCACCGTAATGACTTAAAATTTCAAGTTTTAAGTATCTAGCCCATATCAAGGGATTGTCGATGGTGAATGATTGAACATCTCTCATATTCAATGCCTCGAACTCACCTAAGACTTTCCAGCCTTGATTGGCGGGAATGGGAAATCTATCACTAACTGATACCCGAATGTCTTTGAACATAGAGCTGAAGAATTCAAAGTTCCCCACCACGACGTTTTCAACCAATATATCCTGACATAATTCAATAACCACAAACTTATTTGAAGTAGAGCACTTATTAATTAAGTAGGAATCTTTGTTTTCCGTTAATATAGACGAAGCACCTTTAGCATCCAGATTCGTTTTTACTATGGTTGCAGCACAATCAACCGATGCATAATTGAACTTATTCTTATACACTGTGCCATGATCTTCCGAGCCTCGAGACTCATCCACTTCTTCTGTTTCTTCTTTCTTGCCATCAACAACCATAATATCGGTAGAATTGACGTTTTCTGGAGCAACAGCAGCGGTATCGTTAGATTCAGTACTGGTATTTTGGGCATCTTGTTGCTTTTGGCGTTTCCATTCTTCAAACGACATGAACCTGCATTCTTCAATAGAGTCAGAAACAGAGTCTCCCACAGATTCAGACGTGTTGTTCGGTTCGGCGTCGTCTTTTTCAAGATTTGGTTCAGCGTTGTCTGTTTCAAGATCTGGGTCCTCAAGGGTGACATTTTGTGGATGGTAATCAGCCTCAAGTTCGAGTCCGGCTACAGCAGTAGTTTCAACGACTGGGTCCATGGTCTCTGTCACCTCGATATCAGCCACCGTTAATTCATTCACTTCGGTGGATGGAATCACGTCTTCTGTCAATCTGCTGCTGACAATGGTATTTAGCCAAGAAGATGTTGATTCGGAACTGGTTTCATATAGAGACTTTAAAAGCTGAAGTGAGCTCCGATTAGCATCACATGCATTAGGTAGAGCTAAAGACTGGGGTGTTATGATGCAGACAGCCATCACCATCCATAATTTAGCATTAGTCGATAGGATCATCTTGGCTTTTAATCTTGATGTAGTTATTGATAACCCGTTTTGGAATCTCCAAACCTATTCCATCATGCAGGTGTCCGCACCGAAGCTAGTGAAAAAAATTAGCGATGGCATGTAAATACTTCCTTTGTAACATTAGCTCAAGATGATGAAAACATTCCCGCTTCTGTCCCGGGCAAAGACCACTGCTTTAAAGCAACCTAAGGAACTTTTCACTTTTGCTCGAGACTGTGAAGGAAATTGGATTAATGATGATGAAGAAACTATCAAAAACCATATGAGCTACTACTATTTGCCAGATTCGGCAGTTGACTCGAGAATTGATCTTGGGGGAGGATATCTGAATTTCAAAAAGATCCCTGAAGATAAGAATTTACCTAATTTTGAGTCTTATTTGCTGTCAATCCAGAAATACGAGGAGGAAACGCTCGGTGGAGACAAAGTCAAATGTGACATCATTACCTTCAGAGGAATGATGACCAAACTATTAGTGTTACCTTATAATTTGAAGGATGATTTCGTATTGAACGTTGTTCCATTTGACGGCCAGCTCTTTATTGGACATGATGAGGAATACGAATTGAATCGTATTGCAAATAACAACACTGATGATTATGGCAAACGATGTGAGTATTCAGGTTATAAATTTGAAACCATTGCAACCATTCCAAAGCCTTGGGCTGAAACTTCAAGACAAGCGATTGAAAAGAGAAATAAAAAGGTTGTCAGTAATTACGAACAGTTCATATCGGTGGTTAAGACGGGACTTGGTAAAGTTGGAATTTTACTAGCAGGAGAGGTGGATTGCATATACGATTACTATCCAGATGTCAAAAAAGAAATATTGGCGCATTATGCCGAACTCAAGACAAGCAAAGCTATAGAGCATCCAGGACAAGTGGTTACATTTGAAAGAAAATTGTTCAAGACCTGGGCACAAAGTTTTTTGTTGGGAGTTAGAAAGGTGATATATGGATTTCGCGATGACAATTTACTCTTACGAAGTGTTGAAGTGTACAAGACAGATGAAATTCCTGTTTTAATTAAGGATAACGTTTTAACACAAAACCAGCCTCCACAGTCCAAGATTAATTGTATGAATGCGTTGAAATGGTATGGGGCTGTATTAGAATGGCTCAACGATACTATTGACAAGACCAATGAACGGGTGAGTTATAAGTTGCAGTATGACGCAGGTTCGAGAACACTTTCCTTGATGGAATTATCGGGAGAAAAGAATAGGCAGTTGAGAGATGGACAGATTCTTAATTCTGAGTTTGTTAAGTGGAGGAAGAGAAATAACTAACCGTGGCCGAGTGAGACTGACCAAATTGAGGTCGAGATGGCACAGTTCAGTGATGAATTTACAGTAAGCTTTGTTTGATCTAGGCCTGACACAATGTCATTTTGATCTAGATGTGCATATCTGACTAATTATGTGAGCTATATCGTGCATGACCAACACATTTTTGCCGAAGTACCAATTAATGGATATGAAGACCAATGTTGTGAAATCAGCGGTTTCTGGTTGCATTGGACGAACACTACGTGTAATGCCAGCTTGCCACAGGAAACGCCATCTCCGATATGCCAGACCCATAACCGGCACTTGGCATGAATGTTTCAGTCATCGCATTATCAGATGCATGTCTCACTTTTTGCAGCATGTAGTGATTTGAGGCATCATGGTTGGATACATCATGGTTGGATACATCATGTCATCTGACTCACGACCAAGACGTGTGGGGCATTGGCACCACCCAGTAGAATAGTACATAGGCCTTTTGAATGAATTGATGATTTATCTACATAGATGTGGTAGTGCTGCCCTTAGTACGGAGCCGGAGAGCAGAAGAGGTTTACTAATCAAGCAGCACCGTGTTCTCGACTTTTGTCACACCATCGTCTTCATCCTCATCGTCCTCGTCGTCTTCATCGTCTTCACATCTACTAACCATCCTCTCCGTCATCTTCACCCTCTCGTCATCTTATCATCCTCTTCTTCGGTGATATCGGCCCTTTTTGCAGCCGTTTTCTGTCCTCGCTCCCAGCGGGGGTATCCGCGGTACTTCTATGCATCACATGCCTATCACCAGCACTAACATTAGCTCCATTAACGGCTGCAAAAACCACCATAATTGATTTAATTCAACCCTACCCATCGATTGAATCCTTCCTACCCCATCACCTACCCTTCATCTCCTCCTCTACTTACCCTTAAATTCATTTCCATGATGACAATCGTCCCCCCATCCAAATCCGGCAACAGCAACTGATGGTGCGGAGTGGTTATCTTCCTCGGTACCCGCTGATGCCAGCCAATGAAAGCGTTGAAAATAATAAGCACGTCTCCATTAATCCTGGTGTCACAAAGGAAAAAGTTCCGGCCCACCTAGAACTGGGGTAATTACTAAGGAGTCTCGAATTTTTGGTATCACTAACGTCACCCCGCTTATTTATAGGCCCACGGTATATATCGAGGATAATTCGCCTACTTTAATAAATAATCGCAGAATTACAATTTAAGCTACTAACACCTATTTATCATGGCTCCTGAATTCACTAACTCCAATGGGTGCCCCATCCCAGAACCTTTTGCTACGCAAAGAATTGGCCAACATGGTCCTCTTTTATTACAAGACTTCAATTTGATTGATTCCTTGGCTCATTTCGACAGAGAAAGAATCCCAGAACGGGTGGTTCATGCCAAAGGGTCTGGTGCTTACGGTGTGTTTGAAGTGACTGATGATATCACCGATATTTGTGGTGCTGCTTTCTTGGACACGGTTGGTAAAAAGACCAAGATTTTCACCCGGTTCTCTACCGTTGGTGGTGAAGCTGGTTCTGCCGATACTGCTAGAGATCCAAGAGGGTTTGCTACTAAGTTTTACACCGAAGAAGGTAATTTAGATTTGGTTTATAACAACACTCCCGTTTTCTTCATTAGAGACCCCTCCAAATTCCCCCATTTCATCCACACCCAAAAGAGAAACCCAGAAACTCATTTAAAAGATGCTAACATGTTTTGGGACTATTTAACCACCAATCAAGAAGCCATCCATCAAGTGATGATTTTATTCTCCGACCGTGGTACTCCTGCTTCTTATCGTGAAATGAATGGTTATTCAGGCCACACCTATAAATGGTCCAACAAAAAAGGTGACTGGTACTACGTTCAAGTCCATTTTATTTGTGATCAAGGTGTTCACACCTTCAACAATGAAGAAGCTGGTCAATTGGCTGGTGCCAACCCAGACCAAGCTCAAGAAGATTTGTTTAAGAATATTGCTAAAGGCAATCATCCTTCCTGGACTTGTTACGTACAAACCATGACCCAAGAACAAGCCAAAAAGGCTCCTTTCTCTGTTTTTGATTTAACCAAGGTTTGGCCTCATAAGGATTATCCAATGAGAAGATTTGGTAAATTCACTCTTAATGAAAATCCAAAGAACTATTTCGCTGAAGTTGAACAAGCTGCTTTCTCTCCTGCTCACACTGTTCCTTACATGGAACCATCTGCTGATCCAGTCTTACAATCAAGATTATTCTCTTATGCTGATACTCACAGACACAGATTGGGTACTAACTACACTCAAATTCCAGTCAACTGTCCCGTTACTGGACGTGTGTTTAATCCTCATATGAGAGATGGTCATATGAATGTCAATGGTAATTTAGAAAACCATCCTAACTATTTAGCCACCAGTCATCCTGTGGAATTCAAAAACTTTTCTATACAAGAAGAACAAGAAGTTTGGACTGGTGCCGCTTGTCCATTCCACTGGAAGTTCACTGATGAAGATTTCGTTCAACCACGTGAATTATACAAGGTTTTGGCTAGATATCCTAAACAACAAGAACATTTGGCTCATAACGTGGCTGTTCATGTTGCAGGTGCTGATGCTCATATTCAAGACAGGGTCTTTGAAATGTTCAGTAAGGTTCATCCAAAATTAGGTGCTGATATTAAAAAGGAAGCTTTGGAATTATCTCCAAGAAAGTAAAGCGATAGTGTCGTTTGCTGATTATTTATTATATATTGTTTAATATATTTATTTATGAGGAAGTTTGTGACTTGCACAAGGCGTCGTAGCGGTAGTGTCACACATGGTTATTGGGCATTTCTGCCTGACTATTCAACCGTTGTGGAATTCCGCCTGACTTGTTAACCGTGGAAATTTGGCCATCGTCAAATAGCCATGGATTTATTGAATAGTAGCTATTTGTGCACGTTCTCCCTATCCATATTCATAGTCATAGTCATAGTCATAGCCGTAGTCAGCCATCTACAGTTGCATGTCTAATTGTGTATTTGCACATTAATACTTATAGTTGTTTATTAACTCAGATAGTATACAGTGGCATAAATAGATTTGTATGGTACAATAGTGCTATTGTTGCACTCATAATTTGGTTGTGTTACAAGAAGCACATTGACAAGAGGAGCCACACTTACACGAGGCCCCACAACATGATTTGGCACCAGAAGCAGACGTGCTGCTAGTAGATGAAGCTGCACTAGTAGATGAAGTATTTTTACCACACATGGTTAGTTTTTCGACTTGCAATGGAATCAGATGAGGTTTATATATGAAAAATTGGCGCCAGGGACAGATAAGCCTAATGCGGTATGTGGATGCGCTGCCCTCGGGTCCGAGCACATCACGTGTCTTGCACGTGACAGAGATCCGGCATTTGGGTGGGAGGTCGAATCTGGATTCGAGGCACCACAACCACACATGCCATGCTGGGAACGTACCGGCTATCGTCACCATTCGGGGTTCAATCTCGGGCAATGTCAAGGCCCCCACGCTGGTTTGCTTCAGCCGAGATCATCCTTTGTCACAAGACCCATCATGAGCCTTGCAGCTAACAATTGACGGGCCTGCATACAGCCCCAACCGTGTGCCTCGGTTGCGGGCCCGGACCCACGACAATTACCCGAATCGGGTAATTTCAATAGCCCCATTCCACCCTCTAAATTTCAGCCTCCATCAGTAAATATCATGACGCGATCATGCCTATATCATTGCCTAATTAGTATATTGGAGAAATACATGGCTGGCAGATTCCCCTGACCCCTAACGTGTCAGATTACAGTTTGCTTTTGATCTGGAACCCTGATCTCAGACTTGAATTCGAGGATTATGGCTTTGCACCATGCCACTACCAAATTTCATGGTTTTGCTATGCTGGTAGTAAATACCAGCGAAATGTTTAGCTATTAATATGCATGGAGGCTGTACGTAGAGGTGGGTTTGAAAAAATATATAAAGAGCCCTTAGTAGTCGGTTAATGATTTTGATCTATAGACATCTTGATTATTTAATCGTCTTCTAATAATATACATATTTAATCTATAAATAATTTACAATGGGTTTAAACGCTATTAACTTTGCTGTATCTGCTGCTTCTGAAGCTGGTGCTGCTACTTCTGCTCTTGCCGGTGCTGCTGATGCTGCCACCTCTGTTCTTGGTGGTGCTGCCGGTGCTGCTACCTCTGCTGTTGCTGATGCTGCCGGTGCTGCTACTTCTGCTGCTGCCGGTGTAGCTGCTACCTCTGCTATTGCTGGTGCTGCTAACTCAGTATACTCCGAAGCTGCCAATGGTGTTTCTGGTGCCACCTCTGCTGCTGTTGCTGCTTATGGTTCCGTTACTTCTGATGTCGCAGGTTTAGGAAGCTTAACCTCAGGTGTTGCTTCTGATGCTGCTTCTCAATTGGCTTCTGCTACTTCTGGTGCTCTTGTCGATGTTTCTTCCGAACTTGCTGCTGCTGCTACTGAATCTGGTTCCACCTCTGAAGAATCAGGTTCCACCTCCGAAGAATCTGGCTCCACTTCTGAAGAATCTGGTTCATCTGAAGCTTCTGGCTCTTCTTCTGGTTCTACTGCTTCTTCCTCATCTTCCTCTTCTAGCGGTGCTGCTAACATCACCCCTGGCTCTTGGAAGAAGGCTGTTGCCGTTGCCGGTATTGTTGGTGCCTCTTTTGTTTTCAACTTGATGTAAGATTAACCTAATGATTCTAATGACCCAAAATTTTATATAGCAATAAATGATGATTAGTTATTTTTCACCTGTAGTCTCTTCGCTGTCATTTCTTGCAGCCAAACCTAGCTAACGTTACAAACACCGGAAACTGATAATCTCTACGTTTTGGTCCCATTGAAAAAATTTTATAAATACTTTGGTGGTTTTGATCCCATTACAGCCCTATTCAGTTTATATAAACCGGTGCTTTCTGTCAATATGTACCATTTTCGTGTTCTCGTGTTTTCGTGTTACTTATTTTTGCAATTTGCAGCCCGCGAAAACTTTCGTTACCTCATCGTGTCTTCATAAGCATGGCTCAAGTTGGAAAACCTCATGGGAAGCCAAGTGAAAAACCGGCAAGACTTCAGGTTGATCCTGAATCCATACCTGATGACGATAAACCTCCGCAAACAGGAACTGCTTTCAATATTTGGTACTTGAGATGGTCCGGAGGTGATTCTTCTCGAAATTATGAAAAGCTGAAATTTAGAGTCAATATCAAAAGGGACTCCGGTTATACCAAGGCAACCAAGTTCAAGTCTCCTATATGTTTATTCTTTGCTCGTGGATGCTGCTATCTTGGTAAGAAGTGCTCTTACCTTCATTACTTACCCACAGAAAAGGATTATTTCCTTCCTACTCAAGATTGTTTTGGCAGAGATAAGACTACCGACTATAAAGATGATATGAGCGGAGTTGGATCTCTCCGTAAGACTAACCGAACTCTTTACGTTGGAGGTCTTCATATTTCCGATAATATAGATGCCATTCTTTCTCGTCATTTTCTGGAGTTTGGCTCTATAGAAAAAATCAAGGTTCTTGCTGGAAAAAACTGTGCATTTATTTCATATCGGCTAGAGTCAGAAGCTCAATTTGCAAAAGAAGCCATGCAAAACCAAAGTCTTGATGGCAATGAGGTCTTACTCGTAAGATGGGCAAATGAAGATCCTAACCCTGAGTCACAGGCTCAAGAAAAGCGTAGATTGGAAGATTTGACCTATAACACCGTGAAAAACTTATTGGCAGACCATTCAACTAAAAAGCAAAAAATAGATTCCAGAAATACGGTCACGGTTGAAGAGCCGCCAGAAGACGAAAATGTTGTTCTTGAAGCTGATAAGAAACCGCTTTCTCTTCCAACAAATGAAACTTCTTCTAGCTTTTTCGGATCTTCAAATTTATCTGTTCTACAAAAACTACAGCATGCAAAGAAACAACAAACCTCGAAACCTCCTGCATCACTAGTGGGTGATTACTCTAGTGATGAGGACTAGTGTATTTTATGTAACATTAATGCATTAATTATTATTATTCTGTGATGGCTTGTGTCATTGTACTTTTGAAGAGCCAGTCAGGTATGCGTATTCCCCCCTTAGAAAGAAACTTCCGTAGGTCAACAAAGATATTCTTGTCCCAGTCATCAACAAGACTGTAACTCATTCCTGAATTCCCTGCTCTACCAGTTCTTCCGATTCGATGAATGTACTCTTCAAATTTCTTTGGCATTTGATAGTTGATCACTAAAGAGACATTAGGCACATCTATTCCTCTTGCCGCAACGTCAGTAGCAATAAGAATTTGTGACTCCCCAGACCGAAATGATTCAATGGCCGACTCTCTTAAAGTTTGACTTTTAGACCCATGAATAACTGCAGGAGGCTTGAAACCTTGTTCTTCTATTTCGATGGCTAAAAGCTCACAAATTTTCTTGTAATTAGCAAAGACGATAATCGAGTATCCTCTTTTTAATTTTGAATGTTCTCTGATCTTTTCTACTAGTTTCGAAATCTTTTTACGGTCAAGAGTATCACTTTCGGCATCCTCGGACGACGTAGTTCCAAGATACTCAAACTTCTGTTCAATATTCTCAACAAACTCATTAGGGTTTCCGATGGTAAGGTATGCTGGATTTGTCAAGTAATTTCTGGTAATTTTCTCAATAGGAGGGGTTATCGTAGCTGTGAACATTAAATTCGTTCTCTTTGTTATATGTAGGATGTTTGTGTCTAAAGATGTTTTCAAAGTTTCAGAAGTAGGCAAATACGAGAGAATCGATTGAAGCGATTTTTCGAATCCCATGTCAATCATCTTATCGGCTTCATCCATGGCAAAATAGTAGCATTTATCCAAGCTTATAATTCCTCTGTCAATAGAATCAATAAGTCTCCCCGGTGTAGCAACAACTATATGAACACCAGAGCCAACTGACTTTACGGTTTCTTCATACTGGTGGCCCCCAATAATAGTAATGGCGTTCAACCCCAAATGTGAGGTGAATGTTTTAGTAACCTTGGTTATCTGGAGTGCTAATTCTCTTGAAGGAGCAAGAATGAGTCCCAAGGGTTTGTTCTTGTTGTTTTCTTGTTTGTGTTCAAACTTTAGGTAATCTGGATCAATAGATAGAATATAGTGAAGAAGTGGTACCAAAAAAGCAAGAGTCTTACCAGAACCGGTCTCTGCAATCCCCACCATATCTCTTGACAGAAGAGCAACTGGAACTGCAGCACGCTGAATTGGAGTCGGCTCATTATAATTCAATTCCTTGGTAATTATGGATATTAACTTATCATTGAGCTTTGATTCGGTCCATTTTCTTAGTGGTTCTGGGATATCTTTACCTTTTGACGTAATATTATAATCATCTTTAAAGATTCTCCAGTCTCTTGGAGTCATCTGATCAATTGGTTTGTAAGACCAGTGGGTTTGTGTAGACTTTAACTCAAAATCATCATCAGCATGTTTGACTTCGTAGTCCACTAAAGGTTGGTAATCTTCGGAAGTATCATCTTGGTTGTTCCACTCGAAAGAGAACTTGTCAACTCTGCGCTTCTTTATACCATTAAAAGTGTCTTTGCTTGCTTCGTTATCCTGAACATCGTCATCCTTTGGCAAATTAGTCTTTATCTTTTTGCGTTGAGGCTTTACTGAGGTAGATTCAACCAATTCTTTCCGTTGTTTTTTTGTCAAGAACCTAGCCTTACCGTCATTTGTCGAGCTGAGAGTTTCATTACCAATAAGCTGCTCTATCGACACCGGTCGTCTACTCATCCTATCTAATCTAAAGCACGATATAAACGTTATTCTCAAAGCTTTAAGTCATCTCGAGCGCATATCAAGCCCATTACTGGATTATGTAATCACCGTAGAGTACTTGAAGAAACATTCCAATTATTTCACATTATGGTGTAGATCCTGGATCCAGAAGCTTAAAAATCTGCTATAACATGACGAGGGGTCATAAACAAGGTTCATACTAAGCCATATTTGAATGTGTATTTGGTATACATCAATTATTTATATGGTCAATATCGATATGCATTGAAGTTTTAGCTGTTACTTTCGGTTACAGCCATATCTAGATGAAAACTTCGCTTCCCGTCCGATCAGCAGGAAAATAAGCATCTAAGAGCGTGACAGAGTATTTCGGTGGGAGACCACGAGAGAAAATTACGTGCTGTAATCTTTTTTTTTTGAATTCTATATTCAATCTTCTCATCTAGGAAAATAATAAGATGGTAGTATACTCGATAATTAAACTAGGAGGTAGGTAACGTTGTTTCGTAATAATGGTGCCTCGTAATAACATTAATCTTGCTTCAGCGAATGCAGGAGCTCTAGCTTCAAGTTCGATTCCGCAGCGCGCCACTCTAATTATTTAAATACCATATATCTACCAGTAATGTATATTATCTGTGCAATCTTCTGTAGTATATATATCCAAGAATTATCACCATGACAAAGATACATGAGGATCCTGAAAATTTAAATGCATCATTATAACACTTTCCTCCAACCGTACATTGGAGTTCTCCTCTATCATCATACTCGGTGCTGTTGGAATCGTACACTTTTCCAAATACTTTGGTCATGGCAGTAAGTCCGACAGTAGTACTGGTATACATAATACCCCAGATCAAGCTGTAGTTTTTCATACTCACCAAGTCTGATATTATGGCGGGATAGCAGGTAAAGCAGAATCCATACGCATAACCTATGATACACGATGCAATCAGAAGGTATTTCGTAGCCAGGTTTAGGTCGCTGATGATTGAACTTGGGTTTATCATGTTTAGTGAATGCCCCACAAACATAATGCTGAGTCCAAATATAAGAATCCAATGTCTTTGAAAATGAAGTTTATTGACAAGAAAATCAGCTTGTGGTCCAGAAGAGAGCCTGCCAGTAAATGATGATATAGCAATAAGAGAAACCTGGACGGCCTGCAACTCATTTAACGTTGGGGTATCCGTTGTGGTTTTTCCACCATCGGTGTAGTAGTAATATAAAGCTTTGACAATGTATCCCACGGAGTATATGTACATCTGACCAAGACCTTGCACTACGGATAGAATTAAGTAATGGGTCCAAAATACGGGATGTTTGAACGTCTCGGGAAGAGTTTTCCCCTTAAGGTCGGACGAACTCGGTAACTGCACTGTTTCGATTGTGACGGGGACTTTGGGGTTCAGACCGTACGGCGTGATTGTAGTACTGGTTGAGCCAGACTCGGAGGTTTGGTTGTCCAACAAAGGCTGGGACTCAACTGCATCGATGTACCCTTCTACTCGAATAAATACAAATCCCACAAACACCATAGCACCACATGACACATGAAGGAAGTATAGAAACCTAGAAATGTCCCCATGGAAGAGTTTGGAACATATGAACAGAAACACCATGCTCGAAATAGCAAATGAAGCAATGGTAATGCTCTGGGCACTGCCTTTGTATTCCGGGAAGTTGATGGTCACAGCCTTAATAGAGCTGAAGTATCCCGAAACAGACCCAATACCAATCAAGAACATGGCGCTGAGTAGTTGAATCAATGAAGCCTGCTCACCTAGATTGTACAAGTGATATAGCCATCCATAACCAGCACTGAGACCGAACAAACTGGTCAAAATGGGGATTTGCGTTCCGTACGTATCGGTTAACATGCCGCTAACCACCCCGCCAATTGCAGTACCTATAGTAGCACTAATATTCAAATTTGCAGCTTCGGAAGAATGCAATCTACATCTATCAGCCAATTGGGTGCCGTAGATCGAGTAGACAAACAACGTACCTGTACTCAAGGCCACTGGAATCGTCGCAGCCAACACAAGCCAGTGGTTTGTTCTGGGGAGGTATTCATTGAACCTCTTGATGGCCCTGTGAAGAATCATTACTAGGTTTAGTTATCTTATCGGGAGTGCCTAACAGAGGGGGAGGATGAGGGCACGTCACGTGCGGGCCGGGCGCTAGGTGACGGAGGGAGCGGTCGTGTCCCGCGGCCGGGAATATTCGACGACTGAAAAAACCTGGAGGTCAAAAATTTTCACTTGCAAACTAGAAGTATAGCATCGAAAAACCATGCCAATTGATCCAGAAAAATTAGCCAAATTGCAAAAAGCCGGTCCAAAGAAGGTTGGAGGAGCCAGAGTCAAGGCCAAAAAGGGAACCAAGGGTGAACAAGACGATACCAAATTAATCGAAGCTTTAGGTAAGTTGAAATCTACTAAAGTTGAAGGAGTTACCGAAGCCAATTTCTTCAGAGAAGATGGTAAAGTTTTACATTTCAACAGAGTTGGAGTCCAAGCTGCTCACCAACACAACACCTTTGCCTTCACCGGTTACCCACAAGAAAAAGACGTTACCCAAATGATTCCTCAAATCTTACCTCAATTAGGAACAGAAAACTTGGAAATGTTGAGACAATTAGCCGAACAATTACAAGCTGGTAAGACCCCTGCTGAATTAAGTGCTGCTGCCTCTGCTGCCACCGGTGGTGATGAAGATATCCCAGACTTGGTTGATCAAAAATTCGATGACGTTGAGTAAATGCTATGATTGAATGACGGGGTTGCAACTACGTTACTTATTTCCATAAATATATATATATATCTTATTCTCCCTGACATATAATGAACCACACGTAATCATACAAATATATATATATTTATATTTATATTTTTGTATCGCTGACTCGTATTTGACACCTTTTGTATCTCCCGTGCCCCGGCATGCCAAATCATAGTATGCATTCTCAGTAGTTCCTTGTAGCAAATGGGCCCTTCAATATGCGGTTGCAATTTCATTTAAATCCACCCACCAATTGTACGACTGGAGCCGATTTGCCGATTGTGGAGCCCGTTGCACCAGAAATAAAACGTGGTAGAATTTTGCTCCTCTTTGCTAACCGGCACACTCAGCCATTTTTACGCTTGCTTTGGGGTATGTCGGCTTAAAGTCGGTTGCGAAATATGCCCCTATAAATAGATGGAGTATTGCTGAAAAATCAAATAATCCCTACTACATAATTGTGCAAAATGACATTATCGAAACACGTCGACACTCATCAATTGGAACTCAAGATTCTCAAGACTTCAGAGAAGACTAAATTGAACAACCACGAGGACTACATTTTCCAGTATGACGCCAATCAAAACGTGCCAAAGTACAAAATTCCTGACTCTTCATCTTCAGCAGAATTGGTGTATAAATACATCAAGGAAGAATTGTCTTTAGACGGAATTCCCACCTTGAATCTTGCTTCTTTTGTCAACACTTCAATTGATGAAACCCCATTGAAGCTTATTTCCGACAACATTGTCAAGAACTTGGCTGATAACGATGAGTATCCTTCATTAATTGAGATCCACGAGAGATGTATCTCTATCTTGAGTGACTTGTGGCATGCTCCTTCCAAATTGAACCCATCCACTCAAGAGAACGAAACCACGGCCGTGGGAACCGCTACAACCGGTTCCAGTGAAGCAATTATGCTAGGTGGTTTGGCCATGAAGAAAGCATGGCAAGCTAAACGTGAGAAAGAAGGTAAATCAACTGCTAATCCCAATATCTTGATGGCTTCTTGTGCTCAAGTTGCTCTTGAGAAATTTGCCCGGTATTTTGATGTGGAGAACAGGACCATTAGAATTACCAAGGAATCAAACCATTTAATTGATACCTCAGAAATCAAAAAGAACATCGATGAAAATACCATTGGAATCTTCGTTATTATGGGATCTACGTTTACCGGGGCTTTCGAGCCAGTTGAACAAATCTCCAACATTTTGGATGAAGTTGAGGAAGAGACGGGAATCGATGTCAAGATCCATGTGGACGGTGCTTCCGGAGGATTTGTGGCTCCTTTTGTATACCCACATTTGAAATGGGATTTTGAAGTTCCAAGGGTTGTGTCCATCAATACTTCAGGTCACAAGTTCGGTTTAACTACTGCCGGGTTAGGATGGATTATCTTCAAAGATATTCAGTACTTACCTGAAAATTTGAGATTCAAGCTAGATTACTTGGGAGGAGTAGAGGAAACATTTACTCTTAACTTCTCAAGGCCTGGGTTCCCGGTTCTCCATCAGTATTATAACTTCTTGACCTTTGGTAGAGAAGGATACTCCAAGATTTTCAATAGCAGCTTGCAAAATGCTCGTTTCTTATCGAAGTTCTTGGAACAAACTGGATATTTCGAAGTTGTGTCTGTTATTCATAAACCACTTCCAAAGGAACAAGCGGAAAAGGTTTATACTAGACACCATCACGGATCGCATGAACACCTGGATCCGGCCGTTGTCAACGAAAAGTATCAGCCTGGACTTCCCGTTGTTTCGTTCAAGTTTTCCGACGATTTCAAGTCAAAGTATCCTGAACTTCCTCAATCCATAATCTCGTTATTGTTAAGAAATAAAGGGTTTATTGTTCCCAACTATCACTTAACTCCGGACGAACAAGATCAAGAAATCTTACGGGTGGTGGTGAGAGAGTCGTTAGGGTTGAACTTACTAGAGAAACTCATGGATGACATTGTTGAATCTGTTGAATTGTTACTTAAGTCTCGTGACACCGTCAAGGAAACCATCAGGAACAAGCACACCTCGATTGAAACCGATAACGAAATCATCTACGGTTTATTGTCCTCGATTGTCTCCAACGGTGTAACTGACATGAAACAAGTGCAAACCATCCAACTTGATAAAAAGGGAACTGGTCACCACAAACACAAAAAGTCTTATCGTGGTACTTGTTAAAACTTAGTTTTGGAACTCTTGAGTCCGTATATGGAAATAAATTACATGCGTGTATTTGTAAAAATCAGCAATTAATGCAGTAGCAACCTTTGCGCATTTCCTATAAAAGCAGGGCCCTTTTTCCAATAAAGTAAGACACATTTGACATAATTGTTTTAATAGTTAACGTTTAAAATGGCCTCGGACGATCTTGCCTCTCATAAGGTATCAACCATTATTTCATTGGCACTTTCTATTTTTGCCAATGTCAAGTATTTTGTAGGAAGATCTCCTTACAATAAACATAATCCATACAATGTAAGTGACACTCCATTTTCTTCCAATATTTTGGTGACATTGACCTATTGGGCCATTCTTTATTTGTTACAAATTATGTTTGTTACTCAAATATTCGTTCCTGCTGTTGACGGAAACAGACCAGGAATTACCAAGTTGGTGGGATGGCATTTCACTGCCTTCAACTTGGGGTCGTTCTTCTGGACTATTTTATTTGTAAGGCAGCACTTCTTTTGGAGTGAAGTTATTTTAATTCTTAATTTCTTCAACGTTTTGCTGTTATATTTCAATCACAAGACTTACTCCATAAGACCTTTGAGTCATTGGCTGTTGATCCATTTATCAACAGCTGCGTTCCCGCTCTCGTGGTTGATTTATGCCATTTTCTGGAATGGAGCAGTGTTATTCCACGTTCATAAATTTGTGGGAAGAGTCGTCAGTAATGTGTTGATTTGGGACTTTTTGATTGTGCCACTTTTCTTATTGGCGGTGTACAACGATTACGGTGTTGGTATTAGTTCTTCCATATTGATGTTTGGCTTAGGATTGGGACAATTGTTCACCAAGGTGTTTGCTTTGCAATGGATATTTGCCTTTGTTATCAGCGGAATTTTGTTGATTGCTAGTTTGATTGCAGCTATCACAGGAGATATTGGGTCCAAGACGATTGTGGTTGAAGAAAGTGAACAGGCTCCTTTGTTGGAGTCATCGTGATTAGTTGTATGGACCGGAAAAAAATATTAGACTCTTTTGTTTGTTGAGGTCATGATGTAGCTGTATCAAATAAAGACCTGACTATTGTGTTGGAAGAAAGAACAAGGTCTTTGATGAGAGTTCTCATGAAGTAGTTATGTATGAAATAAAGACAATATGAATGAATGTAACACATGCAAACCCTTAGGAGGTCGTATTTCGAGCTATTCATGAACTTATGATTATCATACTTTATTGTATTGATTAGAGGAGCACATTTAAATATCAGTTTCATTCAAACACCAGATGATGACTCGCTTGGCAACTCTCATTACCATTCAGTAAAGGCCATGGCCATTACTCGTGGTTTTGTTTGTCTCATTTACAGCAGATTCACGGCTCTTAATATTCTATAATTCACAGCAGATATACCTACTTGACATTCTGTTTCATTAACAAATCCACCTTTCTTGATAGTCTGTTTCATTTACAGATTCACCCTTCTTGTTGCTTCCGGCGATTTTCTCCTTTGTACAGCAAGTCACACATCGCATCATCAAACAACCATCACTTGGACAACGGATGGACCATTTTCTTGATCATGTCGATTCTCGTCAACTCAGTGGGCTGGTTTAATACCACCGAGTTGTACAATAAAATATTATCATGTTGAGCAAGAGAAGCGTAGGTATCTCTTTTCACGGTGGTAAAAAACTCGTCTCGGGAAGTATCGGCATTTCCTAACGATATGTACTTTGACTTGAGATGAACATACTGATTGTGATCTCTTTGCTTATCAGCCATTTTCTGCTATCACAAATATAATAAACTACAAATGGATGAAATTTGGAGTATCCGCCCCAATGAATTTTTCATCCCACGCATAATTGCTGCACGACCATTAAAACTTGCAGATACCGACCGATACCATGCAGGCGAGAAGATGCAAAAAACGATCGTCAGGACGGGAAATAATTATGATTACCAGATACAGCGATAAGCCAAGTGGGTGACGACGTGAATTACGAGAATAAACGAAAATAGCATAACGAGGGGGGTTCAGACACATGGGGTTCCGTCAGACAAGAAGGGAAGCATGGGGATGTTTTTTATTGTATGCTCCCTTGGAAGGAAGGGAAGGGAAGAGGGATTCGGCACCCGGCTGGGAACTTCAGTATTGGCTGTAGAAGAAGAAGAAGAGAAAAACTCAGGAGAGAATAGTAGAACTGAATAGTAGAACAGAATAGTAGAACAGAATAGTATTGTAAGACATGTAGATCGGTACAATCGAGGAAAGATCCGCATTCTTGCAACGGCTGCAACCGGACTTTCGTGATGGGACGTTGATGCTTATCTCATTGTTCTGCCGATACGACTGCAACGATTCCATCTCCATCTACAACTCCATCTACATTTCCATCTCCAGGCCCGGATCAGTCAGCTCCTCCTCACAGTCCCAACGTCTCTTCACACGCCCCACTGCCCTTCCCACATCCTCTCTCGCTGCTGCCGTGACAATAATCTAAAACGCCCAGCGGCACTCGGTAGGTCTAACCCCGAAGCGACAATGGAACAAGAGGGGGCCCAGTCCAAAAATGCCTTTTATCCCCTCTGGTCGCAAACCCTTACCCAGAAGCCTGCCATGTTCTCCCCTTGTGAATCCCGGGATTTCACCGTGCAAATGGGGTGTTAAGTCACAAAATGCTGTCTTTCGTAATGTGCTTGACTTGACTCATTGGTTGATACGCCGGTACCGCCATTTTGGTCCCGTTTTGGTGCGGATGGTAACCCCGATTTGTTCCGGCCACCTTCAGGTTTCATGCTGTGATTCCCTCCAAATCATTGGCAAGTTCGTCTGTGGTCCACGTCTACTCCCTGTGGTCCACGTCTTCATCCCTTGAGATCTGGTTCCATCTGGTGGGTGCCAACTTTCCTGCTGTAGTCCCCTCTAATTTCATGGGCTTGACGGAACCGGGCCTGCACAGAACGCCCCGCTCACAGCATTTGGGCTTCAATGCACACCCATTTCTCCCCCTTAGGAATCCCCCCAATTATCACCGCCGTATTACTACATTTCTTTTCGTTTAAATTGTTAATAGCACGGTGTTTCTTTTATAATTAAGGGTATTAACTCCATTTTTCATTCCATCTAGTGTGACTTCTCCTTTACCTTCCTATAAATATTCAATTAAATTTCTTTGTTGATTGATTTAATGGCTCCTTCGTCTCAAAAAGGAACCTATCCTAAAAAACCAGTTTCAAAGGCCCCATGGGCAACATCAAAAATCACGTACAAATCAAATAATTCTTCTTCTGGTTCTACCTCCTTTGACATCGCTGATCTAATTAAAGATGTCGATAACAGCTCCTTAGACATCTTTAAGATGTACCAACACAAGAACTACCTACCCCATAATCAACGGATTTGCAATATTGCCTGGAGAATCCAAAACAAGAAACTCTTGGCTAACCAAGTCCATGCTAAAAGTGTCCCCGTACCTTCTCAGGCTTCAAATACCAAGAAACTGACTGTTAATCTCAACGATCCTAACTTAGACGAATTCGATTATGTCGCTCATATTAGACGTATCAGCCAGGAAGAATACGGTCAAGTGACCAATGGCGATATCACCAATCCCCAATTTAACACTCCCGATTCCAACTTGAATTCAACCTCGGTGTCTTCCACCAACAACTTCTTAAGAAATAAACTTGATCACGATCAGTCTATTTCGTCGGTCAACAATGGTTCAATCAAATCGGGCTCAGTTCAAAATCAAAATTCAAATTCAAACTTCTTGTCTTCCTACATCAGTTCTCTCGAGTCAACTCTCAAACAAGATTACAACCTAACCGACTCGGCTTCTGCATTATCTCCTCCTAAATCTATAAAGTCTTCCCCAAATGACAATACTTCCAAGAAGATATTACAGTGTACTAATTGCCAGACAAAGACCACTCCCTTGTGGAGAAAGTCTAACAATGGTGACTTGTTATGTAACGCTTGTGGGTTGTTTTATAAATTACACGGGATTTTAAGACCTTTGAATAATGCTGCCAATACTCAGACTTCAACCTCGCTGCAACTGGCTATGAATCCTTCACCTTCGAAGCGGAAATCTGATAACATGATTCTGAATAATAATGTCAACTTATTTAATGTCATGAAAGATAACAAGCAATCCCATTATAATGACAAGATTTCTCCATCAATCGTTTCTCATCATCATCATTACTCGTCCAGTGCCTCTGTTAGACCCCCAAATGATAGTGATTTCCTGAATATTGATTCTTTCGTCGACTTCCACAATAGCCGCCAAACGCAGTTACATCGTGATTCAAACTCCTCCGTGAATTCAAATTCTCCAATCGTTCCTCAAGGTAATCATAATAATCCTGACGATATTGACAAACTTCTCAACATGAATTTATTCCAGTCAGAGTCCTTTGTAATTGGCGGTGGAAACACTGAAGCCGATCATGCTAATAATAATTTTTACAACTTCCAATCAGGAAACCAGCCTGGTGTTAACGATGAAATTTTGTTGGACGAACTGACCGCCTTACCTTCGCACCATGATAACGATCCTTATAATAACGGAGGTAATAATAATTGGAATTGGCTTGATTTTGGCCCGGCTACTGCTAGTAGCGGTACATGACCGATTTTATTGATGGTGCCCACCATTCTATGTGCATTCTTTAGTTCTTGATTGATCCATTCGTTAGAGTTGTATTTATACTTAAGCTTAGAATTTGTTCTTTTTATGTGATGTGTTGCAATATGTGGTTATATTGCGAGTTCAGGGGTTATTACTTTTAGTCTTATTTAATGTATTCAATATAATTTATTAATGTGTATTACTATACGTAGACCAACATCTGCTTTCCTTGTTTCGAATCATTTACGGCATTAAGCAAAAGTTCGGTTAAATCTTGGTGGGATTTAAATTCTACTTTATTGACGGTAGCGGGGGTTAGCACATTCTTCTTATAAAGATCAATTACTTTCTTAACAGAATCAACTTTTGATTCGGGATTTCTCCAGGTGTTTTTGCTTAACCAGTAAGCCCTGGTAGTGATGTCTTTAAATAGCTGGGTTGCTCCATTGTAGCTTAAAGTAGGTTGACCACCAGAAACTCCATAACTCACAAGGGTACCTCCCTCATCTAGCAAGTCCACCATATTTGCGACTGTTTCACCTCCCACGCTATTCAAAGCCAATCTGACAGATCCATCACCTATGATATCCTTGATCAAGGTCTGGTTCTTCAATTCCTCACTGGTGATAACTGCAGTAGCACCCAACAGCTTGAGGTAGGCTTTCAACTCATGTTCGTCAGATTTCCCTGGCCTTATTACCAAAAGAGTCTTGATTTGTCTATACTTGGCGATTTGAGCTAAATATTGGTTGACCAATGAATTTCCAGCATTGGAGATGATCCAATCTCCAGATTTCCAGTCCGAGACATAGTGTTCGGTCATTTGCAAAGCTGTACATGGATTGATAGATATAGTAGCAGCAGCAACCAAAGACAACTCTTTGTCGATCTTAACGAAAGGATCGTTATTGTCCAGGATTTCAACTAGAGCATATGATCTCCAGGTACCGAAACTGGGCATCTTGGGAATTACCCATTCTCCTACTTCATAACCCGAAGCTTTTCCAGCGAAAACTACCTCAAAAAGCCCTTCATTCCCTCCTACTGCCACAGCGTCACCCGACCCTTGATCATTAGAAAGATTCTGAAATTTTGGTGGAGAAGGGTATACTCCTGAGACTTGAGCGATGTCCGAAGGGTTCACAGGAGTAGCTACAGTCTTAACAACCACATTAGACTCCAGCAACAGGTCCGTGTCAATTTTGAACGTACGAGTACTGAGTGTAGTCTTGAGATCGGGTGCTGGTTTGGTGTACGATACTGCTTGACCTTTGAAAACCGGCATTTAAAAGAATGAACAATTACTTTCAAGCTTACAAATATGAGCCTCTTGGTATGCGCAACCGGCCAATGTCTAACAATCACAAAATTATCTACACAATCGAATTATTGCTGTTGATTGCTCCCGACAATAAACATAATGTTGCTGATTCCGATTGACTACAAATCCATCCCTGTTTGTTGTGTAGCATCGTGATTCAAGTCTAATTATAGTGCTGGGAAATCTCATCGTCATAATTATAGTGACGTTATTTTGTGCACCCCATGCACCTCCAACACCAACTAAATTTAACTACAAAATACGGAAATATGTTGCGGTGCCTGATTGATCCATAATAATAAGAGTCAATGGTCTCGGCTAGGCATCCGCCCAGGCTACTTTTCCCACGTTGTTTGTCTCCCGGGATTGGGGCAATGCTTTATGGGTTAAGAATCCGGATCCGATTCTGTTGTGGAATTGCCCGATTGGGACATCATAATAAAACGCAGCCATCTTAAAGACAAAAATAGCCATAAATTAATTCTCATAAATACAATACAAACTAGCGTTCTTTTCAACCCATATCAAGGTGAATTAGCGCTGAACTGTTATGGGGATATTTAATACAAAACCGGACTATAATCACCCTTACGTAAATCGTCTTCTTAATAAGCCAAGTCCTAGTCATCACGCTAGAAAATCAACCAGTTCTTTTACCGGTAGTGAATTCCTGCTAACCGGTTCTAATTCTTCCCATTCTTCAGCAGAAAGTCATATGAACACTTATCCGGTAGCTAATAATAAGGTGCCTTCGGTACTAAGGCCTTCGAATTTCTCTTTAAACCAGCAACCAAAGGCTCCTTTATATCATCATCACAAATCTTCGTCTACTGACATTTCCAACTATACAACCGCTAACTCCGCCACTCCAAGAACTCAGTCTCCTGCCAAGTCTCCTTCCCCTTTGAAGTCCACATCTCCAATAAGAACTCCTGGTAAACGACTAAGCCGAGTACCCCCTCCAGATTTAGACTATACATCACCGACTGCCTTCTCCAATTCTCCATCACCAGTAAGAAATGCTCCGGCTCATCCACCAACCCCTCCAAAAACTTCTGAAGAAGTCACCGATGGCTCAGACAATGACTCAGTAGATGATTCTGATGACTATACTTCCGATTCTGATAGTTCCGACAGCACCACTTCTACTATGAGCGTTACAAGACATGACAATCTTCGAAACCATCCTTATGAAAGCCAATGGCGCCAATATTATGCTTCCATGGCTGCTTCTCAACACTATAATCAAATGACTCCTTGGAACCCTTATCCTCAGATGATGTCTCCGTTCATGCCAATGGCTCCAGCTCAACCTTTTTCCCCTGCTGCTTCCCTGCCAATGGTTAATACCACCCCTGACCCTTCTTCTCCACAAGGAAATATGATGGCCTCTAATGTGATGATGCAATGGATGCAATGGCAACAGTTTCAAATGCAGCAAATGATGGTGATGATGCAACAAACCCTTCAACCTGGTTCGAATGTAGATTTTTCCTCCATGATGAATAGTATGCCCCAGATGCCTTCCATGCAGCCTCAGAATCAACAGCCTCAACAACAGACGTCGTCAGGGCAGAACCAGCAAGAACAAGATTCATTGAAAACTCCAGTGAAACTGTCACAGAAAGTTGATAAGGCCATTTCCACCGATTCCGTTATGGATTTGAAGAAAACGAACAGTTACTTAAAATCATACGAAAAAGAAGAAAGTAATCAATTGGTACTCAATTCCAGAAAGTCTCTTGTGAAATCAAATAGATTTCCTTCAGTTCCCCTGTCCGTTCTCAGAGCCGAAAATGAACATTCCGACTTGACAGCCAAGGTAAGATCAGTTAGGTCCAACTCTCTTGGCTCTGAGTTCACGCCAAGTCAAGAGGTTTTGCAGAAAGGTTTAAACGAAGATGAACCAAACAATACTGTTGATGAAACGACTATGCTTGAGCCTAATGAAACGGAACATAATACAGTCATAAAAGAAGATTTCAATACTGCCATTCCAAAACCACCTTCGGTTCCATATGGACTTCTGAAGTTGGCCCTTGAAGACGATCAGCGTCAAATCTCCGATTACAATAAATACTTATTTGATGATTCAAATGAGTCTGCTCAAGATCAATCTGCTTTGGACGGTCAAGATATTGTTAATGCCGACCAAACCATGAATTTAGAGCAAGTGATGGATCAAGAGCCTACCACGGAATCAGATTACTCTCCAATCAAGGAAACAGTACCATATTCTATGGTTAGAGAAGCAGAAAAGTATGCAGAAATCAGTAAGTCTAAAAAGGTCAAAGAAGTTGATCCAGATACCTCTGTAACCTTCGACAAAAAGCTTCCACCTCCTCCTTCTCAACCTGGACATCAAACACAAAAGCCTTTTGCAAATGACTTTGGAGGACAACCAGCCCCTCTTACTGATCTTTTGGAAAGACAACAGTCATCAGCATCAACTAACTCGTATAATTCCTTCCAAAGTGATTCCTCAAGTAAGTTCAAGGTTGGCCCTGCTCCTAAACATAATGATGGTGTTTTTGTTAACGAGCCAGCATCTCCTCCTCTGCCTATCAAGAAATCTAGGTCGGCTAGGCTAAAGGATAAAATGAAGAGTAAGAAAGACAAGAAAAAGCTGAAACTGAAGAAGCACAGATCATCTGCTACCGCTGCTGGTTCAAGTCAAGATCCAAGAAAAGTACAAACAGGTGGGTTCAGTACTCCTCCCCCAGGTCCTCCTCCACCTATGATGAACCCTCAAATGATGCAAACAATGACACCTAACCCACAGAACATGGATCCAATGATGTATCCAGGAGCAGCACCGCTCATGAATCATAATACCGAATACCAACCATCATATCCTCCACATCATCAAAAACGTCAAAGTATATCGACTATTGACGCTAAAAGAAAGTCTATGATGGGTGGTGGAATTGAAACACCTAATAATAGAATGTCAATGCCACCCAACATGTTTTCAGCTGCTCCACAAGTTATCAAAACCACTGATTCTACTATTAGTAAGAAGATAGAAGAGTTTGTCAAATTACGTCAAATTATTGCTTCTGGAAATAAGAGCTTAGAGTATAGATTAAAGTGGATCAAAATGTTGATTACTGCTACTAATTACAAGCTTTATGCTTATGTTAATATTAAAGGAGAGCCAATTTCAGTTGATCAAGCCACCCCTAATAAAGCTTTATTCCTTAAGTCATCAGTTACACATTTACTCAAAATGATCAAAGAATTCGAAACAAAATCAAGTGCTACTCCTGATATATATGCTGATGTATGTTTCATTTACGGATGTTTGTTAAAGCAAGATTATCTCAGGTCATATAATCAAGATTTTGGTATAACTAAGGACATTCCTCAAGCCATTCAATACCTTGAAAAGAGTATTGAATTGAATCCAAGTACTGGTAAGCCATATTACCGCCTTGGAGATATTTATGAATATGAATTTGGAGACCGGTTTTCTGAAGCCTTAGAACAGTACAAAAAAGCTGCCAAATTAGGATATAATAGAGCTATATATAAGATGGCATTGTTGTACTTGAACGTATCAAGTATTCGGTCTATTAAGTTCTTCAATTACTTAAGGGATCTTTCGAATATTGATTTGGACTCGAAAGATATTGAATTGGATGATGATGACCGAGACGAGTTGGAGGATGTGGTTGGTTTGGCAACCAATGAATTAGGAAAGATTTACGAAGGTATTTATCCCGGCGATTTGTCTCCTACCAGCGAGTTTATTAACAAAGCATTGGAGATTGCGCCAGTCAATTACGCTAAGAGTCTTACCTATTACAATAAGGCCGCCAAATTGAACTGCTTATTGGCCCAGGTCAAGCTTGGAACCATTTATGAATACGGAGAATTGAACCGTCAAAGAAATCCAAACAAGTCAATTCAATGGTACATCAAGGCATCCAGCTCTCCACTTCCATTTAAGAGACACCCAGATGCCATGCTTGGGCTTTGTAGATGGTGTTTACAAGGAAGTCATGGTTTGAGTAAGCATATCCCATCTCCTAATCCTGAAAAGGCATTGATTTGGTGTGAAAGAGCATTAAAGGAATTTGAAACTCCCGAGGCGTATTACGCCATGGCTGAGTTGACGGAGCAAGGTCTTGGGAAAGGTAATGCTAAGGCTTTATATGCAAAAGCACACAAATTGGGACACCCCGACGCTGGGGCTAAATTAGCCAGTTTATAGTCATGTACAGCTAATATAAACGGGTCTAGGTATAACCCACATCACAAGATGTTGTAGTCCACAGGTGAACACACTTGTTATTTATAGCATTGCACCAATGGAACGTCGGTACTAATGATATTGATATTGGTATTCATCTACGTACTACGTATTCATCCTGTTGCAGTAGACGCTAACGCTGAATCTTTATTTCGCAACCTTTACAGAACTATGATATCTACAGACTCAAATATCAACATTTTGAAATGATTTTTAAAGTTGTCCTTCAGTTTGGCAGCTCGATTATTTTCTTCCTTTCATCTTTTCAATCTTCAACCTTCCCATATCGTCTGCTTGTCCTCCCCTTTATTTGCCCCGCCATCTGTTAAGCCCAAAAATGAATCTCATCGTTCCAACTGCCGTTTTGGGAACAGGCCCAAAAATTCCGTTCCGCATGGGTGCCGGGCGCTACTGATAAGATTTTATAAATACATCCCTCTCCTTAGCTATTTTTTAGTCTAATAGTAAGTAATTTCGTTGCTTTAGTTTGTTTTTGCATTTTAAGACATCATGAGTCTGCCTCAAAACATCGGCTCGGGTACAAGGAGAAAGTCCATTGCTAAATTGACCAGATCCCCCCTCCTGATGTCGCCAGCACATTCACCTCAGCCAAGATTTGGAAGCCATTCTAATTCGTTTTCCACGGCTGCTAACGTTGCATTCTTAAAGCGTCAGATTCTAGAAGATGCGGTTGATTCTCAATCGTCCCATTCTTCCTCTCGGGAAAATGTTTTTCAAGGAACTGACGAAGAAGATAATAATGATTTCGCATTAGGTATAGATGATCCTAGACTTTTAGAACTGGTCAATAAACACCTAAGTCCAGCCGGACAATCGTTGGATCAAGAAGGTGCCGATATCACTAGAGATATTTATAAGCTTGGACACGATACAAATCATCCAAAAAGATTGACACGGTCAAGAAGTTTTTCTTCTTCTGATTATGACCGTACAAGTAGAAAAGGGTCCTTTGCTAGCTCATTGAATGTTCCTGGTGGATTTCGAAGAGAGTTCATTACCCAGCATAGTCCTCAAGTGGCGAATCAGGCCCCTAATTTATTCACAAGAAACTTTGTTGAATTTTTAAGCATTTATGGACATTTTGCTGGGGAAGATTTAGAATCGGAAGATGACATTGCCTGTCATTATAAATTATCGTCGTATGATGATACTGAAGTAACACCCCTTTTGGGTGGTAATAAGTTGATTAACCCTAAAGGTAGTGCTACCGATACGAAGGCATATTTCTTACTTTTAAAAGCATTTGTTGGTACTGGAGTGTTGTTCCTACCAAAAGCATTCTCTAATGGAGGCCTTATATTTTCCATCTTGACTTTGTTGTTTTTTGGAGTACTATCATATTGGTGCTATTTAGTATTAGTATATGCTAAAATGGCTGTTAAAGTATCAGGATTTGGTGAAATTGGTTTAAAATTATATGGAAAGGGCTTCCAGAGAATTATTTTATTCTCCATCGTCTTAAGTCAAGTTGGTTTTGTTGCCGCTTATATTGTATTCACGGCTGAAAACTTACGTGCTTTCACATCGAATGTCTCCAGCTATACCATTCCTGACTTACCCATATGGTGGTTTATTGCTTTTCAGGTTGTGATTCTTGTACCACTATCATTAATCAGAGACATCACCAAATTGTCATTGCTGGCGTTATTAGCCAATATTTTTATTTTCATGGGATTACTCACAATCATATACTATACCGTATTTGAATTGGTTGTTGAAAACCATGGTTCTTTCGGAGAAGGTATTGATTTTGTGTTTAATCAAGCTGAATTCTCATTGTTTATTGGGGTAGCTATTTTTGCATTTGAAGGTATTGGATTAATCATTCCCATTCAAGAATCAATGATTTATCCTCATAACTTCCCAAAAGTCTTGTTTCAGGTGATTGCAACCATTTCTGTCATATTCATTTTCATTGGTACCCTTGGTTATTTAACATTTGGACAAGATATACAAACCGTGATTTTATTAAACTTACCACAAAACTCGCCGTTGGTGATTTTAATCCAATTATTGTATGGGTTTGCCATTTTGTTGTCAACGCCCATTCAGTTGTTCCCAGCCATTAGACTTATTGAACAAAAGCTATTTCCTTCCAGCAAAAGTGGTAAGAATTCCCTATTAGTAAAATGGTTAAAGAATTTAGAACGTTGTATATTCGTGTTAATTACTGCATTGACTGCATTATACGGAGGACAAAATTTGAACCGGTTTGTTTCGTTCGTTGGTTGTTTTGCATGTATCCCATTAGTGTACATGTATCCGCCTTTATTACATTTAAAGAGCTGTTGTGATTACAGAAATGATGTTTCCTCGGCAATAATAAGGAGAAAGTACTGGTTGGGTGTTCTCGACTACGTCTTAGTGGCCATTGGTATGGTTGCCGTAGTCTATACTACCTACGATATTTTGGCTCATTAAAGACGAGTCTCGCTATTGTACGTACAAAAAGTATGGCTACAGCTAGTATTTTGTTGTACATTCACAAAGCTATAGGCTTTGGCACTTATTGTACGTATAAATCGCTGTTGTTGGTGTTTTGTCGTACAAAGATGTAGATGTCGGAGCCACAGACATCTACGAACGAATCATTAGTGTTCTGTCGTATATTTATAATTTACTCATCAGCCAATAAATCAAGTATGTACTTTTTAGTCTTATGAACTGCATTCTGTAATTCTGCTTCTGAGCTCTTGGCTTGCTCTTCGGCTTGTCCCTTCAAGTCAGCGAGTTGCTTTCCCAAATCCACCTGTTGCTGATACAAGTCAGGATACTTGGTCTTTTCAAAGTCCGATATCTTCGTTGCAACATTGTTGTAAGATTGTGGTAAAGTATACTTGAAGGCAACTCCTCCAAACAAAAGAGGTGTGACGAACCGGGTAGGTAAGCTTCTTCTGTTGACCACAATTGACCCAGTTAATGCAGCAGTTAATATATAGATTGATCCAGGTAATAAGGGTTCGGTTATTATGGAGTTGAACTCAGATTTGATGCTGTTCCATTCATTTTTGAATGCGGTGGTTTGCGTTCCCAACTCGGCCGAATAAATCTCTAACTTATCATGTAAATATAATCGGGCTTTATTAGAGTATTTTTCTAATGCCGGCACGGTTCTGATTCCCATTCCTTCAATAAACGAGATATTGCCGTGGGCCGATTCTTTGGCCTTCAATTCCTCACTGATCTTCAGATTTACTCCAGGAGTCGTGATGGTATCTTCATCGTCGGCGTAAAACGTTCTTTTCCCTGCCATTTCTGAGTTTCTCTACAGTATGGTTTAAAATACTGTGATTGGTGAGCAAATTTCACCGCCAGAAGGTGGGCATGTGGTTGGTGTACGGGTCTGGCGCTAATGATCCTACTTGGGCTTTAAACTATTTCCAATGATCTATTATCTACTTCGTATTAATGTATTCTTCCTAGACTACAAGAACTTACTTACGTACTCACTTCTTACCGAAGATACCTTTTTTCTTCTTCTTCTCTGCCTTCAGTTTGGTTGCATCGGAAATGCCTCCAAGAGGTTTAGCATTCATATCTGATATTGGTACATCTATTCTAATTCCTTCAAGTGGGATTTCAGGAGAGTTAGCAGTTTTAGGTGTTTCTCCGGCAGAATTGGTGGATGAGTTGGTGGAAGCATTAGAATCATTCATGTTAGGAGGTTGTAGATGGGTCTCTCCCGAGTTAGGATTGGATGTAGGACGTGGCATATGACCATTATTTGTATTTGCATGTTGGTTCATCACATTTGGTACATTCAACATTGAAGCTGCATTCATTGACTTCCGTTGGGGTTGATTGGAATTAGCATTGAGTCCCGGGGCGTTCAATGGAAGGGTAGATCTATGTTTGGCCTTGACGTTATTGGTACCTTGCATTGAGCTTACCGGCATACCTCCTCTTCCACCGTAATCTATTCTGAACGAAGCTTCATCCATTTGTGGGAACCCCGATCTGCGGTTAGGTTTTTTACCAGTTTGTGGTGGCATGTTCCCATAGTTGAATCCTTGCTGTCCTTGAGGTGGCATTTGTTGGTTTTGTTGTGGTGGTCCATATTGCTGTGGTGGTGGTCCCTGTTGTTGTGCGTGTTGAGGTACTTGTTGTTGTACGTGTTGAGGTACTTGTTGCGTTGCTTGTTGTTGGTCATAGTATGAATGAACTGAAGTAGGAACAGATCCATTTCTTTGCGCCCTTGGATGCCCATTATATCCTTGAGGGCCAGGCACAAATTGTTGTTGAGAATGCATTTGAGGGTTTTGAACATATTGTGGATTCTGACTCATATAATTAGGGTTTTGCCCTTGATTTACATAATTATAATTGGCAACTTGACCTTGATTCATATAATTTTGGCCTTGGTTAGGTTGCTTCCTTAAATTCATTGGTAAACTATTGGCTGGTAACCCGTTACTTGGAAGTCCATGTGGTGGTTGTTGGTCGTAGAATCCATTCTGTTTATACCCTTGCGGTCCATTCATATTCATATTTTGTTGAGACATTTTCATTTGTGGATTCATATTCATATTCATATTCATTTGGTTCATGCCCATATGAGATTGAGCATCATAGTACCCTCCATTTGAGGAGTAAGCATCGCTACCTTGAGATCCTTGACGATATTGTGGGCCATAAGCATTAGGCATTTCCTGGTTATAAGTTAATAATTCTTTGTTCATAAGGGCTTGCTCTCTCCTTTGTAATTCTAATTCTTTCTCTTGTAAATGTTGAGGAAGATCCTCGTTAACCAACTTCACACTTTTATCACCATTAGGCAATTGACTTCCTTGAATGTTAGACTGAGAATTTTGAACTGGTTCACCATTCAAATGAGCTCCATACAACGCAATATCTGTAAGATCCTCCAAGCCTTCACCCATTATTGAGTCCCTAACCGGTTTACCGTTAGAAGAAGCAGGTTGGATTGACTTTGTAACCCCGTTTGTTACGGGTTCATTAACGGGAGGTTGTTTCTGTTGAGGCGCAACAGCAGCCTCTGATATCGACTTCAACTTAGCATCATGTTCAATTTGTAATGCTTTCAAACGTTCAGTTTGAGCATCAAAGTTCAAGTTGAGATTTTTCAAACTTTCCTGTTGGGTGTTCAAATCATAATCAATTTGATTTTTCAAGATTAATTTCTCTTGAATATAATTTTCCAACTGGGACTTTTCCATGTTTTGTTTAGAAATGTCATGAGATAATATATTCAATTGATTAAGTTTATACTCATAATCTTGATTCAACTTGTCTAAATCTTGTTGCTTATTTATGATTTCATGAGTATTAGCTAATTTTCTAGTAAAGAAAATAGAATTAGAATCCTTATGGTTGATTTTAATTAGTTGACACATCATGGAGTACAAATTTTCCAAGTAAGGAGTTCTGACCCCATGATCATCAGCTAATAAGATGGGCTGTAATAATAAGAGATCAATTTCCAAATCATACCTGTGGTAAAAATTATAGAATAAACCATTTGAGTTGATATAATCACCATTTTCACCATTTTTCAAGCTGGGGAAGTTTGTTGACCAGTACTTTAAAAGATTAGTTTCATTTTCCGTACCTTTCACCAATTTACAGTCCATTTTCTTGATGATTTTGAAAAGCTCATTAATAATACCAGTTATCAAAGGCTTACATAGGATCTGGTTAGTCAAGTTTGCCGGGAACTCTTCTTCAAAAATGATTGAGAGGGGGTTGAACACTATTCTTGGTAACGCCAACTTCCATTGATAGGTCATGAATTCTTTCGGAGATACGGACTTTAGTAAACTTATTGAACCTTGCAGGTCTTCCTGGGCCAATTGCAACAATTTGTAGAAACGTTGGAAAGTAGGAGTTGAGGATACTTGGGAGGCAGGGGAAGACGTTCCGAGATAAATACGATTATCGTTGGATCTGATTTTATGAAGGAAATGATTTGAATCGATTTGCTTGATATCGGATTCGTTCATGATGGAGCAGATAGATAAGTTTTTGAATTTAGGAAAGCTTAATTGCACAAACGGCTCTAAGTTGATATAACCGGTGCTTTCTACCACAATAAGGGAGTCGTCGTTGATGAAGGGTAACAACCCGTTGCAGGTGACCTGGAAGTCCTGGAGCGAGGAAACATTGAGAATAACCATGTCAAACTTGGTGGATTCGTCCTCGAGATCGGAAATCAGCGAGTACAACCGATGAGGTACGAAGTCCACGTTGGATCCATAGGTTCCGGAGTCCCACTTGATGTGTTTGGATCCGGTAGCAATGGTTGGATTTATCACCGTCACGGCACACGATTGGGTTTGTTGGAGACGCCACGCGTAGTAGGTAAGATTGGCATTAGTACCAATGGTTAATAGCTGGACGGACGACATTTCAAGCGAAGGCATATATAATCAAGGAGGAAAACAGCTCCGGATCAAAGACTTTTTGACTTTTTGAAAAAAAAAAAAACTATCGAACCCCCAAATTCAAATAAAGAAAAAAAGTAAAGGTGGTTCAAAAAAAAAATTCCCTCTGTGATTTCCAGATACAGCCCTGGCAATTCTACACACTACAAAAAAAACCAGGCCCAATCGACCGCAGGGTTACGTGAATTTGGCCAAATAGCCAAATTCGGTGAGCAACACAATGCCCGTCGCCAACGACATGGATCCGGCGGGTGCACGGGTGCCTCCTCCTGGCCTCCTGCTCTATTAGAGCAAGGTCTTGTGTCTGTTGCTACATACAAGAACTGCTGGGGGTAATTGTGTGATTATAATCGGTAGATAATGGTTGTTCCTCAAGGTAGGCACGACAGGCCAAATATTGCCCGGTTGGGACAAGGCTAAAATTATGTCGCACGCCCAATGGGGCTATGAAGATGGCCTCCGGAAAACGGCCATGCTGGAGACCACGGTTGGTTCAGAGGGTCTAGAGAAGGATCTAGAGGAGGATCTAGAGGAGGGTCTAGAGGAGTGGTGGGTTCAGAGAAGTGGTGGGCAGCTTGCACTTGGTGACAATAACCACACTGCCCGGATCATTGCACCCTTCCACATGGACCCATTGTGCCTGGTATTGTTGCAGCAGGCACCGTTTCATCGCGACAAACCGCCGGCGCCGGCCCATGGGGGCCCCCCGAATGGGTCGACCGGCCGGGCGCACGCCAAATGTCTGGTGCGATTTGCGACACGCTGGGCCGAATAAATCCGCCCAGGCTGCGGTGGTGAAATTTTTTTTTCATCATCCATTGGTTCTTCTGGCGTCGCTGACTAAATCCCATTTTGTTAGCTTGATAGCCGTTAGATGGTGGTGGGACCGTGTCTCTTTGATGGGACGTGGCCTGCTATCAGTTATGGTCAATGGTAAAACTTCCTGAACGGTGTATCTCCGGTTGATGAGCCAGGCCCTGATTCTTTCGGTCATAATCCGTTCAACATGCTTCCCGTAGCGTAAATCCTGTAGTTTAGTTCTTTATTTTGTATTGCACATTCACCTACATAACTTTGGGTACGTCCAGCATCATTTTCAGGGTGCTTTGGCTGGTTTGGAACCGTTTCATGTGTTGGTAAATTATGGCAGCACCGGCTGGGGCCGGTGAAATTTTCCCATTTCCATCATTAGCTAAACGCGTTCTCTATGCCTAGAGGAAGATTAATCTTGATTGAAGGTCTTGACCGGTCTGGAAAGTCCACTCAGTCGGAAATCCTTCGTGGACGGTTTGAAAATGCTGTGCTAGTTAAATTCCCCGATCGTTCCACCAACATTGGGTCTATAATCAATCAATACTTAACCGATGCTTCGTTTAATCTTCCCGACCAGGCTGCTCACCTCTTATTCAGTGCCAATCGATGGGAACTTTCCGAATCCATCGTGAATCATTTGAATCTGGGCCGCCATGTGATCATGGATCGTTATATTTACTCTGGAATTGCCTATTCGTTGGCGAAGTCTCACAATAAACCGGAAAATCGGGAAATGTCAAGTATAAACTGGTTATACTCCCCCGATAAGGGCCTCCCTAAGCCTGACTTGACGCTATTCTTGACCTTGAGTCTCGATGAACTCAGTAATCGAAAGGGGTGGGGTGACGAACGTTACGAGAAGGAAGAATTCCAAACCATCGTGAAATCGTGCTTTCTCCGGATTCTTGATCCAGCAAAAGACGATTCAATCGCCATAATTGACGTCGACGGATTATCCATCGACGATGTGTCGGCCAAAATATGGTCTGTTGTTACTGCCAAGGAAGCCGACAAGTTATCGTCGTTGCCAGTTTCAGTGTTGGGCCAACTGTTATAGATAGACTGGGGGTTTAGTCATTCATTATGTATTCATCACCTATATGTATCAGCTATATACGTACCATTAATGTAGCGCCTATGTTCCACTAGTCCAATCTCTCTAGATATTGCAAGCGATCTATGATTTTCTTTTTCAGGATCTCCTGGATCTCTCCTCCCAAATAAATCTCGTCAAGAATGATATATAACTTATAGAAGTTGAATACGAGGTCTAATTCACATACGTTGTTGAAGTAGGTGTCTAAGATTTCAACCAAAAAATGCAACGATTCCAAATAACTCAATTCGCTATCCATCAAGTCTATCGACAGAATGAAATAAAGCCCAGCGTATCTTCTGTACACCAATTTGTTCAGCTGGTACTCTACAAAATTGGATTGGTACTTCAGATCTCGAGATGATATTAGTCGGTGGATCTCGTGCGTGAACCGTTGTTTATCCTGGGCCGTGTAGGTGTTGTTGAACCATTTCGCCAATCGAACCTTTCCCTGCCGATTAAGCACTAGTATGTATTGAAGCGACATGGCGTAGTGGTAGAAACTGGTGATACTGAGTTGATCTTCTGCACGCGCCCGTACCTTCTGGATGGTAGCGCCCCAATTCGGGTGCAATAAATTCCAGCGTAATGCTACATGCTAAATCTCCATAAAAATGTCATACTACAAGGACGAGTCAGACGATGAAGACAATAAAGAGTACAGGCAGTTTGAAGTGAGAGAAGGAATCATCTTCTTGATTGAATTGTCCGAGTCTCTTTACCTGCCGTTGAAAGAACTACTGGGTAGGTCTCGAATCATGGAAATCTTGTCTAGCGTCAATGATTTAATGTCAGAAATGATAATAACGTCTCCTCATAACGGAGTAGGTGTGTATTTTTACAACTGTTCTCACACCAGTAAGAAATTCAAGAAAGGGTCCTCGATAAACAAAATTTTCCGCTTGAATGATTTGAATTCCTCCAATATGAAGACCCTTAACGATATTCTTGATGATGGCAATCAAGCTTTGAAAATACTCTTTCCTCCTGCCACTGAAACTGAAGTAGAGGTGTTGCCCATAGTTCTAAACACATTGATAACCGAATTTCTGTCAAAGCAGTACAATTCAAAGAAATTGGTGTGGATAACTTCGAATGATAAACCTTATGCTAGCGAAGACGCCAAAGCATCGTTACGGGCATTTATCAATGACTTTGACCGGTTCAGAATCAACATAAATCCCATCTTTCTTACTGAATCCCTGGATAGTTTTGATTTGACCCTCTATCAAAATATTTTCATCAATACCAATTATCTCAATCGGTATGAATCAAATTATAACGACTATACTAGTGCAGTATTCAACGGCGTATCAAAAGACACCCCAATGTTAAATAGAACTACCGTGTCGGCTCAGATTCGCTCGTCAATCTTGAGGGTACGTGAAGTGAAGAGAATTCAGTTCGTTTGCAATCTAATATTAGGTGATGGCCAAGGTGTTGGTGGAAGCTTCGGTTGCTCCGTAAAAGGTTATACATTATACAATCATGAAAAGATTAAGACGTCTAAAAATCTTTACAATAAGGGTGAAAGCTTAAAAATTGTGCATACAAATACCAAGTGGGTCAATTCTGAAACGAATCAAGAAGTGAAGATAAATCACCAATCAAAGACTGACAGTGAAAATGAATCAGCTGATGATGTAAGAAGGGGGTATCCTGTAAAACAAGACTTGAAAGGAAATGAAACTGTGTTTCATTTTGGAACCAAGGAGCTTAATTTCATGAAAAACTATGCTTTCGATAATTTGGCTAATACGGAAGAAGAAGAGGAAGAGGATATTATTGTTGATTCTTTCGAAGAGAAACCTCATGACTTGAATTCGTTCACCAAACCACCTTATTTGAAACTTTCGGGATTTCGAAACCTCAATACTTATCAACCGTACTATAATGAGTCTTCACCAATTTTTGTCACTCCTGATTTGAACAACGGGTTAAGTTCAAGCTCTTCAGATGGTGGTTATACCAACAGTTTTGCTACGTTTGCTTCGCTATACCAATCATGTATGAAGCTTAAGAAGTATGCCGTATTGTTTGGATGTATCAAACGGAATTCCAAGCCCAACATCTACGTTTTGTATCCTACGAGGACCTCCAACTCCCACGTTTATCATTTGACGTTTCCTGAAGGGTTTCTTTTGATGAAATGGCCATGGTTGAATGAAATAAGAAGTTTACCAGATTTTGTGCTTAATCAAGATCAGCCAATAGATAGCGAAAATATGGATTCATTGTGCCAATTATATAAGCAAGTTATCAGTGACAATCGGGTTGAGGGTTACAATCCGAGAGACTATCCCAATCCAGGTCTTAATTATTACTATAAGGTGCTTAAACACGAGCTTCTACAGATGGAGTTAACTAAACAGGAAACCGAACCCGAGGTCAATGATAGAAGTCTACAAACGCTTGCAGAAATTCGAAAGCGGTTGAATGAAAATGACGCATTTAAGAAACTTGGAGAAATACAAGTATTTCTCAACAAGCTTGAGAATAGTGAAACTTTGAAGAGGATAAATAGTGGGGAACAAGAGGGAGCTAATGGGAATAAACGACCCAAATTAACCGAACAAGCGGTGTTAACGGCCTGGAAACAACAACAGTGGAGTAATTTCACCATTCCGCAGTTAAAGGAATTCATCGGTAAATATCCGAATCAAATTAAGCGAGGCACCAGAAAGCAGGAGATGATCGATAACATCACCGAGTTTCTAGATCGTCGCCAAGGCAAGACAGCCTAGAGGTAGGAAGGAGCCGTACCGTTAGGTCCGAAGGTAGACACCACCAATCAAATCGTGTTAAGGTAATCAAACCTCGTATTACCGTCTTGATTCTGACACAAAAAGCATCAATTGCAAAATATTTTTTTGCCTGAGATGAGGCCCGCCGATATTTCCATCGTAACTGACTCCATTCTCGGAACCCAGGTCTGCACCTGTGTTACTGGGAATGCGGGACCAATGTGCGCGCGGAAAACTTGCGTCACGGGACGTCATATCTACAAAGCAGCAAATGTTATAACAACCCTCAGAATAAACTTTATGACGTATGAGGCTCATTCATATCGTGGTAGATAATGGACATTATCTTAGCATATGAATGCTAAAAAGAAAAAAAAAAAAAACAATATGAAATCATAGCTACAAATTCAATGGGCTAAAAAAGTGAACAATTGACTAACTAAACTGTTGATAACTAATACGGACGAGGCCTGGTCCCCTCACTTTTTTTTCTTAACGCCATGTCCTGCCAAGTGTCCGTGCTGGAGAAACTGCCTAATCAAGACCTGCTGCTGATATCGGGGTTCTAATCGAGGATGCCACATTGCCAAGACGCCGGGATTTCATCCCAATCAAGTTGACCAAGACGAGTAGGCGGAGGTGAGGCCAAGAGTTGGCGAACTACTCTGAAATCTCCGAACTGGTTCCTCCAACACATGGTTTACGACTCAGTTTTAATGCCCTCCACCGCCACATCCGTCACCTTGGTGTGTATCCACCCCTTTATCGTGATAACTGAGCTATTTAATTGCAATTTGTAGTTAAGCCCCAGCCTGTTGTCGCAAACTATTATTAGTAAGTCCTGGTACCGCGGGTGTTTATGCCCGTCTTGCTATTTGCTCGGCCTTCGGTTAGCACGGGGTTACCTTGAGCACATTTGCGAATGACTGCAATGCCTGTTTTGGGGCAATTTTGGCCATATCGTGGAGAATACATAACTGCCAGATTTCCCCAAGAATTGCAATGAAGGTTTTATTCCTGTTACATCTAGTTTAGTATTATATTTATATTGATGTTATCGTCACCTCCGAATTACTGTCATCCTAGTGATGATTTACCTCATTACCAACCCTCACTTCAGTACTATGGAGTCGCGTTATTGAAAACCGAATTTACTACTCCATATCATTACAATAGTGGCAACCGGAAATGGAAACCAGTTCTTTTAGAACTAAATTCAACTCAGCTCAATTTCTACAAATTAAAAATCGACAGCCACTTGGAAAACGTCATTGTGGCCTTGTTTTCCCACAATAATCATCTCCATGAATTGGCTACTCGCATCAATAATCAGCTTAATAACACCAAGAAGCCCAGAGCCTCAGAATCTGATGCAACTTCGTTGTTGGAAGAATTCGACGATTTGTTTGCTGGTGATGCTTACGGTGGTGAAAACCTAGAACATTCCTTGCAAGATTACTTTAAAACATCCGCTTCTAATAGATTCAGAAATCGGTTTTCTGATAAGAAGTTGCAAAGAAGCTTAAATAACCTCGGCAGTTCATACAATGCCTTGAAAGATAATAAACTCCTTTTTGAACCAATCACCAACTTCCACCTGTTCCAGACCGTTTTGAAGAAATACAACGGAGGCTTGTTGCATAGTTACACTCTTGATAACTTGAAAGTTGGAGAAGCTCCATCATTGAATCGTTTGATCAATGCTTTATGCAAAGAAGATGAAGCTAATCAAAATAACAACCCATCTTCCTTGATCAAATATAAAAACACGTTGAGATTGAGAATTGAATGCAAGCAAATCTTGCTTCAATTTTGGTCTTTCTACGGTATGATTCATTGGTACCGAAACTTGGTTATTGCTCGTGATTTATGTAAACCTTTGGAAAGTCGGAACTTAACCAAGTTGAAAAGTATCCCTAATCGTTACAGCAGTAGAAACAATGCTTTAATCATTGCCACTGCTGAAGCATCTTCAAACATTTATCCTCCTCAAGTGTTACTCGATAATACCAGTTATGGCCTGGATAAAGATTCCATATCCAGCAACAATTCTATTTTCTCTTCGGGAAACCAGTCATCTTTTTCATCATCGGAATCTCTATTTGACGATGATTACAGCATTTCCGTTAACAAGTTCAAACTTCACAGTTATGAAAATTGTTATTCGTTGGTTGAAAAACAATACATTTTAAATTGTTTACCTGATTTAAACTCATACGATAAGTGGAGTGGATATGATCTCACCTTACTGAATTATACCCAATACGCTCAAGATGAGAAGGATATTTTTATATCTTGCAACTCCTTAACGGATAAAGTTCATAATTTCGACAAGAAATTTCAAAAACACAATTACGATACCATCAGCAATTGCCGCAAATTTCACATCCATGAAAATGGATTGGTGAGCGTTACATGCACTTAATGATTGATGAATAATGACTAGAATGATATGTATTACACTAATATACAACGAAAATAACGAATATAACACATTGAAATTTACACAGTAAGACTTTTTTTTACCTAATTTTACATCATTTCAGAATCTAATTCCAGATCGTCCATTCCGAAATAATTTTCATGTTCCTGCTGAAACTGATGTTGATTTTGATGTTGATTTTGATGTTGATGTTGATGTTGATAATGAATATTTTGTTCGTTGGAGTTTTTGTAACCTTCCATAACGTAATACTCTGCTTCATCACTTGGACTTAATTTTATGCCGTCGTTATACGTAGTGGTTGGACATGGACTTAATGATGATGAGTGGTGGAGCGATTGAGGTGTGGCCGGCATACTTATATCGTAAATGTTTGAAGAGTTGCTCATATCAAATGAATAGTCCTGAAAACTGATATCTTCGAATTTGGTGATGGTTTCTCCATTTTCTGGATTTGGGTATTGTCTTAATGACCCCCATGGAGTTATTTTAACTATTCCACCATCTGGATGATTGTAAACAGGCCACTCATTAGAGCTGATATATTCGTCTCGTTCCTTTTCATTGATAAAATTCTTGGTTTTTTTACTATCTGGCTCTACTTCATCTCTCTTTCTTTTAGACGGGAAATTCATGATGAGCAAATGCACGAGACACTATTCGAATCCTGGAGTATTGAGTACCAAAATTTTACACAAGATCAACCTCAAATGTCTTCTTCTTGAACCCTTACACCAAAATTCTTAAAAAAAAAAAACTATTTTTTTCGATTACGAAATTTTCAAGAAAAAAAGTAGCAAATCTCTGCCGTTAAATAATGCTACAATTCTAAAGCGAAATATTTCAGCCTGCGGTCTTCAGGTTATGAAGAAAATGAAGACTGTATGCAGGTCCCTACTTGTCCCACCCGCACGACCTCATTAAGCCAGCCCCCGGTGGTTAGATGCCCGGAGAATTCCCGGGATGGGGGGACGACGCGTTAAAAAAAAGTTTAACGCGACAAACTTCCGAATTTGGAAGTGAAATTCGCATCGGAATTGCAAGTCAAAAAGAAATGGAGAGAAAAAAATATGACTCTGCCCAGGATCGAACTGGGGACCTTCTGCGTGTAAAGCAGACATCATAACCACTAGACTACAGAGTCAGTTTGTTGAATACTGCATAAATTTGAATCTTTGAGAGGTGACTAATATTGGGTTGTTATATAAGATTGTAGAATGAAGTAGCCAATTGTATGCTTATTCTAGCTGTGTATAGGCTATTTTGAGTCTGATATGGATCTAGAAGAGTCCAAGTAACTCTGTGATCGTCCACTGCCTTTAATTGCTTACCGTCTGTTGTAGGTGAGCGAGCTGAGCCAATGTCACCAAATCTTCCATATGGCTTCTTTTTTTATCTCTCGAATCCACTCGACTTCCAAATAAGATTACAACAAGTACATATTCATTAAGAACAGCTCAACACTATAAGAACAGCTCAACATTGTTTTTTTTTCTTATCTTGTGCATTACTTTTTCGCCTCCTTGTGTTGGTTCCCCAGCCATACGCTTATTCAATATAACAAAAAAGAAAACAACAAAAAAATCATTCAATCGAAGACTACATGAAACCGATAACTTTAAATATGGGCAGTTTTTCAAATTTCGTGAATACTGCAGAATTGTCACAAATTGTTCAAAAGTTTGTTTGTTGCAATATTGGTTGCAAATAAAGCATGCATTTTGCGAAAATAGACAATTTTGTAAAATATCCATATCTTTCCACAGCTCTTTTTCTCTATAAACTTATGTAAGAGACACCTGTGCCATACACATTCTAAATTCATACCTCCTTATTCTAATAAAAGCCGTAATTTCATGTTCGCTTCGTCAAATATAGTTTGTCCTAATACATAGTTTACACCACCAATGCGAGGCCGGGGGTGCTTCAACTTAACAATAAAATCACCACACCTTGACGTAAATAGTCTCACACTAATCTCAACTGCCTCTCACCGGTCTCTATGTACTGAAAGATCAGTTTTGGATGATATCTCTCAAGGGCTGTGGTTTGTTTTCGGAAGTCTTCCCAACACCAAAGTCCGAATTCTTGAGACTACCTAATGCGCCATTCCCAGTCACATACTAAGTGTTCTTTGAAATGACAACATTGAATCACTATCCACGACTCCTATATACTACTGACCCTTCTAAATAAAAGTTAAACGGGCCCCATTGATGTCTTTTCTTCATCCAGGTTGATTCTTCAAGCACTTGATCGGAGTTGGTCACGTGCCATATATAATATCCTGCACATAGCCCAAGGGCCCGCACTCAAGTCTCGATTTCGTCCAATGAACAAATTCGAATTTTCAATCATAAATTTTAGAGATTTTTGTGTGGGATAATAAACTTCATAAGAAGATTCAGTCAACAACATTTACATACCAATAGTTTATAAGGTTATCAAGACTACGTATATATTGGTAAGAGGAAAGAATACCTTTTAATTTAAAAAAAATCCCAATTTATCACAAATAATGTTGAGACACAACGTAGGAAAGTCACTTCGTTTTAGAGGATTGAAGTCATCATTCCCAATCACCAGTAGATATTTATCAAGTTCTATTCCAAAATATGCAGCTACTCATGAAGATCCTGTGAAGCCGTTCAAGACTCCTTTAGGACGTGATCCACAAAGATACTCTACTGATAATCCAATTTTAGGTAAAACTACCTTTACTGAAACCATGGATGATGTTGATATGACTTGGGGTAGAGATGATGACCCTAAACATATTGAAAAGCAAAACTCCAAAATCAGACATTTCACCATTAATTTTGGTCCTCAACATCCAGCTGCTCACGGGGTGTTAAGATTGATTTTAGAATTACATGGTGAAGAAATTGTTAGAGCTGATCCTCATGTTGGATTATTGCACAGAGGAACTGAAAAATTAATTGAATCAAAGACTTATATGCAAGCATTACCTTATTTCGATAGATTGGATTATGTCTCTATGATGACTAATGAATTGGTTTTCGCTTTAGCAGTTGAAAAATTATTAAATGTTGAAGTTCCATTAAGAGGTAAATATATTAGAACTTTATTCGGAGAAATCACCAGAATTTTAAATCATTTAATGTCTGTTTTATCGCATATTATGGATGTCGGTGGTTTGACTCCTTTCCTTTGGGGTTTCGAAGAACGTGAAAAATTGATGGAATTTTATGAACGTGTTTCTGGTGCTAGACTTCATAGTGCCTATGTCAGACCTGGTGGAGTTTCTCAAGATTTACCTGTTGGTTTATTGGATGACATTTATATGTGGGCTACCCAATTTGGTGATAGAATTGATGAAACTGAAGAATTGGTTACCGATAACCGTATTTGGCAAGCAAGAACAAAAGACGTTGGGGTTGTTACTGCTGAAGATGCATTAAATTATTCATTATCTGGTGTTATGTTAAGAGGAAGTGGGATCCCATTCGATATTAGAAAATCTCAGCCATACGATGCTTATCATTTGGTTGATTTTGATGTTGCTGTAGGTATGAATGGTGATTGTTATGATCGTTATTTAATCAGAATGGCTGAATTCAGACAATCTTTAAGAATCATTGAACAATGTATTAATGACATGCCTGAAGGTCCTGTTAAAGTCGAAGACTATAAAATTAGTCCTCCTCCAAGATCTCTCATGAAGGAAGATATGGAAGCTTTAATTCATCATTTCTTATTATTCACCAAAGGTTATTGTGTTCCTCCAGGAGAAACTTATACTGCCATTGAAGCACCAAAAGGAGAAATGGCTGTTTATGTTGTTTCTGATGGTACTGAAAGACCATATAGATGTAAGATTAGAGCTCCAGGTTTCGCTCACTTGGGTGCATTTGATCATATTTCCAGAGGTAACTTATTGGCTGATGCTGTTGCCATCATTGGTACTATGGATTTGGTGTTCGGTGAAGTCGATCGTTAATCCTTGAAGCCTGTTTGCATTCCACCTAATTTTATACACTTTTTGTATTTACATACTAAAGATTTTTATTCCATTATTCAAAATCTCTCAAGATCTTGTCTGAGTTTGTATTGGCTGTATTTTATTCTACGTCTTCGGCTTTAAAACCGAGATCTCTAATGATTGTTTCAAATTCTAGATGCAGTCTTATCCGAACTATGGACTTAAGCAAAGAAAAATTAATCCGGTGCACCTAAGTCCTTTGCATTTCAACGTATGCGCTAAAGACTTCTAGTTGCAAAAAAATGGCATTGAATAAATAAGGGAAAAAGATATTTGTTATTAGGCTACTGTACTATACAATAAATATATGGAACCTATACCACCTAAGAGCACTAATGATCTCATGACCATACTATCATCATCTTCTCCATTTTGAGGACCATGATACATATAGGGATTCTTGGCGGTACTGCCAGCAGTAGACGCTTGAGATGCGAAGGATGTTTGATTATTGGATCTATTGTAGCTATGATGAATTTGTCTCATTAAGTGTTTAGTGACTAACTCCTCACTGACATTTGAGATATCACCCGATCGATTTAACTGTCGTAAAATTGCTTCTCTATCAGCATCACTTAATCTTTTATTAATGATTCTCTGTTCGAATTTAAGATGTTTAGCAAGATGTTCATTATAGTTAAAATGAGGCACATCATATCGATCTCCATGGTTTCTGTGTCTTCCAGAAAATGTCGAATTGTCCGTATGATGATTGAAGTTATAGACACGATGTCTTGTGGTATTTAATCCACTAGCAGAATATTGAGATCCTGATTTAGAATAATATTTAGCTTCACCGTAATATTGGTTTTGCCATTCGTTACTTCTGCGATTAGCAAAATTGACCGAACCTCCTTCGGATCGTATTTGACTATCGTACTGTTTCTTCTTCTTAATATCTTTCAACGTATCATATGCAGCAACAATTTTAACGAATTTGTCGTTATTTGACTCTTTTTCTTCCTGACTCAAATGGGTGTTAAGATCGGGATGAAATTTTTTCAGAAGCTTCTTGAATTGAGTCTTAATCTCTTTAATAGATGCTGAACGAGGTAATTCCAAAAGTTCATAATAATTGGTTTTTTCAAACCGACGTGAGCTCACACTGAATTTAGCAAATTGATAATATTTGGGCGAAGCCTTGATCCATGTCAATGGCTGTGGTGTTAATAAATTACTATGTTTGAATAAATGAATCATCGCATGGGAAGCGGAATTTCGAGTGCAAAATAAACTCGTCACGGTTCGGGATTTTCGTGGTTATTTATACGACCGGATTAAATTGGCTATGCAAAACGTCAACTAAGCAAGATATCAAATCCACTATTAAAATCGATATCGGGTTATCTGATTCAGAATTGGACTCCGCATCTGATAATGAGCAATGTATCCTTCAACCCGTACCGCACACCGTTTCCGGTGTGCTACCTATTACCGGAAATGGACTAAGTTCGTCCGATATTGGTCCGATGTGAACAATTGGGCGAGATGCCATGTCTTATCACCGAGTCTGGGTTCGGAAAGGATTGTTCCAGGATCCAAGACTTGAACCTCCACATTGCAGCCAATCGGGAAAATACTGAAGTGTAGTCGAGGAGGTTAATATTCCATTTCCTTGAGCCAAATTCCGAGCCATGAGGGTATAAATGGCTGTCAGGTGAGCCCAATATAGGCATACTTAATTGCATCAAGTCCGATTGTTGTGGACATTTCGAAGTGAATTACTAGTGAGTGGCAGTCTGTGACTCGAACCTGAGACTTCTGTTGCTCAAAATGCCCCAGAGTTCCCATTTGGATTACAGTATCTCCGGTTGCAGCCAATACTACAATAGTCCATTTATACTACCAGGATACCGGTCATTGCACACCAAGATCAACAATCAGCATTCTTCGACTCCGAAATAATCGAGCCATAGTTCTCGTATAATCGCCATGCTATTTCTTTCCCTTTTGTACCGCCACCTTCTGTTGGTTTCTCTCCTGGTGGGTGCAAATTACTGGTTCCCGGAGGTACGGGTCATCCATTGGTGACCGCACTACACTCCAGTCAGTTCTCGCAGCTTCTAGCGCCACTGGAAAAAATTACTATAAAAGTTGATTAAATCTTCTTTTTTTCTTTCCTCCATCATTAATTTTAAGAACCTCCATAATGCCTAGACAAAGAAGATCTGCTCCAGCTTCTAGAACTCAAACTAGATCTGCTCACACTGCTGCTGCTCCAGCATCTCATTATCCATCAGCACATCCTGCCCAACCACAAACCCGTACTCAACAAGGTCCCGGATTATTCGGACAAATGGCTTCAACCGCCGCTGGTGTAGCTGTTGGTTCTACCATTGGTCATACAATTGGTCATGGTATCACCAGTATGTTTGGTGGCTCTTCTGCTCCTGTAGAAGCTGCTCCTGTGCAACAAGAATCGTACCAACGTCCAGCTCAATCGTGTGACGTTGATGCTAAAAACTTCACCAGATGTTTAGGTGATAATGATGGTAATATGCAAATCTGTGATTACTACTTACAACAATTGAAAGCATGTCAAGAAGCTTCTCGTCAATATTAAAACTTGTGCATATACATCGCTTTATAGCTCTAGACCTTATTTATTAAATTCACATATTTATTGAATAATTATTTTCACCAGTGTAGTGTCGTTTTTGATATGGGTTCGTCTTTGTATCAAAGAAATAGGTGTTGGTTGAGGTGACAGGCTGCTTGGTCTACCCCGGATTTTGCAAGTGACTCAGGCACTGATTTTTAAAATGACTCAGTCGAGGTTTTTCATTCGATACATTTGATCATGCCAGCCAATCGTCGTATAAAGATCGTCATTTATTAAGTATATATCTATCATGGTGACTCAATCATTTGGCTACTTCTTTTCTGACTTGGTTCCGAAAAGGTAGTACCCAGCGGCAGCACCTCCAGCTCCAAATAATGCCAATCCAACCATGGAAGGACCTTGGCTCGATTCTGTCTTGGTTTGACCGCCGGCAATCTTATCGTGCTCAACATCATCAACAACTTGGGCCTGACCTTCAATTGGAGTAGCCTTATGGCTAACTTCTCTATCACCTAAATTAACCACTGATGGTTTATTAATTTCGGGGTTGATAGATGATTGAACGTATTTATCTCTATTAGCAGGCTTTTTGGCCTTGTTGCTGTTTCTAGCATTACTGCTACTGAAGTCAACAGGATGGGATCCACGATCATGCAAATATTCAGGTTCGTCGGCAACTTTTTCACCTCCATGAACGACAGTAGCGTCATTGGCTTCAATTTTCACCGAAACAGTTCCTTCTTTATCAAACATTTCCTTTTCAACCTTGGCTCTCTTTTCATGAGCAATGTCCTGCTTAACAGCTTCTGGGGTAATTGGAGGAATTTTGGGTTCTCCAACTTTAGGAATAAAGTCATACTTGAATTCCCATTCGTTAATTGAGGTAGGTGAAGGTAATCTATAAGAATCAATTGTAGATTCATCATTTTTAGCTCTTTGAAATTGACTTTGGTGTAAGCATCTTACCAATGGTCTGTGTAAGACCGGTCTAAAGGATTGAGGGTTTTTAATAACTATTCTGGCACTAATCATGATGAAGTTTCAAGGAAGAAAAATATGGAACGTGAGCGTTCTTTATTAAATAGTCCGGGCTAAAGGGATGACCCGGTATTGCGGGGCGATAATGTGACACGGACCCTCGGCCGCTTATGTAAGCGTGATTGTCAAGGAATGGCTGCAATAAACCTGGTTATTGGATTTAAAAGCCAGCAAAATGCTACAGTAGACGGACATTGGTCTAAAAAGTCAATAAGGAGTTAGACTGGAGTTCATTGCTGTCTCTAGCAGTCAACCTGTGCAAGCCAATGAAGTCATATTGTACAAGCCAATGAAGTTTATTGATCTATACAAGCTAATGAAGTTTATGGTCTAGGTCTATAAGTCTATTAAAATGCCCTTGCCAGCACGGACTAAAGTTACAGGAGACTAGTTTAGGAATGAATGAAATCTTCCTCACTATTGATTAAATGTTCAAGGAACAAGCTAGGCGGTCTAGTTGTTTTTCGTTCAGGTTCTGAATCATCGAGAATTGGTTGAGAGGCTGATACATTAACCATTGACCTCAGACTATCGTCAAACCCAATTATGCTTTTGTTGCTATTGTACAAAGGAAGGTCCAAATTGGACTGAGATTTTTGATTCATGAATTCCAATACAGGACTAATGAACATAGATCCCCGATTTCCAGCAGAATTACTCATGGCATTCCTATAAGACCGGCCTTGATGTGATGTTTCTGCATTAAGTTGAACCATTGAGGTTTGATTTTGGAGCATGTAAAGACTTGGATTCGAAGATCGCTCCCAGAGTGATGAACTGCTTCCATTATTATGGGCCCCAGCTAGGAACAAGCTGTTACTACTGGTGGAGCTGCCATCAGAGCCTGAACCTCCGACCAAAAGACGACTGAAATAGACTTCTTTTTCATTTTTGGCGGTGATATTAGATAGTATGTACGATATTATCCAATATAACATAAGCACTATAACCATTAATGCAATCACGCATCCAACCACAATAAACACCAAATTTTCTGGAAGGTTAGATGTTTGAATGTAAGGATTCAGTACCAGAGGCACGGTAGCCACATAAGTGTACGATGTTGTTTCACTCAATGATGGAAGAGCTTCATCACGCTTAACAGGAGAAGCGGTAATGAATCCCGTCACAGAACTAGTGACAGTAGTTAATGACAGACTCAAAGCCTTGGTTTGTTGAGCCACAAAAGGACTTACCATTATAGAACTAACTATAATATTGTGTTACTAGTCGGTATGACAACCCACAAAGATGTTATTTTTCAAGACAAAGGGATTTGGTGCTTTATATATAACAAGAAAAGGCACGCAACAAGTTAAAAAATAAAGTAGAAAAATATGCCCCAAAAAAAAAGTCTAACTGTAATAATCTTTAATTCAAGATGTATCCCAGGTTATATAACTTCATAAACCTTAAATATCAGGATAGTGGGCAGGCGTTATTCCATCACTTGTTTACGTTTGCTTACACGTCCCCATGACCTTCATGCCTTCAATGTGTTTACTTTCAAAGATCATAAGAGATTGCATGCATATTCCTGCAACTGAAGGTTTTTTGCGGCATTGTAAAATGCGTGTTTTCAAAGGTGGTGATTTATAACAATTTCGTGTACCGCGTCTTGTACGCGTGGTAATCCCCCTTACAAAGACAATTCCATGTAGGCGGAACAAATCCACAGAATAACAATGTATTGTTAATGTATAATACTTACATACATATCCGGAAGCTCATGGATATATGAGTGGCCGGGTCTAGAACCTCCAGTTTTCATCCGCAGACTCAATGGCCCAAGCAAATTTGTCTCTCAAGGTCTTTGCGAATAGCTTCTCGATTGGGACATTGAATTTTTTGGAGAAGACTACTGTCAATCTCGGATCGATATAGTTCAATTTGGACGTACCTAATGATACTTCGGAATTCTCTTCTCTGTCCTTCAATTGAAGCGAAGTATTGGTGATTCTGTTTTCTAATGTTTCTATTTGTTTCTTTAATTTTTCAACTGTAGTAGCACGAGGCAACTTGGGCTCTCCTGTCTCTAATTCTTCTTTATACTCTTTTTCAAGCTCATTGATTTGTGTCAATTTGGCCTTGAGGTCTTCTTCTGTAAAAGCCAATTCTCCTGTCAAGGTTGCTTTTTCCTGTTCCCTAGCGTATTTCTTATTCACCTGGTCAATCATTCTTTCAATAACTACTTTATGAATCTTCTTGATTTGCGTCTTGGTGAGTTTATTCAAATCATTGAAATATTTCTTATTTTTCTTCTTCTCTTCAGGATCAAGTACTAAAATCATCTGCTTGAGTCTTATCTTACTCCACTCAAGTTCTTGAATCTTCATGTTAATCTTTTCAACTGCAACCGCATGATTCTTACTTACCGTACGCTGGTGATTACATAAAATAGCAACGGTTCTGTTAGCAGCATTAAACTTAGTCACTTTTTCCATAACTGATCCTTCATTAGGAATCAAATCTAATTGATCCTGCATCGTCTTGGACGCGTTATACGTACGGAAAACCTTTGCAGTTAATCCCTTCATATACGTTTGGAATTTTTTATTTAACATCGTTGGAGAAATACGGTCAAATAAGTCATCACCTGGTTGTTTAGGTGCCTTCTTAAAAATTCTCAAGTTCTTAAATACTTGCTTATCCACTTCAACTTCTTGGTAAAACCTGATGGAATCCTTACCCAAGAAATCAAAAATCACCGTGTTTGGTGGCCTTAATGTAATGTGTTCAAATCTCAAAGAACAACAACCAACCGTATCAGCTTCATCTTCACCCTTTTCTCCACCTGCTCTTAGAGCAAAAACGTCAATCAAATAAGTAGCGGTAGCCATTTGACGATTCACCATCAATGGATCTTTCAAAAGTTTGGTATAGTCAGCTCTAATGGCGTCAACGTGATGTTTCAAATTACGAGCGGTTTCGAATTTCTTGAAATCCGACAATCCTTTAACAGATGAGGTTGCAGCGAACTTAACGTATTTAAAAGAATCCAAGATATTTTCTTTCCACATGGCCAACCAAACCACAGTATTATCATGTTTGATTTCTCCCCATTTGTGTCCTGCTGGAGGGTCTGGAATCTTTGCTCCTTCACTTAAATTGAGAGTTATGTCTTCAGGCATAACACGTCTCTTTAATTTACCGGTTTTGGGATGAGCACCACGTCCTCTAAATAAACCAGGAGGTTCTACTCTGAAATTACCAACCTGTTCTTTATGCCCATTAAGTAAACATGTTTTATAAGGTTCTTCAAATTTGTCCTTTTCTTCTTTCAATATTTTCTTTTCATCTCTGGACAAAAGTTTTTTCTCTTCTCTTAACTTCACGAAATACTCATGCATCTTAGAAAAGTCTAATCTTTTGAAATCGGTGATTTCTACGTTAGCACCTCCACTTTCTTTAAGGACCGTTAAAAAGTCGTTGAAGAAGTTCTGTTGGAAAACGGGGTTCTTGCAATGGTCACTATCAAGCATTGCACCATAAAATCCGGCCACTTCTTCAGCATCGGCCGGTAAATCAACAGGCTTTCCATCATAGTACAACTTAACGTATGAGGGCAATGGTTCATATGGAGGAGGAAAAATCACTCCATTATGTTCTAAAGTGTCCCATTTCTTTTCTCCATGGCCTCCTAAAGGATTAAAATTCTCATCTTCCCACCACTTAAACCCTTCGTCCTCGTCTTCATCGTCGTCTTTTTCACTCTTAGGTTCTTGGGAAGAAGACTTTATCTTAGTGGCCTTTCTTTCAGGTTTCTGTGGCGACGAAATAACGCTTGAAGGCTCCAGTTTTATCTCTTGCTTGACGCGTTCGCTTTGCGATAAAGACTGGGTATCTTCAAGTTTCAAAGAACCATTTGAAGCTGAAGTACCATCATCGGCCTTAACTTTCTTCTTCTTATCCTTCTTGTCTTTCTTGTCTTTTTTATCCTTCTTTTTATCCTTCTTCTTCTCCTTTCTATCTTTTTTCAGCTTCTTAGGAGAAGAGCCTTCAATTTGTGAAGAAGCCGTTCTTTTTTTAGGAGAAACCAGAGCACTTAATTGACCATCATTAAAAGAAGACAACGGTTTTTCATCGTCATCATCAATCAACTGTGAAGTGTTTGGCACGGTTCTTTTTGCAAGCACAATATCATCATCGGAGTCACTCATACTGAGGTACGTATCTTCAACAAGTGAAAAAAAACTGAAGAAGGAGCAATCTGGAAGTTTTCTCCCTAAGTTAGCACGAACTCCGTGCACCATTTGGTTAAATCACGAGACCAAAACTTCCAGTCAAAGTAATTTAGACAGAGCTTTTGTATAAAACCAGCAACATACAGAGGAATTGGGGGGTTTTCTATAGTCAGGGCAAGGTATTTGTCTTTATGCTATCGCTTGCATAGGTGATACTGATGAAAACATCACTGCATAGTATATTTGAGTAAAGATCTGGCACATAATCAGTACATGAGCCTAAATTACAAAAATAAGATAAGTCCAGGCAAGTCAACCTAAGGCTTTTGACGTGTGTAACCAAGGAAATCAATTCAGCTTATGTGCTTAATCCTATGCTTGCGTGCTTATGATACTGTGTTCTGTGCACATGCTATACTGTCTACGTGCTTGTTACTGTGGTTGGACCGTAGTAGAGTTTGGGGTTTGTTTTCGATGATTTTGCAAGTCCAATAGTATGTTGGACCAACACCGTTTTCCAGCCATACCATTTCAATTAGGTCCAATGAATGTGCATCAGAACCAACTACAATAATAGAAAAATTGCAGCCATAATCCATAATAACTAGCATGCGCACACAACGTTTTCAACTCCTCTACATCAATTGAACATCAGTGAAACTTGAGGAAACCACCTGCATAAGAGATGTAGCTGACGAATTGCCCCATTAGGACCAGTAATTACTACCAAGCCGCAATCAGTAATAAGAAACCACAACATTGTCGACTTAGGGACGGCTTCTGCACGTGACTGGCCGGTATTGTCATGAAATTGTTGATGTGTTACCAGATTGGTATGTTTGGGTTTAACTCGGTTAGGGCGATTTTTAGATACGGGATTTCAAGTTTAAACACACTAGTTACTGCAAATTGCTGGATTCGATCCGATTGTAAATACCATCAGCTACTAAACATGACTTTAAATCTGATTTGAACTTCCCTATTCAGTATTTTTGCTGTTAGGTCCCATTAATTCACCGTTAATGCACTACTTTTCGTTAATGTCAGAACTTGCACACTAACTATTTTTTTCCTCATTTTCGTTTGTGTGCAACCGCTGTGTCCCAATTGGGAAAGGATGTAAATATCAAATCTAGTAACTTATAAATATTTCACTAAGCTTCGTAGAAAAAATCCACAAATATATATCGATAGGAAAAGCCTTACTAATACTCAGCATTACAAAGTAATAACTGTTATTGAATTATTACTTGTTATCCCAACTAATAAATTATATCGAACATTAATTAATGTCTGTTCGTTCTCATCCTTTACAGCCATTAAATAATGGTCAACTTAATATCCGTTCCAATAATGTCACCCCAATTAAATCAGTGGGTGCTTTAAGAGCAAAGGAAAACCATGTCGAAGAAAAAGACCAACAACGAGTAAAGAAAAAGAAGGAAAAATTATCTTCACTTTGTAAAACTCCTCCATCCATTGTTCGTACTAGAAATGGACGAGATTATCGTCGTGGAACTTTCCTTGGTGAAGGTGGTTTTGCCAGATGTTTCCAAATGAAAGATGCTTCGGGTCAGATCTATGCTGCTAAAACAGTTGCTAAGGCTTCGATTAAAAATGAAAAGACAAAAACAAAATTATTGTCAGAAATTAAAATTCATAAATCATTAAAACATGCCAATATCGTCAACTTCATTGACTGTTTTGAAGATGATGTAAATGTTTATATCCTTTTGGAAATTTGTCCAAATCAATCCTTAATGGAATTATTGAAAACCAGAAAAAGAGTAACTGAACCTGAAGTAAGATTATTCATGGTTCAAATTGTCGGTGCAATTAAATACTTACATTCAAGAAGAGTGATTCACAGAGATTTAAAACTTGGAAATATTTTCTTCGATCCTGAAATGAATTTAAAGATTGGTGATTTTGGTTTAGCTTCCGTATTACCATCGATTGAATCTAGAAAATATACCATCTGTGGTACTCCAAATTATATTGCTCCTGAAGTTTTGGGAGGTAAAAATGTTGGCCATAGTTTTGAGGTTGATATTTGGGCGATCGGTATTATGATGTATGCTTTATTAATCGGTAAACCACCTTTCCAAGCCAAAGATGTTCAAGTAATCTATGAGCGTATTAAACGAACTGAATATAGTTTCCCAGTTGATAAACCAATTTCAGAAGAAGCTAAAGTCTTAATTAAGGATTTATTAAGCTTGAATCCTTTGAACAGACCAACCATTAACGAAATCTTAACTTATGAATGGTTTAAGGGTCCATTCCCTGAAAAGACTCAAGAAATTAGTTTAACAGCTACTCCAGATAATGTTAACAATATTACCAAAGCTCAATCAGCCGTAAATTTCACCAATATCAAAGCAAATGCTGGTATTTATACCCCAAGAAATAAGAATCCAGTTGAGATCTTAAGATCAGATTTACATTCAGAACAACCAACTAGCATGTTACCTCAAAGTTTATCACCGGGTGATACTAGAAGTAAATATCAAGAAGTTGACCCTAATACACTTGTCAGAGGCTCAAGAAAAGTCAACTTCAATAACAGTTATTCAACAGCCATTAAACAGCTTAATCAAATTTGCTACGAAACTTATCATAATATTCGAAGATTAGAACATTCAAAAGATTTACAACTTGATACTGATGAATTACCAAGTTGTGAAAATCCTACTTTAATTAGTAAGTGGGTTGACTACTCTAATAAGTATGGGTTCTCCTATCAAATGAATAATGATGATATTGGGGTATTATTTAATGATGAGAATACAATTTTAAAACTTCATAATTCAGACAGATTTCTTGAGTTGATTTACCATGAAAATGAAGGATGGACTTGCCTTGAGAACTCAGCTAGCCATCCTCCAAGTCAAACAAGACGACAATTAGAGATTGTTGATTTCTTTGCCAAGTACATGAATAGCAACTTATCAAAAGTTAGTGATAATGAAGAACGTAAAGAAACAGTGTTTTTAAGACGGTATACAAGAACTGCAGATTATATTATGTTTGAAATGACTAACGGAAATTTCCAATTTAATTTTAAAGATCATCATAAAGTTTGTGTCTCCAAGAATGGATTAGCCATAACACATATTTCTCCTAATAGAACCACACAAACTCATCCATTAATTTTCATATTAAAACAAGGAAATTTCCCGTCGGATGAGGTTCCTGATTGCATGGAAAAAATCTCCGTTATTAAAGAAGCAATCAAAAGAAAAGCCTTCAAATAAATCAAAAAAAAAGTATACCTGTCCGATAATTTAATGTATTACTATCTTTAACGATACCTCATAATTTGCATGATATAAAAACTAGCATTTTATAAAGATTTTTTATATATATATTATTATTATTCCCGTTCTTTCTTCTCAATTACATGTTTATTTCAATAAATCACTATTATACACTCGTTAATGGAAATGGGCTAATGAAGGCATATCCAACGTTTTAGCTGATGCTATAATGAAGATGTATGATTAGAGGAAATGCATCAAAAACATCGACATTATACAAATGAGCTTATCAAAATACATTCAGGGTCAGTCATGAAGCCGTTTTGTTTGATAAACAAGGCATCCAGGCATTCACTTGTCGATGGAAATGAGTCAAATGCATTAATGCACATATACTCATTCATTTGATCTTATGATACTCGAAACACACCAGGGCCGGCCATAACAGGCAGTTCTATATCTCATCATCATTGTTGTTCAACAAAGACTTAAGAGCCCATTCATCTTTGAATTTGGTCTTGATGGCGTCTAATTCACTAATAAGTGAAGAACAAGCATTTCTTAATGCTTCTCTTGGTGAATAATCATCTTCGGTCTGGATTCTTAAGATGAAATTAGCAAACAATGGATGTTCGACTTTGTAAGCAGCGAAAATCACTTTATCGTCTTTCAATAATTGAGCTCTTAATAAATTAGCCAAGGTATGGTCTTCTCTTTCTATTTTAATTAATGCAGCGTTTGGCACCTTTGTATCAGGAGTTATTTTGATCCTAGAAAACATTAGTAAGTTGAAATCAAGTATTTCTCATTGTATATAAATACATACTTATCCACGCCATCGGGTAAGATGAATAACTCAAATCTATCAGGGGCATTCATTGCTTATAAACGTAGTACCAGCAGTGAAAAATGATAGTCGACAATCGAGAAATAAAATGAGGGTCATATGCCCGTCACGTGCGCGGCGCGTGACGGCTGGCATGCCGTGCCGATTCCGGGGCCCGATTAGGCAACTGTCTGTATGCAGGGTGGGAAGCCCCCCATGGTGTTACCCGCCCCTCCACAGCTTAGCTGGAAATTTTACCCTCTTCAATTGCCTGCAAACGACTATCACCATTGATATCAAAGGAAATTGACGATATCTGAGAAATTTCCGTTAATATTCAAACAAAAAGTTTCTTAACGTATCAAATCTTCTTGATTAATTGTTGTTTGAAATTTATCAGTTTTTCCCGGTCACACTTCCTGATTTATCGTCCAACTCCAACTTCAGTAAACTCATTGTGTTGGCGTCTACCACAAGTTCGATATTTCGTTAGTTAATCAAGTTTAATTTTTTTTTTTCATTTGATATCATTCATTTCCGGTCGATTTGTTTGTTAGATTGTTATCTTCGAGATAATCATGTCAAATCAACAGGATATTTGGAATAATCAGCAGCGTCCTCCCCTCGGACAGCCTTTTAAGTATGTATCATTTCAACCCTTGTTGTTCATTTCTTGGATGAGTTGGAAACTCGTTTCATCCAATCAGTCTACATTTGCTATCAAGTGTCTTTTACTAACATCATAGTCGTCAACATCCTCCTGTGTTACCCCCTCCTGCTACTTTAGAAGCAGGTATGTATAATTTGGGGCCGGTATCTGCCCAGCAACCATCATCAACTCTCCTACTAACATCTCCAGGTGGTCAACCCTTCTATCCTTTGCCGAGTCTTGCCAGTTTGGGAAACGGTGGACATCTGCAATCAGGTCATGGTTTCAATATTCCTTCAATCAACGATTCCATTCATGTATGTATATTGTTTGTTTCACGTGTTTTCACCTCGATACTAACCTTTTTCCAATAGGCTCATTCCGATCAATCAAGACACAACCAAGGATTAAGAAGACCTTCGAATGTAACGGCTTCTGGTCAATCGTCTCAGTTACCTCCTCCTTCGTCGTTGGCTCCAACTCCCGTCATGGGTCTGACTTCCTTGACAAAAGGAGCAGGTGTGCCTTCTTCGGTAACTCCAACCAATCAACCTAACCAGTCCCCACAAGATCAGCAACAGCAGCTTCCTGCTCAACAGGGGCTTCCTGTCCCCAATGCTTCCTCGGGTCTGGTCTCTGGTTCTAGTGCTAATAGTGCTTTGGCTCAAGGCATATTAAATCGTTCGGCGACGTCCTCTAACGTATATCGTCCTCTTAATGTGAAGGATGCCCTTTCCTACTTAGATCAAGTCAAAGTCCAATTCTACAATCAGGCTGATGTCTACAATAACTTTTTAGATATCATGAAGGATTTCAAATCCCAAAGGTATGTTCTTTCATCGTCGTCGTATCGTCGGCATCTATTTATCACCGAGCACGTGATACTAACTTTTCTAGCATTGACACGCCAGGAGTCATTGACAGGGTATCGACCTTGTTTAGAGGCCATCCTAACTTGATTCAAGGTTTCAATACTTTCTTACCTCCAGGTTATCGTATTGAATGTTCTTTGGATCCTTCTGATCCTAACCCGATTAGAGTTACTACCCCTACTGGAACCACAACTAGACCTAACGTAGCTGGTACTTACGCTCAACGATGGGGTAATGGCTCGGAACCTCAAGAACCACAACCGGTACCTCAACCTGAAACTCAACAAAACGGTGGTCAAATTGAGTTTAATCATGCCATATCTTACGTTAATAAAATTAAAACTAGATTTGCTAATCAACCGGATATATACAAACAATTCTTGGAAATTTTGCAAACCTATCAACGAGAACAGAAACCGATTGGTGAGGTTTATGATCAAGTAACGATTTTGTTTGCAAACTCTCCAGACTTGTTGGATGATTTCAAGCAATTTTTACCTGATACCAGCAGTCAAAATTATATTCAACAACAGCAGCAGCAACAACAACAACAACAACAACAACCACATATTCAAGATTTTTACAATAACGGAGTTGCTCAATTACCTCCGGTCGGTAATTTCCAACAACCTTCTGCCCCAGTTGAAGGACAACCGTACTACCAAATGCCTCCGGAAGTCGATGAAGGTGGTGTTGGTAAAAAGAAAGGTTCAATTTCAGAAGAGTACATGTACGATAATAACTATAATCAAGAAGCACAGTATTCAAGTCTTCGAGGTCCAATAAAACCAGGAAAATTACCAACTCCTACTTCTTCTTCTAGGAATGGTACTGTTGCTCCTATTACTAACCCTACTTTGGTACCAGGAATTCCAGAACCTGTTCCTCCATCCGCTTCAGTTAAATCTTCTTCACTCTCCGAAGAAATCAGCTTCTTTGACAAGGTAAAGAAAGCAATCGGTAATAAGCAAACTTATAATGAATTCCTCAAGATATTGAATTTATTTTCGTTGGACATTATTGATAAACAAACTTTAGTCGAACGAGTAGACTCTTTTCTTGGTGATGGTCAACCAGAGTTAATAACGTGGTTTAAAATGTTTGTTGGATATGAAGATAAACCTCAAAGTATTGAAAATATAACCTTCAGAAAACATCAATTGGAATTATCATTATGTAAAGCTTACGGTCCTTCATACAGACAATTACCTAAATCCGAAACTTTCATGCCTTGTTCTGGAAGGGATGAAATGTGCTGGGAGGTTCTTAATGATGAGTGGGTTGGCCATCCAACTTGGGCATCCGAAGATTCTGGATTTATCGCTCACCGTAAAAATCAATATGAAGAAATTCTCTTCAAGATTGAAGAAGAAAGATTAGATTTCGATTATCACATGGAGGCTAATCTCCGAACCATTCAAACGTTGGAAACTATTGCTAATAGAATTGCTAATATGACTCCTGAGCAGAAAGCAAACTTCAAGTTACCTCCGGGATTAGGTCATACTTCCAATACTATCTATAAAAAAGTTATTCGTAAAATTTACGACAAAGATAGAGGCTTTGAAGTCATCGATGCGTTACACGAAAACCCAGCTATTGCAGTTCCAGTTGTATTGAAAAGGTTGAAGCAAAAAGATGAGGAGTGGAAACGTTCTCAACGAGAATGGAATAAGGTATGGAGAGAAATGGAACAAAAAGTTTTCTATAAATCTTTAGATCACCTTGGTCTCACTTTCAAACAAGCTGATAAAAAACTACTCACCGCTAAACAATTAGTAAGTGAAATTAGTACTGTGAAGGTTGAACAACAAAATAAAAGATTACATCCTTTGACTCCCAAGCCACAAGAACAGCTTAATTATGAATTTGAGGATTACGAGGTATTATTTGATATTTTGAAATTGTCAGAAGTATTCATTTACCGTTCATCCAATTATTCTGCTAATGACCGGGACAAATTAAATGCATTCTTCAAGTATTTCATTTCCTTATTTTTCAAAATTCTGAAAGATGACCTTGAAAAGGCCATGAATTCTAGAAGCAAGCAAGAGTCTGTACCAGAGCCAACTAGCCAAGAGGAAGCAGATGAACAAGTGCCATCGAAGAAACGTCAACGTGAAGATGATCTTTTGAAAGACGTCTTGAAGAGGCAATCTAAGTCTAAAAAAGAAGATCATGAAGATTCCCCATCCCAGGGTAATAGTGAATCTGAAGACCAAGATTTAGTGGATGAAGTTGAAAAGTCAAGTGAATTGTGGATTAAAACCACTAATGCTCAATTTTCATTGAAAGAGACAAAGGATGATCAACTCGAAAGACGTCATGTCTACAACTTCTTCTGTAATACGACCATCTATGTGTTTTTCCGTCATTTAAGGACGCTTTACGAAAGATTACATGAAGTTAAGGCCATGAACCTTGAAGTAGGTAAGGAAATTAAACTGAGAAGTACTCCACAATTTGCCAAAGACTTGAGCTTGGTGTCTCATCAACTTGAAGAAATGGGAATTGAAATTGTTGGTGAAAAGGATTGTTATCAACAGGTGTTAGACTTGTCTGAAAAATTAATGGAAGCTGAAATTGAACACCAATGGTTCGAAGAATCTTTACGTCAAGGCTATAGAAATAAAGCTTATAAGCTTTATACAATTGATAAAGTTGTTCAAGCTATGATCAAACACATGCATAGCATGATAACTGATTCTAAAACTTCTGAAATGGTTGTTTTATACGAGACTGAACGTGGTTCACCAACTTCGACTGCCAAGGATCAAATTTTGTATAGAATGCAAGTGAGATCTTTGATGGCTAGTGATGAAAATATGTTCAAGATTGCTGTCAACGAAAATGATCTGTCTGTAAACATTCAATTTATCAGTCTTGACGATTTGACGATAAATAATCATGAAAATGCTGAACAAAGGTATAACTATTATGTTACTAGTTATATAATGTCCCATCCAACTGAAGGTGTTCCTGCCTCTAAAATCAATATGCCTCTCTCTAAAGCATTCCTTGAAAGTGTTGATGAAGATTCATGTGAAGGACATGTTTCTTCAGGGTTAAAGGTATCTATATGCGAGAATTCATACCGTTTATTCTTTGAAAAGGGTACCCATGATGAATTTACAGCAAATTCATGCTACAAAAAGCAAAAGCCAGACACACAAAGTAAAGAAGATAAATTAAACCATTTGAAACTGTTAATTGATAACGAAGAGTTTGGTTGGAAGCTGGGTGTGGAAGAAGGTGTTAGTCCTGAAAAGCTCGATGAACGCATCAATGTCTTATTCAATCAAGGTGCTGAAGCCTACAAATCATTTGAAATTGTTCCCGAAACAAGCAAGGAAGATGTTGAAATGAAGGATGCTGTTGAATCAACTAATACTGTACCTGTTGCTGAATCAAATGAAGAAAAGCCTTCTGAAAAATTGTCGGTCCCTTTCACAAAGACTAATGCTGATACCACAATTGATGCGGATTCAACTGTCGTTCAAGAACAAAACGATACCACTATTCACAACAATGACACCACTATTCAACAAGAAGGCAACGATACAACCACCGACGAAACCACTATGAACCAAGATGATACAACCGCAGCTGAACCTTCCTCGACCGATGCTTCTGCTTCTGCTGGTGTAACTAATGACTCCGAGCAAAAATAGTTGATGATGTAATTATACTCCCTCCCAAAAAATATTATATTATTGTTTGTAATTTTCTATTAAAGTGTTATTTGTATATTTTAAATGTCATTTAAAATGTTGAAAATATTTGTAACTATGTAGAATCAGCTAGCAAATCTACCTTCGGCTGCAGCCTTTGCCAACCGTTCGGTTGCAATACTGTGCGCTAATCGTTCTCTCTGTTCGAGTCTTCTAGCCACATAAGTCTTTTCACCTTTTATCAACAAAAGTCTTAAAATAATATCTTCTGCTAAAATTTGGGCTGCAGTTGGATCCGTTCTGGCTTCTTGTGCTTCTCTTGCGGCTTGAGCTCTTGCTTTTGCTGTAGCATTTGCCATGATGGTTTTGTTTCGCACAATGGATCCAGCTCTACTTCTTGATTTAGGAGGGTTTATGGTTTTAGAAGGAGAATTTGTATCTTTATTGATGTCAAAGTTATTCCTGTCTCTTAATGTCTTGATGAATGCAGGTGATAATCTTTCAATTTCCTGTTGCAAAAAATCTACTTCTCGGTCATAATACACAGGCACTAATAATAAAGCTTGGTATTGTTCATTTTTTAAATCTTTTACTGGTGGACCGTTACCACTATTGTGGAAGAAGTCGAAGCATAAGAAATTCAACCAAGAAAATACTGTTTCGATCTCATTATTTGTAAGTGTACTCCCAAACCCACTTATACCAATTGAATTGGTGACATTAGCCATAGCAGATGTAACAGCGGACTGCCATCCTCCTCCATTCTGTTGGTTATTCCCGTGACTATTTGATTTCATTTTGGAGCCAAGATTTGACAAATGGAATGTTTTGGCACTAGTCAACCTAGGCATTAAAAGCTCGTCGGCACTAGCGATTACTACTTTCCACGCAGCAACCATAACATTCAACAATAGATCTTTAGTTAAAAACTCAGCTAGAACTTGAAGATTCATATTCAAATAGTTATATAATGGCATCATGGCATCATCCATTTGGTCCTGAGTAGGTTTCAAGCTTCCATTGTTACCACATATTGATTTCAAGTTATTTCGAGAAAAGCATGAATGTATAGTTCTGGAAAACTTCTCTACAATTAACTTGATGATTCGTTCTTGGCACCTTTTCAAGCTTCGGTAGGCTCTTCCCAAGACAAAGATTGCATCAGCTCGCTCACTTTCAACGGCAATCTCTACGAGGACTCGTCCTTGAGAATCAAGGTCAAGGAAAGTTTCTTGTGGAATCCCATCATGTTTGAATCTATGTGGATCCAATTGCAATAGAGCTCTACCGCAGATAGAATGAACACCGACTCGTTCATCCCACACTGTAACAGATACGGTAAGTGTTGTATTTGCAGGAAGTGTAACTTCAAATTCTTCATCCCAGTCAGGGTGATTGGTGTTATTAACTGTTCTCGTTTTTCCGATGGTCTTACGAGCCTTGGTATCTATCATGGTAATATATGGATGCATGTTAGAAAGATTCGTGTTCGAATTGGCAGTTTTTAAGTTTTCAGCTCTCACCAATCGCAACGAAAAGATGTGACTGGTATATTTCTTTTGAATAGAAGGATCAAATCTGGCAACTGTTTTTGAAATAGCTTCTGGATCTAATAATTCTTCTAATTTTGAAAGTTGTTGCATCATGGCTGCTACGTTGTTTAATGCAATACAAGTTTCAGGTTTGAAATTATAAGGTTCATCCATTTCAAGACGGCCCAAGTTTTGCATATTATTAACGACATTCTTCACTTCGTCAAACCAAGTTCCACTTTTTCGTTTTTCAAGTTTGTTATTTGTTTCTGCAGCTATCTTGCGTTGTTCTTCTTCATCTAACTCTTTCAAAACCATCTCACTTATCCTGGAAGTATACATTAAAATTCCGTCTGAAATACTTTTTAGTAATGAAGTATAAGATTTCGCAAGTTGAAATTCATTTTGCCAGTTCAAGTTGTTCAAAATCTTCAAAAATTCTTTTATCAAAGTGAAGATGTCTAAAACTGAAGAGCTATATTTTTTGGAATCATCAGCAATATCCATTGGCTCAAAATTATCTTTTTCTAAGGCTTGCTCGATAATATTGAAGATCTTTTCTCCACTTTCTGCAACCCAAGATTCTAAGTATGGATAAAAGAACTTCTCTAGGTCAAATCTAAAGGGAGAACCTGATGTTGATACTTGACCATATATGAATCTAATTTCACAAAGTGATCTATATGCCTCTAAAGCATCACCATACGCTAGGAATTGATTACGATTTTTAGCATAAGCAACGATGTGGTTTAAGATATTTTTGGAGTCCAAAGCAAACATACCAGTAATAACTGCGGCGACTGTCCTAGAGACGTTAAGAAAACCGAGTAAAGGTTGTTTGTAACGCTTTTGAAGCAGTTTAATGTCATTCACAATATTGTCAGATATATCAAGAATGTGAAGAATATTCAAAGTATCGTCGCGTGGTAAGTTCGAGAGTAGTTCTGCGTAACGAGCTTCAGAAATACGAAGTAAAGCTTTAGACAATTTCTTTTCCCATTTCTTAGGCAACCCTGATTCTTCCACGCGAGAGAATAAGGAGTCGGATTCAAGATACTCACCCAAGAAAGACAAGTATGGTCCAAACTTTGGTTTGACCGTCTTACTAAATATTAGTTTTAGGCAATCTTTAATGGAAAAAAACACTTCATTATAAGAATAAGTGAGATTTTTGACCCATTCGTCTTGATCTTGTAAAGACCATATTGATTTCTCTATCCAGTCCATTTTTCCTTGATCTTCCAATACTTTTTGACATAAGTGGAACATGTCCATAGTTTTGTCAATATCAATGGGGCCAAGTTGTTTTGGATCATCACCGGAAGTTAAAGGATCTTTTAGTAACCCAGAAAGATGACATGCAGTGTAAAGAGAAACAATTCTTGTAGGATAATCAAGACGCCAGATTTTTGCACACAGAGCGAGTAAGTCTTGTGATTGTTTAGAGTATAAAGGTTTGCCATCAGAGATTGAACCAGATTTCAGTTGATTTACTAAGCAAAGCTTGAGTATATTCACGTAATAAATCTTGGATAAGGAGGAAGGAGGAAATACGTAGAAGGATTCACCAGAAGGTAATTGAGGAATATTTAGTAACTTATCAGATGATGAGACAGGATACTTTGATTTCAAATGTTCACAAAAATTAATTTCACGTTGTTTCCATTCGACATAAGCACGGTTGGAGGCAAAACTTTTGGGGGAAAATTGGCCCAAGTCTTTATCGAGGTAAAACATCACTTGCTGAATATCTTTATGCAATGGTTTTGGTTGGGCCAAGTCTTTTAGTTTGAATACATCTTGTTGAAGTTTTACCAGGTCCACATTAAAAAGTTGCTGGATTAACGACATTATGGTATTATCCATATCTGAAATACGATATGAAGGTTTTAAGAATGAAGCAGAAGATTGGGATGCCAGGGAAGAAGAAGTGGATTTATTGCTAGAAGGTTTCAAAGATTGTTGATGTTCCTTTAATCTAGCGATGATTGCTTCACTATATTTATCCTTATGAATCAAAGATATAAGAATTTTGACAAAAGTGTCGGCTTGTTTGAATACAACGTCGCTGATCTCATCTTGGGCAATGGTTCCAATTTTGACGAGTTCCTTGTTAGCACTGGAGACGAATTTCATCACCAAGTACTCAGGTTTATTGATTCTTGAAATGTCTGCTTTCACTGAAGGATCAAGGAGTTCACTGTAAAGACGAAGTAGTGATCTTCTGGTTAGATCATCGTACTCCTTGGACAGGTTTTTCATGGCAATTAAATTGAGCTTTGATTCAAGACTCGCAAGTAAGTAGGACGGAAGCTTTACATCTGAATCCAACGATTTCGATGTTCGAGAAGATTTGGATGATGACGAAGTTGATGAAGGCGTTTTTGACGGTAAAGGAATGTGAAACCGGGCTTCGGTGATATACTCTAATAATACCACTTTAAGCACCGCTTGGTAGAGTTTTGAGGAGTCTGATAAATCGTAACTAGTGTCTTCGTTAAGCACCATTGCCGAAGCCAAACTTTGGGACCGGCTTGCCGAGTCCTTTTTGCCTGTCGACGTCATTGGCGATGTTATTTTTGACGTCATGGTGATAAAAACAGCAGTTGATTACGCGTAGGATCTTTTTCTTTGTGAGACGAAAACATGGACCTAATGCCCGCACTCTGTAGCGAAGAAATGTGCCAAACCTTAATTATCGCCATAATCAAGACGAAGTTTATATCAATGGGGAGGGGGTTGTTTATTTCTATATAATACAATGTAGTGTACACGGAAGAATCGAATAAATTAGCTGCGTTTGTGGAGGAAATACTGGGGCCTAATTTTCACTAGACTCATCACTTAGGTCCAGGTCTACTAGGTCATCGTTTTGGGCTACTTCCTCCAGTTTGGCACCATTATGGCCGGTGAGGCTGACCTCTTCGGGCTTGTAGATATGGGCACTTAGAAATTTGTTCATTTCAAAAATCCCCAAGGTTTCTAGAAAGTTAGTATGGAGTAGAGTGAACAACCGGGGACACAATACGTACTCTTTTTAAATACTCGTTCGAGCTTATCATCACAAAATAACTGACGTCCATCGTTAGGATTTTGTAGTTGATTGTCTTTAATGTACGCCCATAGCGCCTTGACTATCTGGGGTCTTGTAGACGTAGCCACACCCAATACGTCCTGGAGCTCATTGGACAAGGCCCAAGTTTGATTGAACGGATTGTTGGCCGATGGTTTTCGGTTCGTGGAGGTTTTCCTCTTCTTGGGAGATTTTCCTCCTCCACGAGTCACCGGGCCCTTTAATGTCGACTTCAGAAGTCTGGCAGCCATCAATGCATCTTGTCGTTCTATCTCATCTTTCGATACTTCGGGCTCCCCTTTATTTCTCCGGTCCACCAAATCGTAGTATCTTTCCAAGATGATCTTGTTTATGTCTTGCTGAGAAACGTTAGTAAGCTTGGCCTTGGCACTTCTTATTTTTCCGTATTATCACATACCTTATGGGGATTCAAATTAATTCCAAAAAGCTCCTGTAGCGCATTTCTTATCTTCTTGACGGTGATCTTCTCTAAATCAGCAACGCTCAAAATTGCCTAATTGGGTTAGTATCTTCAGCTGTGTCGTTCCATGCTTCGTTACTTACGTCAATGGTAGGAAGATATTGTTTTGGATCGTACTGTTCTGACATACTGGCAAACAATAAGTAGTTATAACTAATTTTGCCGGCTGAGCGCGGCTGGCTATTATGCAGCTACAATATAAGCGTGCGACAGTAACTGTACTTTTATACTATGACGTGAATGAAATATACGATAATATACAAGATAGAAAGAAGACGGGACTCATGACAGGTTTTTCAAATTCCGTTTTTGTTGTAATTGGTTTTTCTTCACGAGTTTCTTTCTTTCGGCACGGTTCAAAGTTCTTGGATCAATGAGTTCTTGTTCAGTATTCTTCACCTCATCGTTAACTTCAACAAGCCATTGGTCATCAAGTTGTTTATTCTTCCCTTTGTAACCCCACTTAGGTACCCATTCACCAGTGGCTTCGTCGTACACCATCTTACCATCTTTGGCCTTGGCCTTGATTCCTTTTCTAGCTGCAAACTGTTCCCATTTGGTAGGGGGTTTAGGCTTGGGTATAGCTTTTTCTCTTGGAAGAGCAGTGGTAGGTTCAGGTAATTGGATTAACGTTAATCCCGAGTTTTGTCCAGTAGCAGTGTTATTACTATCGGTGGTGGTCTTCATGGGAAGTGAAAGGATTTGGTTTATCAATAATTGCACATTATCTCTAGTAACCGATGTTAAATATTGTTCTTTTTGTTCACCATCGTTTAATTTTTCATTACTCAAAGGGTTGGGATCAAAAGTCGCCAAGTTCCCAAGATCAAATGTGTTTGGAATGGCTTTATCAACCGTCACTGGTTTATATTCTTTGTCTTCCATGCTTATTGTCGTTCTTCTCAACTACTTCGAATTTTCTATGGCGATGAGATGAGATTTTTTTTGAAAAATCCCTGCGCTCATTTTTTCGATTCGGTCCCATATTTTTGCTGTGGTGCACGGGTTCCTTCCTGACTACGGCTTGGAACTTTGAACTGAACTTCTCCAGATCCATCCGAATACGACAGACATTAAGGTAATAGCCCCTCCCGCCATTATATAATGCTTGAGATTCTCCTGGTCGGTCAGTTCGGGTTCAGTCTCAAGCCCGGGTGTGGCAGAGCTGGGCACAGTAGCAGCATCAACCAATTGGATGAAAAGTTCATGTAACGAAGTAGTCCATGCACAAGATATATGAAGTGGAGAATTCAAGAAAAGATCCCGGGTGTAATTTTCCGGTTGAACGTCTGATCTCTGTTGTTGTTTATCAAGATCTGCTTTCAAAGCGACGAAAACTGCCGGGATCTCGTCAAGCATATGAGAATATTTAGCACGTATGTCTACCAAGTACTGGAATGATTCAGGATCTGAAGAATCATATGTATAACATATAACATCACATTGATCGAGACGTCGTTTATTTTCAAGGATAGCGGGTTCAAGCTCTCCTAATTCTTCTAGAATCAAATAACACTGTTTACCCCCTCGAAGTTCAATATCCTTGGCACAAATCTTTGGTCTAATGGTTGGGGAATACACTTCACTATAGGTACCTCTTAAAAACAGCTCCAACAAAGATGATTTACCCGACTTAGGGGCTCCAAGAAGGAAACAGTTGAAGACATTTCGGTCGTTCACATTTTGACGATAGTAGGTTCCTTGTTTTTGGCGTCTTTTTCTAGGTTTGGTAACTTTTAATGCTTTGATAGAACTATATTCGTCAAAACCTAAATATGCCAAATATTCAAGGGTAGTTTTATAGTCCAAAAATGTAGTTAAGTTCCATTGAGCCAACCATCCTTGCAACGATACATAACCTTCTTCGTTACAAACTATAGATGAAGGAAATTGAGACTCTTGCCACAATTTAGGAATTCCAGGGGTGGGAATGAAAAGATCATTGAGTTCTTGTTCATTGAGTCCACCATCGTTGTCCTTGTCGAAATTTAAGAATAAATCGACAAAGAATCGATAACCCGTCGGACTTAATTCAACACTTGAATTAGGATTAACGTCAAATTTAGGATATAGGAACTTATCATTCAATGATAACGAGTTGGTATAGTGGAAGGTTCTCAATATTCCCCAAATGGTTTCATGTCTTCCCTTCTCGGCATAAATCTTGTTTAATATAATAAATGCATCTTCAGATAATCCTCTACTTTGTCCATCAGGATTGATATCAGGATATACTATGCTGTTAACGGATGCCTCTATATGTCGATATTCTTGCTTGGTAGCAGGTTTGCCGAAGCATTTTTGATGAAGACTAGAAAATTCATCGTAGTTAAGATACCCGTCTTGGTCTTTGTCACACAAGAAAAACACCCTTTTCAAAGCAGCCACCGCTGCAGGCTTTAAGTTACCTTCTTTGCTATCAAACAAGGGAGAAATAGGATGGGTGATGGCACGCTGACAAAGATAGAATGCTTCTACTACATTATCGCCTGTTTGGGCACTGCATCGAACACAGGCTTCAATCTCCTTAAATTCATTGATGAGAGGAATGAATTCGTCAGAATTGATGCTTTTGATGGAGCTTTGGCCCAGTTTTTTATCGATAAGATCCGATTTATTAGCACAAAGAATAATGGGGAGATTTACCCCCATAGACCGAAAATATACCATCCAATGAAGAGATATCCTTTCGTAGGTATAATGATCCGAGTACACTAGCATCAACACGTCAGCCCGTTTCAATTCTTTTTGAAGAACGGCTTCATTCGAAGCCACGGTATCAACAATCACGGTGGTATCAGGAATCCATTTCAGGACTCCATTACTATCCTCTATGCTGTCCAAATAATCATCTTTAGAGATGGTGATAGTAGGTAAAACACCTTGAAGATTTGGCACGTATTTCTCCTTGACAAAATTAGCAATCAACGATGATTTCCCAACCGAATCATCTCCACAAACCACAATTCGAATTGACTCTACGGACTCCATGATTATTTGGTGGAGTCGTGCATTTCGCGGAGTCAAGATATTTTTCACTAATTATGATGGTTTTTTTGCGTTTACCGATTTTATTTGATACCTCCTTCTTTGATGTTTAAAACAAGTGCACGAGTGTTCCTTCGATCGTTGTCATCGGTACCTCCGATGGACGCTTATGAAAAAAAAATATATGACATCTTAAACCAAAGCTTCACCCCGAAGAATCTTCAAGTAAAAGATGTTAGTGGAGGATGCGGGTCCATGTTTGCCATATTGGTTGAAAGTGAAAAATTCAAAGGAATCCCAATGATTAAACAACATCGTTTGGTCAACGAAGTGTTAAAGGATGAAATCTCAAAATGGCATGGTATTCAGTTAAGAACAAAGTCTGTTTAGTTTAGTTTAATTATTCCTACTTGTAAATAGCTAGTACTTATATTTATTAGTAATATATTATTTTTACATTACACTGGGCTACGATTGACTTATTCAACAACCTCTTCTTTTTCTTCGATGATTTCTTCTTTGATTTCCTCGATGATTTGAGCCTCCACTTCGTTGTCTTCTTTAGAAACAACACTATAGTTGGCTCTATAAGCTCTCCATTCTTCCAATAATCTACGACGGGTCAAAATGGCTTCCCTAGTAGCTGCATCGGCTTCCATGGCATCAGCTTCATCGAATTGAGCACTGTATTCACGCATGTTCTTCTTGACCTTCTTCTTGTCTGCTGCAGTAAGAAGTGAAGCAGGTCTTGGTCTCCAAATAAATTCACGGAAATGATCAATGAGCTCATCTCTTAACAAATTACCAGTAAATTCATATAATTTATATCCATTTTCGATAGTATGGGCCCATGATGATGACCAGGTGGCTAAAAATCTTCCTGAAGGATCCCAGGCCATATTGGTCATACCACCGAATTTTTCAGTCTTCAATAATTTGAGATTATTTCCTTGTTTCTTAGCTTTAGCTGATTTAGAACGTTCGTCTTCAAATTCAGTATCGATGAATTCAAGTTCTCCGCTAGTCTTTGAAACGGTAGCAGCGACAACAAATCTACCTTTAGGTGACCAAATAACAGTGTTGGTGTGCTTGTCGGTGAAAGATCCGAACAGTTTATACTTAACAGTTTTGTTCTTGGATGAATGATCTGGAGCATAAAATCCAATGGTATTCTTAGGAATAGCAGGATTGTTGTCACCAGTATCTAATCTTGAAATAGTAACGAATCTTTCAGATTTTGGTTCCCATGCAAAATTGATAACAATATCCTTTAATTCTAATTTTTCAACTGGTATATCTTTTTCAGTAAGTCTAAAGAACTCTAAGTTAGAGAAGAAAGTCTTACGTGACTTGGTATGACGGTCAACTTTAACACATAAGAATTTACCTTCGTCTTGCCAATGCATTTTACAATCACTGACTTGAAATAAGTTAACGGTTCTAATGATTTCTTTGGAAGGAATTTGCATAATTGCAACTCTTGCAGTTTGATTTGAACTTTCAGGTGTCCAGTAACTTAAAACATGTTCACCTTCTTCTTTCTTAGAGTTAATCAAATTAACTCCAACTGGAGCCCATTCAAAATCAACGATATCATCGATTTTAACCAATTTTTTATCCAACAATTGGAATGATGGGGTTTCATAAATAGCTAACGCTCCAGGTCCTTGACGAGCACAGTATTTGTCATCATGGGACCATTTCACTAAAGGCCAAGGCATTTCTTTTTGACCTTCTAAGTGTGGAGGTAAAGCAAAAGTTCTTGCCGGTTCACCAGTCTCTAAATTCCAAATAACTAATTTATGACCTTCACTTTCTGGACTGAATGGGAAAAATTCTAATTGAGCTGGATCTTCAGGTAAAGTAATTGGCAATGGAGATAAAGTAACCATATATTTTTCATTAGGAGAAAAATCAACAAGACGAACTTGATTATGAATGAACTTATTGATACTATGGAAATCTTTTCCACCCCAAGATTGAATACCTTGAGGATGGATTGAAAATAAGTAAGTACCTTTTGGAGAAAATTTAGCATACTTAGAAGTAAATCCCTTTCTTGGTTCAATGACTGGTTCTGGTTCATTCTTCTTTTTATTCCAATAAATACCAACGGTTTCAGAAAAGTGTAAAGCAATTTGATCTCTACCTTGTTCATCTTGTAACCAAGACTTTAAGTATCCATGATCTGGTAAAGGAGGGATTTCTGGTTCTTCAAATTCTTCCTTGATGGAGCTGTCCATACCAAATTTTTCGATATCACTTAATCTGTTCACTAATAAACGATGTTTTTGATCCAACATTCTACCATGAAGTTGTTTTACAGCAGCTTCGGCTTCTTCGTGACTTTCAAATTGAACAAATAAGAACCCTTTGGTCTTTCCGTTTTCAACAGGCATATAAATCCCTTCATCTCCTTCAACAACTTTACCAACAGTTTTGAATAATTTTCTTAAAACAAGGGTTAACTTATCGGCCTTCGATTCTGGTGCAATAGGAGCCCCGTCAACAACGACATAATTGTCTAATCCGAAACTGGAATCTACAGAATATTTAGATTCCAAGTCAGAGAAGTCAATGTCGTCCAATCTGATCTCTTTTTCGAGATCTTCGTATGATTCAGCCATGATTTATTTCTGTATCTCTTACTTAACAGTAGGTTTCAGGCTGATCGCGATGAAAAGTTTTTCACTAAAAGTGGGGTCGTGTGCGAATGCGAATTCTATTCTGGCTGCAAAAAATATATACATTAAATCATGCTGGCAATTCATCTGTCAACTCATCGAGCTGTTGACGTAAACGAGAGTTTTCCTCTTCAAGTTCTTGGAGTCGACGTTGAGATTCCTTGTTCTCATAAACACGGGCTTCCCGCTCTGCTTTCCATCGGTTGGTTAATTCTTGTATGCGCATAGTGGACCGGGGAGAACTGATGGTGTTGTCTTCTTCTTCTTCTTCGTCTTGTTTGCTAAGACTGTCATTGATCAGAGTTAACTCATCAATTCTTGAATGGAGTTTGGAAACGTAGTCTTGATGCTGAGCGTTGGTTTCATTTTCTCTTAATAAAAGTTTGACATGATCATGCACAATTATATCCACGGCACGTATGAAGTAGTTGAATATGGACCTATGAATCTCTTCAAAACTATCAACATCCTTGCGTGCCCATGATACTTTTTGTTGTGATAGAGTATCGATTTTGCGTTTAGGCTCTTTCAATGATTCATCATCAGCAATCTTATTGAAGGACCTGAGTAGTTTTTGAAATCCGCGGATATCAAATTCAATTAGGTTATCATATTGGTATTCAAGAATTGTGAGAGCCTTTGATAATTTATCATATTCTTCTCCTCCTCCGCCTTGTTCAACTGTGAGGGAGGTTACCCTATCTGATAAGTTTCTGATCGTAGCTTGAAGAGATATTTTGTCATTGTTGAGAGACTCGTTCTTGTAAGAAAGTTTGATGTTTTCTGCTTTCAATACCCTCTGCTTTTCAATTGCCAACTCAAGATCTTGTTGTAGCTTTTCCTTCACACGCTCTTCCGCTTTCAGGGAAGTTGGGGCTTTATGTTTGGTCTCTAGCTCATTGGTCAAGTGTGAAATCGCATTGGCAGAATCTTGTTGTAGTTTGGTATACTTCGCCGTAAGTTCGTTGAATTCATTTTGAAGCGAATTAAATTCTTTGTGGAGTGCTAATTCATTTTCGTTATTATGAACGTCATTCACTTGACGTTGAAGATCGTCTATTGTATTTTGGTAGTCTGCAAGTTTGATGTCGACAGATTTATTGAGATTATACAAGCGTTGATTTTCTTGACGCAAGCGTTCCATCTCTTGCTTTGTCTGAGACGTATTCTCTTTATCAAATACCTTACATAGTTGATTGAATTTTGTATGCATGACTTGGTAGTTTCTTCTCACTGCATTCGATTCATCTACTTCTTTTTTCAATTCAAGCCCAATTCTAGTCAATTCGTCTTCACTAGCTTCAAATTCTGACTGTAGCGAGGTTAGTAATCGAGTGAGCTCATTAACTTTAGAATAATCTTCGCCAACAGACCTACGTGGACTCGAGTACACGCTTCTGGCTTTAGCTGATTCTGAGCGAATGAGATGCAACTTTTTATCGAGTGGTTGGTGTTCGTTAAGCGTTGATATTAATGCTTTTGTGTCACCTGTCAGTGTTCGTATTAAATGGTTTATCATATCATCAGCGATATCTTCACATAGTTCATATGATTTACTCAACGTTTGATATTGATATTCTTTATTTTTTAATTGATCCTGGAAATCTTCAAGATTAGTATAAAGGTCTTCGTTTAATTTATAAATTTCATCGTAATTCTTGGTTAGATTGTTCAATTCATTTTCAAGCTTTGTGACTTGGGACTTACTCAGTTTCGGTAGTGATGAAGAGCTTGTATTATGCGAGGGCAGGATTATGGACTTGGAAGGAGAAAATGCCCCGAGATTATCATGAAGTCGGGTCAATTCGTTCAAGTCAAGATTATTATTTGCAGATTTATCAATCACATCTTGTAAAAATTGTTTAAAGAATCTTATTTGAACTTTATACCCGGTTATCTGTTTGTTGAGTTCTTCCACTCTTGATACATTCGATGTAGACATATTAGACGGAGGCTGTAGATAGGGAATATTTTGCATACTTGTAGGAGCCCGCAAATGTTTCCATGGACGCTGATTTAGTTTAGCTAACTCTTGTTCATTGTCGATATCAATATCATGGTCCAATTGTGCATGGGTGGATTCAATGGTATTGTCAAGGGACTCAACTGTTGAGCCATGGAAACTTTCAATTGAGCGTTCTTTAACTAACTGAGACGACGTAAAAACCGGACTATTTTGCTGAGATATGTTTTTATCGTCGAATACGTTATTTTCGTCGTCACTGAAAAATGCAAGGTTCAACTGTTTAGATCCCCCGTTGATACGAGGTTTGATATCAGCGAGTGATTTTTGAAGACTGGCAAGACTAGCATCGTTACTATGATGATCGGAATTGAACGTGAAGTTAGATGTGTTTTTCGATGACAATTTACTGGATATGAGTTCGTGATCTCTGGAAGAATTGCTAGAAAGGGATTCATTTTCCTTTGTCGGAAGCATTTCTGAAGTAATTACTCCATTCTTAGTCTTTGACGGACTGAAAAAAGTATTGGAGAAATCTTCTTCCTCAAATGATGACACTTCCTCTCGATCTATTCGAGAATACTGCGTCATACTGGAGCCGGTTCTTATGCTAGATATCAAGGGATTTAATGCCGTTTCAGATGTGTATCAGATATATTTGTTTATGTTGTTACGCGCTACGGAAAAAATTATTTACCTTTATATAAGCAATAATGAGGTACCGGTGCAAAGAATCTGGAGAATAGAGAAGGGGAGCATATGCAAAGAAAAAACCAATCAATCGTCATTCATTTCTTCATCTTCGTCATCGTCTTCATCGTCGTCATCTTCTTGAGCATACTTAATTGCTTCTTGTAATAAATCATCCGGGACTTCTTCATGACGGCCATTAGTGAACTCTGTAGAGCACCAAGTAATTTCTAATTCATAATCTTTATCTTTATTGTCTTCGTGAGCTTGATGAATGATTTTGGCAGCATGTTTGATTGCATCTTTTACTGATAATTCCTCGTAGTTTAATTTTTCTAATTCAGATTTAGCGGTTTGTCTTCCTTTCCCAGTAGCAGCTCCGGTATAACCCCAACAACTACCACTTGGTTCAATCATATATAAATGAGGACCATTGTCGTCAACACCTCCAACAATGGAAACAATTCCAAAAGGTCTAACCGAATTATAACATGTATAATTTTGAACCCAAAGCCCTAATCTACTCATTAAATGAGGAATAGAAATTGGGATTTTATAAGTAGACTTAAAAGATTGGGCTTCATCTCTACCCTTATTAACAAAATAACGACCATCTGGTAAAAGTCCTGAATATGCTACTCCAATATGTTTATCAATGGTTTGGATTCGTTTATTTTTACCGGGAACCAAAAGTTTTGAGTTTATGATTTTTTCAACGGCAAGAACAACTCCATCCTTGGCTTTAATTCCAATTGATGTTCCTCCGTTTTCAACTGCCTTCATGGCGTATTCAACTTGGAAGTTCCGCCCGTCCGGCGAAAACACACTGTTTGATAAATCGTATCCTGTTCCAATCGAAGTCATGATATGGAGGAGAAGAAATTTGGTGGTAGTACTTAATTTGATACCTTGTCGCCACCGGAAGAAGGTGCGACATCCACGTGACGCGATATTTTTCACCAGATTGGAGTTATCAAGATGGACAATAGTATCATCAAAAAGGTCCTTTCTGAAAGGTTGAGGGTTTCAACCATCATTTTATTGGGATTGATATGGATCTAGATACACATCCTTGTTTTGGGGTGTTTTGAAGCATTTTGGGGCATTTTACTTGTTTGGGACAGTTTGGGTCAAATATCGTCTTCTAGCGGCAGAATTGACCCGAAAAAATTCAGAAATGCTTCCATTATCAGCCGTACCGAGTCACTTGTGTTGAATTGTGTCGTGCTACTCTGTATCTCCTCGTTCTCTTCCCATTTGCCTCTGTTCGTATCGGATTCCTTAGTAGTTTCCCATAATTTTGCAGCCTTAACGCGACGACGCGAATCGAGGCATTGCCATATTTCACTACTACAACCATGGCAATCACCTTAAAATGGCCATGGCTTGGGATTTTGGTATGTATTCTACTCGGAAACATTACATGGTGAACCTACTAACGTTAAGATTCCTTGTATCCTAATTTCGGTGCTTGGATATGGATCACATTTGTTCATTCTTCAACACTATATGAGCAGTAAAGACCAATGGATTTTTCAAGCTCTATTGACCATGCTCTGGATCTCTTACATCATCGCCATATATAAAGACGCAGGTACTCCACCTCCAAACTTCACTCCGAAACAGGGAGAATGGAAAAGATGGTGCAAAAAATGTGAAAATTATAAGCCAGAAAGAGCTCATCACTGCAAACAGTGTAACAAATGTGTATTGAAAATGGACCATCATTGTCCATGGACTAATAACTGTGTGGGACATGGGAACTTACCTCATTTCCTTCGGTTCTTGATCTGGGTCATCATCTGTACTTCAATTGTTCTTGTCGAACTTTCAAAGCGAGTAGTTCTGTACTACCAAGATAGAGATCTTCCCTCGTACTTAGTAAGCAAAAAGGAAATGATGGCGGTGGTCTTCTTGTTGCCCATTGATTTCTTCGTTTGGATAAGTATTATAATATTATTGTGTCGATGCTTGGTCAACATAATGCTCAGAGGTATGACCCAAATCGAAGTTTGGGAAAAGGAAAGAATTGAGGGCCAATTTTATAGTGAGAGATTATGGGCCAGAATCAGAAGAAACTACTTCAAAATGCATAATCAAGAAATGCCTCCTCTCACTTCTTGGAACAGAACCGCTAGATATTATGAGGAAATGGTTGAAAGAGAACAAGAGTTACAAGAAGTAGTTGAAACTGCTGTTAATTTGGATGAACAGGAAGAACAGATTGAGCGCAGACTTGACGAAGAAGAGAATACGTTAGTTCCGGAACATTTCACTATTGACGACTTGGTTTTCCCTTACGACAATGGAATCTGGAGAAACCTTGTTGATGATTGTGGTAATCCATTAACGTGGATGCTTCCTTGGGGTCAACTGAGCAAAAGCGGTTACTTCTTTACTAAAAACTCTGACTTTCAGGATGATCAGCTTGGATTACCTTGGCCTCCAGATGGGGGACATCAAGAAGTTATCGAAAATGAAGAGGATCCAAATCTCGATGATTTTATCGATGAAAACAATAATGTCAGGCTTCAGGATATTTCCATGGTGAGACGCCGTCTTGATCCACGACTTAACTTGAGTAGAAGCCAATGGATGAATGATTTTGGTGAGACATTGGACGATTTCGGAGTAGACTTGGAAGCTGAGAATACCGAAGAAGAAGTGCTTACCTAGTAAGCCGTTATATACCGTTTACAGTAGTCATTTCTAGAAAATCAAAGTTTTTTATGCAAAACGTACATTTTTTGATTTTATGAGATTATTGTCACATTTAATTAAATTTCGTATATCGATATCCCAAAATCGCAAAATCTCCTCAATATCAAGTTTTTGTACTTTTCATCACAAAACATGTATATGGTATATGTTATCAATTATATAATAACGAGTATACTTTAAAGCTTAATTAGGTTATTTGTTGCCATAACTTGAAAAGAATTCACTTTTTCATCATGCATTAGCTTCATCCCTATCACTGATGGTGACTTTTTCGCAGCCAAAACGCTGCTCTCTGGGTACTGGCGTTACATATCCAAAGTACCTGTGGTAAATCACTATAATTGCAGAAAGCTAACTAAACAAATGTTACTAAAAAGATTAATTCAAGTCTTTACCAGCGAATATGTAATAACACACATTTCGTACGATAGACCTATGCTCAATCTCATTATCGGAGCCTGTTACGCATTGGAAGAGGACAATAAACCACTTAGTAAAATCCATTGATCAGGACGCCACACTACAGTACATTAGGCCAAATGAAGTTATCGATTATTGTATCCGTAACTAATCACTGTAAGTAGTTTCGTCTAGTGAACTCCAAAGGTTGCAATCACCTAATTAATCAAAGCACGTGAGATGATGTGAAAATTGCGAAATGCCCCAGGTTTATTACATCTTAGGTATTTATAATAGGCAGAATCCACGGTGCTGGAAAAAGTGTTTTTCTTTCTTTTTATAACTCAATTATCTCAAAATGTCTAACCCAACTTTACGTTTAGGATCTACTGCTCCAGATTTCACTGCTCAAACTTCCAATGGACCAATTTCATTCCATGAATATATTGGAGATTCTTGGGCTGTTTTATTCAGTCATCCAGATGATTTCACTCCAGTTTGTACTACCGAATTAGGAGCTTTTGCTAAATTAGAACCAGAATTCAGTAAAAGAGGAGTTAAGTTAATTGGTTTATCTGCTAACAACACCGACTCCCACAAAGCCTGGATTAAAGATATCGATGAAGTTACCGGATCCAAATTAACTTTCCCAATTATTGCTGATCCAGAAAGAAAAATTGCTCATCAATTCGATATGATTGATTACCAAGATGCTACTAACGTTGATGACAAAGGTGTTCAAATGACCATCAGATCTGTTTTCGTCATTGACCCAAAGAAGAAGATTAGATTAACTTTGGCTTACCCTGCTTCTACTGGTAGAAACACCGCTGAAGTTTTGAGAGTTGTTGATTCTTTACAAACTGGTGATAAATACAGAGTCACCACCCCAATCAACTGGGTTCCAGGTGATGATGTCATTGTCCACCCAACTGTTTCTAATGAAGAAGCTAAGACTTTATTCCCTAAATTCAGAATCATTAAGCCTTACTTAAGATTGACTCCTTTGGATATCGAAAAGAAAGATTAATTGATTTTGGTGTATAAGCGTATAAATAATATATAATTGGTGTCAATTATTCAAGTTACTTGTAGCTCTTCCTTCTGCATTGATCTGCTTTAAGTAGTTGTACCCATGCCGCCGTTTCCCTAATTGGGGCTATATATGAGTGGGGGTGCGCTACCATGCACACTATAGGGTTTTCCCATACTTAAGGTTGGTGCGAGCTACTTGTAAGTAATACATAGAACGATTATAGCTAGTTTATCTTGTTAATTAAGGAATGAGTTTGGTTCGGATTCGGTCAAGGACTTTGTTGCAAAGTCGACGGCTCGTTCCCAGGTTCTCGCCTTATGTCAACATTTCTGAGTCATCTCCTCTTGGCCAGATTCCTAGAGATGAATTGAATAAGAAGGCCAATTTAGGCGCCATGATTGATAATATTAAGCATTCTGTTCCCAATATATTTACGAAATCCATACCGAAAGACATAATAAGCCCGGAAGTATTGCTTCGTATCTGTCCTACTCATTTTGCTGAGTTTAATGCTTATCTTCCTAATATCAAGGGCCATGTCTCCTATTACACCACTTGTAAGACGCTACAACTTATAGTGACTTCCATCATTTTGAATCCAAAAGTGAAGCTACACATCCAGTCCATCCGTACGAGCGAATCAAATCCAAGCGACCCTAATTTCAAGTACCATTGTGTTTACGGCCACACCACCAAGATTTATGTTAGGTGGTCAACTTGTCCAGAAGAATGCTTTCACTTATCCACCGGATCGAATCATGATAGTGAAACGTCCTCGGATTTCCATTCTACTTCAGATGCCAAATTAGGATCTCATAGCTGGTCTAGATTTGATTCTACAAAGTTGGTCCCTTCGCTGTCCAATCGACCTAAGGCTATCCCTACCATCAAATCGTGGGCTCAATTAACAACCGGGTTGATTGGATTAACGAAAGAAAATAAAAAATTAGAACGTACCATATCGGGACTTTTCATTTTTGAGCTTAATAATGATAATACTGAGATCATTGTTCATACAATAGAAGACGTGGAGGTGGTGGAAAGAACCGAAGTTGAAGACGTTGATGGCAAATTACGGGTTTGCTAATTGTATATAGTTACTCTTTTGTACATATGACTAAAAATTTATGACTTCTTTGAAATGTTTATGTCGTCGTCAAATTATCTCATTTATAGCCTCTTTTATACCTTGAAAATTCCACTGAGAATCTGGGGCTTGTTGTCTTTCTTTGCTAATGTAAATCTTGTTGAGATGACGAGCCAAGAATTCAGTCTTCTCAAGATCAGTTAATTCTCGTTTATAATAATTCTCACGAACCCATTCCCATAATGGATCGTCCACTTGGAGTTGAGTCGAATCACCTCCATTCAAGGTTTGAAGAATATGAGATGTGATCATCAATTGGCTTTTGATTAATGAATTGGTTTCATTGGTAGTCCTTAACAATTGTAACTGTAAAATGAGGAGCATAACTAAGAAAGAGAAGATGAAATAGCATATCAATAGTATATTCTGTCTTGCAAGCTCTCTGAAAGAAGTCTTAGGCTTGGAGATGACTTTAGCTTCCATCTTACTCTTCGATCTAGTTGGTTTGAGTTTAAGTTCATGACTTGAAGTAGCCTTCACCACTGATGGTCCATCTACGGCATATGTTTGCAGCTTGATTTCTTTCTTCAAAGCCTCCACCAAGTCCTTGGTAGCTCCTTGCTGTCCTGAAGCAGTTGACTTTTCAATCATGCTTTTAACCCAGGATCTTCCAGTCCATTTGATATAGTATGATATAGCAAGATTGGTACTGTTGTCTTGGGCCCATGTTAGCAAATATCTAGTATTCACAGTAAACGAATTACCTGATGGAACATCCGGAGTTGCTGTTGTAGTAGATAACAACACATAGTCAGCAAAATTTAGGTGCTCAATGATTTCAGTCACTTCACATTTAGTAGATTTAGGACCAATGGAATATCCTAATGCTTTTCTGTAAGTATACTTTCTTTCCAACTTTGTGGGATCAGACTCCATAGGATGGAATTTGTCGTAAGGAGTGATTTCACTAGCATCATGGTCTTTCAAAAACTGTTTATGAAATGACGTGTTAACGCTTCCAAATAATATGTCGTAGACAATACCAAGAGGAGCTTCTATGACTTCATTACATAATTCAACTTCGTTAGATTCCCGATCCACATCTTTAGACGTAGGCGAATGAATTTCTGGTCCCATGTTGATGTACTTAGACTCTTCTTTGAATTTTAATAATTTAGATTTGACAGTTGTGAGCTCGTCATCATCTTTATTGGAATCTTGGGTAGTGACATGAGATATAGGATCTTGGGTCATCGAGCTCGTATCAGATAAGTCGTCGCTATCACTAAGATCGTCATTATCATCACCGTCATTCTTGTTGACATCAATGTTATCATTAAAATTATCATTATCATTATCATTATCGTCAGTATCATTTACATTAATGTGGTCGTCCTCATCATCTCCATCTATGGAAAGCATGTAAGAGCTATACTTAGGGGCATCAGAAGATTCATCAAATGAATCCACTGCTTTGGTGGGGAATTTTTTCAATACATTTCCTGTGCATTCCTGCCAAACAGTGGTGATGAAGTCAAATGTTATATCTCGAGATAGAAAGCTTGCAAATACATGTTTTGCAGTCTTAGTCTGAATTGAAATTGCATTCGGAAAAAGCCCAGCAGTTGATCGCTTTTCAAATCCTGTGATTTCATCCATTGGAATAACAAGGTTAGTGACCCATCCTAAGAGATTGGAATTGAAGCAAATTTGATGTTCACTAATATAGATTCTCCCTTGTAATAATATGTCTCTGCTTAAAGCACAAGCAAAATCATCAAGAAGTCGATCTGTCAAATCCAATGAGCGGAATAACTGATGAAAGTCAGTATTTCTTTTCATTGTAGCATACCTGTAGTCAGTTTGTTTGAATTTTTCATTGGTATAAAGTTTAGTATCGTATTTTTCTTCTTTCTGGAGGATATCCTCAATACTTCCAAGACTAGTCGATTTCCTATTGGAGTTTTTTCTATATGATATGATCTTGGGTGAATTAAGTTCCTGAGATGGCTGTAATTCAGGTGATTTGGTGGCTTCGTTCAAAGTAGCGTCTGATACTTGGGATTGCATAGCATGTCTCATATTCTGTATTGCTGATGAATGTTTAGGAGATGCAAAAGAATTGTTTCGAGAATGATTTGATTCTGCCAAGGCATTGGTCTTACTTTCACGAGATATGATCAGATTAGCATCTTCTCTTGTGGTCAATGGGTTAGCAGGAATGGCCTTGGCTATAAATGGCGATTGTAATGAGCTTGATGATAACGACGAACTAGTAGATCCTAGAGCAATTGCCCGGCTGGGTAACTTATTAAATTCATTTCCTACCGACCTATCGGAATCAGATTTGTCAGAGCCTTCTTCCACATCCTTACTTGCATCTTGTTGATGATTTTGATCCTGGTCGCCTTCATTTTCTTGAGATAATTGTTGGGAGCTTATGGCATCAGCTCCTGAAGATGATTCTCCGTTTGCTGGAGCTCCATTCAACGGCAATGAGTCTACTGACGGAGGAAATGAATACGACCAAGCATCTTCATCTTCAAAATCACTGTTTGTGGCCATATTTTTGAGCCTGTTGATGAATAAGAAATATACGAGTCACTTATACAAAGTCTATACGAGAGTGCGATGGTTGCTAACTCAACATTTAACTATAGATTTCAACCAACAAAAGGGAAATAAAACAATACCACTAAAAATCAACAAAATCACCACAATCAAAGATGGTTACTACAAGACAACGTGTCTATTTTTTTTAGATCATTAATTGCAATATACAAAGATTGAGTTCAATCCCACGATGAAAAACTATATAAATACAAAGGTATGTTTTTAAACGCTTTCCAAAACAACGTCTTTGAATCCACCAGAGACTTTTTTACCTTTTTCTTCGGAAGAACCTTCACCGTGTAAAGATAATAAAGCACCCAAGTCGAATTTTGGTTGTTTCAATAATTTAACTTTTCTGATGTGGATGTTTTGTAATGGTAAAATGGATTGAGTGGATTTTTCAATTTCACGTCCAATGACTTCTGGAATCAATTTAGAGGTTAATTGAGCTAAAGTGACGTTAGAGACTTCTCTTTGCATGATTTCAATCATCTTCTTTCTGATTTCTCTTAATTTAGAGGACTTAGCATAAGTAGTCTTTTTAACTTGGTTAGCTTGTCTTTTAGTGAAAGCAATAGCGAAAACTCTTAAGACATAATCGTCAGAGGTCTTGACAGTAACGTTAGCTTCAACTAAAGATTGCCATTTTCTAACTAATGATCTTAATTTGTCAGAAGTGAAGTCTAAACCGTGGAAGTTGGTTAATAAGTTTTTACCTTGAACTTCATCAACTCTTAATTTAACTTTTCTGTAGGAGTGGTCTTCAGATCCTTGTAAATCGGCTAAACAAACTTCAACAACTCTTCCTTTTAATCCATCGGCGGCATTCTTTAAACCAGTAGATTTATTGATTAAAGTTTTACCAACGTTTCTGTTTTCGAAAGTGGATGGAGCTTTGATGTCAAACCATTCTTTTCTGGTGAAAGGATCAACAACTCTCTTTTTCAATCCTTTTTTACCTTTGGAAAGTCTCTTATTTTTACCAACAGCCATTTTTGTAGGGGTTAATTTGAAGAAAAGTAGACCTGTGAATGAAAAATTTTGTGAGACCGAGAGGCAGGTGGAAAAATTTTAGCCTGCCCGGACACACCCTCGGATATGTGCACTTAACATTAGTAATGCGCACGTGAGAGTACTGCTGGGCCCACCACCGGTATTATTAGGGCTTATCACGTGCAAAATTATAGGGCTGTAGGTTAAACTGTTGTCATCGGGGACTGCTCTTAAGTTAAATGGTTTAAGCTGATTTAAACTGATTGATTACATGTGTCAATATTTAAAGACCTGTTTATTCAACAAACTGAGCCTATATGCTATGTAGATTTTGTAAACCAACCCAAGATACTAATAAATAAATAAAGGATGATAGGATAAAAAAATTAAGAATTGAAAAATTATTAACAAGAAGTTATTCATGTAAGTCTTTCGTGACCATTATCATGAATTAACGTAACCATGATGGATCTATTGGTTTTCAGGACGTAATTTTCTAACTTCCTTTCCAACTCTCCAGATTTCCATATCTCTGATGGTTTGTAATTCTTGTTCTAATCTTTCACGGTAGTCTGGGGCAGAGTTGAAGTCCAAAGATCTTTGAGTTTCGCTACCGTTTTTAACGGATTCATATAAATCAGCGAAAACTGGTTTCAAAGCATCTTTGAATCTTGGGTACCAGTCTAAAGCACCTCTTCTAGCGGTAGTGGAACAAGCATCGTACATGTAATCCATACCGTATTTACCAATCAATGGGTATAAAGATTGAGTAGCTTCTTCAACAGTTTCATTGAAAGCTTCAGATGGGGTGTGTCCGTTTTCTCTTAAGACTTCGTATTGAGCTAAGAACATACCGTGGATACCACCCATTAAACAACCTCTTTCACCATATAAATCGGAGTTAACTTCTCTTTCGAAGGTGGTTTGGTAAACGTAACCAGAACCAATGGCAACAGCTAAAGCAATAGCTTTTTCTTCGGCTTTACCAGTAACATCGTTCCAAACGGCGTAAGATGAGTTGATACCTCTACCTTCTTTGAATAAAGATCTAACAGTTCTACCAGAACCTTTTGGAGCAGCTAAGATAACATCAACATTTGATGGAGGTTCAACATTGGTTAAGTTTTTGAAAACTGGAGAGAAACCGTGAGAGAAGTATAAAGTTTTACCTTCAGTGATTAAAGGTTTAATGGAGGACCAAGTTTCAGATTGAGCAGCATCAGATAACAAGTTCATGATATAAGTACCTTTACCGATGGCTTCATTGACATCGAACAAGTTTTCACCTGGAACCCAACCATCTTCGATGGCAGCTTTCCAAGAAGCACCGTTCTTTCTAACACCAATGATAACGTTAAGACCATTGTCTCTTAAGTTTAAACCTTGACCGTAACCTTGGGAACCATAACCGATTAAAGCTAAAGTATCATTTTTGAAGTATTCTAATAATTTTTCTCTTGGCCAATCAGCACGTTCATGGACAACTTCTTCAGTACCACCAAAGTTAATGGTTTTAACACCACGAACAGCAGTTGGAGCCATAGATTGTTTAGAAACAATTGGACGAGCAGCGTTAGCTAAAGCAGATAAAGCTCTCTTGGAAGCAACTTGTTTACCAGCATTTTGAGTGGCAGCACGGGCCATACGAATGGAAGCGTTTCTGAAAGACATTTTCAAAAATTGATGTTTTTTTAATATAAAAAAAAAGTAGTTATTACCAGTGAAAAAACTGTAGCGAAATGTCTCTATAAATACCTGGGGCAGTGAAAAATTCGTCGACTGAAAAAATGTGAGTAATCGGAGCGGATTCCGCAACCGTAGGAAAAACTCCGGTGACGGCCCACTACCGGCTCTTCTATTGCGGACATACGGGATCGCAGCGTATATTGAAATTTACAAGAAAAGTGATTAGCATCCGAAACATATGAAGGAAAAAGGTGAAACAGATTAAAAATCAATCCAGCTGAAGGATTCTGGAACTTCGTTTTCGATGATTGAAATGTGTTGTTTTTCCTTTTTAAGTGACATGTCATCGAAAATATGAGCTATATCTTCATCGGTGAGATCATCATCGACATCGGTCCAAGATATCTTGGATTGGAAAGACGAATCAGCCAATGAAGGAAGAATGGTTGGCTGTGGTCCCTTTTCGTAGGTGATATTACCATTGACGTGATATGCAGGGGAAGGTTTAGGACTGGATGTAGGGGTGGGGATATGTTCGATATCGAACACTTCACCATGATTATCAAAATCATCATCCATGTCGTATTCTTCATCAACGGTGAGACCAAACTTCCAGTTGTTTTCTAGGTCTTGCATGAACTTGGCACAGTCTCTTGACTTAATTTTATTCTCATAATCTTTGACATCATCTTCCACATCACCAATTTTGAACAAATTCATGAAGATCTTGAAACAATTTTGATTCATGCTAGGGTAGATATCATACAAGATATCATGTTTAGCATAAAACACAAAGTTTTTAAAGTTGGAATCTGATTCTAAAGATTTCTTACCATCTTTAGTAATTGGCTTGAATGGTGAAGTTCCAAATAATGCAGTGATAAGCGTCATACCTAAAGACCAATAATCAGCGTATTTACAATCATACTGTTTCAAGGGACTTGAATTCTTGAAACATTCTGGAGCCATATATTTTTCAGTTCCAACATCGAACTCTTTGTTCATTCTCTTGGTTGTAGATAATCCCCAATCACAGATTTTAACTACCCCCAGATCAGTGAATAACACATTTTCCGGCTTGATATCCCGATGATAAACGCCAAGGGAATGAGCGTAGCTTAAACCATTGTAAATTTCTTTAGCGATATTACAAATATCGAAAGAAGATAAATTAGAAGATTTATCCTTGTGAATCAATTCGAACAAATCACCATTGCCACAATATTCAAGCACCAATATAACAAAGTCATCAGTTTCGAAATGGTCAACTAATTGACAAATATTGGCATTTTTGGAACCTAATTTTTGCAACATTTTGATTTCATGATAAGCCATGGTGTAGCTTAGTTTGTTTGATTTAATCATTGATTTCATCGCTACCTTAGCATTAGTGTGAATATTGACAGCCAATGTCACATCACCAAATGATCCTTGTTCAATGGGTCTGATGTATCGGTAGGTGTTTCTAAGTAAGTATTGTTTATGCTCATAAGCGTGATATTCATTAAACTTCAATTTGGTGGAATCGTCACATGGGTCATTATATTCGTTACAGGAAGTCATTTCTAAATTGATAAAGAGTGAATGTGAAAGTGAAATGGGATATCAAGAATGAAGGGAAGAGAATTAAAAAGATGAGGTAAGCAAAACAAAGTTGAAATGGAAAATTTATAAAAAAAAAACGATATGATAAAAAAACTGGTAATTTAAAAGAAAAACTAGACACCCCTGAAGTTAAAAGGAAAGAATCGGTTGTGGCTCTAGAAATCTGGAGAACCCCATGGAATGTGCGAATAGGAGGGTTGGGCCACTATTTCCCCCTGATTACATAAGCAATTACGTAACCGGACACTAACATACTTAGATAAGCCCTTATATAATGTTGGTTAATCGGCCCAAAACCGGCAATCAAAACGTCACTTTGTTGGATGATTTGGAACTTTCCCAATTAGGCAATCCGTATACGCTAATGATAACCACCAACAATGACACAACGGTACTATGGCAGGGCGGTGGTTGGTACACATTGGGGAAGACTATAACAGACTAGCTGTCATAGCAATGGGAGGCTTTAAAAGGGGTAATACAATGGGGTTGGGTTTTTAGTTCGTAGTTATCATGGCTTGCAACCGAAGTGGGAAGAACAAAGGAGCATGTAGTTGACCATGTAGTTGACCATGTAGTTGACCATGTAGTTGACCATGTAGTTGACCATGTAGTTGACCATGTAGTTGACCATGTAGTTGACCATGTAGTTGACCAAGTGTAGTTGGCGAGAAGTTGGTGAGAAGTCGGTGAGGAGTTGGTTACTTGAATTGCACAAGATGTGTGATGCAGTTGTTTGAAATAGAAAGTATGTGAGCTTATCTGGTTGTATGGGGTTCAGGTAGTGACAAATGAGGAAATTGGAAAATTGGCACATCTTGTTGGTATTTACCATTATTAAAAGGCATTGTTGAGAATATCCTCTGGTTGTTCTGCATATCTACTTTATGTACAGCTGACACTATGGGCTGCTGATTTGCTTGATATATATCGACCAATGGGCGATTCCTTAGTATGGTTATCTGTTCGAGAATGAAAGAAGTAATGTAACCACCTTATGAAGCTTTCCGTCTTTCATAAGGTCTAACTGTTGCTCTTTCTGACCCCGTTGTATCTATAATCACAAGGTCCATTTCAACATCATCACCCAACACAAGTTGATGCAATCATTACATAATTTTTAGGCAAAGATACTGTTACTTTTTAGGTAAGGATACTTTTACAACCAAAATATGCCCAACAAAGCAATTCCTTATTATTGACAAATTACTTTTGATTTCCTGTTCAAATTACCCACGATCACACCATTTCCGGCCATCTGATATCGTTGTATTCGCCTAATTGCAGTGTTAGTCTTATTGACTTGTTCTGTGACAAATTTCGCAGCCTTTGGGACAACTTCTGGAGATTTTCGACGTATGCCTTTGGCCAATATTTTTGTCGGCTTTCTACCCATACTGAACCTAAGTCAAATAGTAATCTTCAGTGTATACTATGAGTTACATCTTTTAGGCAACTGTGAATTTTGCAAAGCACATTAAACTCCTGATTGGGTCAAATCGAGAGCAATTGCAAATTCTGATTTGCCAGATGAGGCTTTTAAAAACTGATAGTATAGCCGTACGAATTGAACAATCAACTACTGTGGTTGCAACAATATCCACAATGTACAATTATGTCGACAATACATCAAACCAGAAGATGCAATAAACCAGTAAATGGTAAATCAGCCCCATAGGTTCATGATTCGAACCACTACATAAATAGCGAATTGACTTACGCTAGCAATAAAATTATATATTGAACAATTAATTCCAAGACAGCATAAAATAAATATTAGTTATCATGATATGAAGGCATATCTACGTACGAGCTTTGCGGTCAAGCAGTAAAGGTCAATTGACAATTGACAAATCCTGCTGAGGAGTAGTTGAAACAATAGCATTCTTTGATAACAATACTACAGCAAATCACTACCAATCACAGACAGCTTTACTTCAACAATTCTTCAATCTTTGGTTCCAAAGACTTTGGTTTGGTCAAAGAAGAGTATCTTTCAATGACATTACCATTTTTGTCAATCAAGAACTTTTCAAAGTTCCATTTGATTCTGTTGAGTCCCAAGAGTCCGGTCTTCTTAGATTTCAAGAACTTGTAGACGTCATCGGTCTTGTCCCCATTGACGTCAATTTTTTTCAAGACTGGGAAGGTGACTCCGTAGTTCAAAGTACAGAACGAAGCAATTTCTTCAGAACTACCCGGTTCTTGTCCGGCAAATTGGTTACATGGGAATCCAATAATTTGTAATCCTTGTTCACCGTACTTCTTATTCAATTCTTCCAATTCTTTATATTGAGGAGTGAATCCACATTTAGAAGCAACGTTCACAATGAGAACAACTTTTCCTTCAAGTTGTTTGAATGGGAATGGTTCGTTTTTCTTATCAAGAGGTGCTAAGTCGTAGAATGACATGGTTAATTAAACTTTTGCTAATCAAAAAAAAACGGTGCCAGATGACGCACTATTTATCTACCCCCAGACACCATGCCGGAAAGTCTGGACCGCACGGCCGCTAAGTAAGCAGCCATAGTTAACGGGAATAACTGATGCCAAGACCAGCCTTGGTGAGTATTTCCGATTAGATAATGGTCTAATCTATGATTAGGTCATGTGTTTGTCAGACACTGCCCATTTGGCGAGATTCACTTTGTAATTATAATGGAGTAATTGCAGCATTAGTGCCGACCAGCCGTTAACTATGGGGTGCGAATGCAGCACCGGCTGAAAAAAAATCTCGCCAGATTGGAGCCGACGTAAGTCATCATGTTGAAGACTGGATTTCGTACTGCCGTAGTAGCCAGACAATGCCTTAAACCTCGATTATTAGTAAGCCGGGTTGGACTGTTCCACACGTCCTCGGTCCATCTTGCTAAGAAGAAACAGAAGACCCCGGCAAAGAAAAAGGAAGAGGACGTTAGTGACGAACCTGATGTCGCAGACTTGGTTGATGTCAAAGAAATCACGAAGAAGTATCAAACCGTCATCGAAAACTTCGCCAAGCATGCCAATGAGGTCAAGCTAGGAAAAACAAATCCTGGGATCTTTGATAAATTGAATATCAAATCAAAACATGGTGATATGCCTTTCACTTCAGTAGCCCAAACTAACATAAAGGGCCGCAAATTTTTCATCACTGTCTTCGATCCAAACTATACTAATGACATCATTAACTCTATTTTGAGCTCAGACCTCAACTTAAATGCTCAGGTCGACCCATCTAATAAGCAAGTGTTGACAGTACCATTGCCTCCAGTTACCACCGAATCCAAACGGGAAAACGTTAAGCAACTCAAATTAACGTTTGAAAAATTCAAAAATTCGGGGCCTTTCTCCTTGGCCAGCATTAGGGCTGATGTTAAAAATAAAGTCAGCAAATTGACCAAGAAGAAAAAACTTAATGACAATGAAACCAAATTGCTCAATGATTTTGAAAAACTCCATAAGCAGCATACTGATAAACTTGCAGATGTTCTTAAATCCGCTGAAACCGCTATCTTGAAATAGTCAAACACTAAAAGATGGCCTCGTTTGTAATGAATAGCCTTTTCTTGTATTTAGCACACCATTTGATAATTTTCAAACTATCATTGATTAAAGTCTGTGAGTGAACCAACTGATTGCAAAGACAATACAATTCGTAATCAGTATCCGTTAGTACAAACCCAGTTATGTATCTATTTCGATCAATGGCCCATTTCATGTAGCTTAGTTTCTTGTTTCGTGTCAGATTTGTTGATGACGATTTGGTATTGTGTAAATTCGAGTAAAAGTAAGTCATTTGAAGGATATTATCTATTTCGTCGTTGCTTGCAAAATTGTCAATGCCACTCATTATAAACTGATCATGAACTTTCAGCTTGTAAATAAAATGCTTGACATTCTGTACTTGAATCTCCTTGTAAATAGACAACTTAGATGACGATGCCAATTCCTTACTGAGTTTGATTCTAAACTGTTCATTTTTTGTGATCTTGTAAATTATGTGTCGGGATACCTGTTGCATTTCGAAAAAACTGTTTTTATTTCCACTCATTAAAAGGATGGTTATAGGTTGAGGATCAACCTTAATTCCATCCACCAATACGTATGGAGCAAGATCAAACTGCCTAACAAACACGTAGAGGAAACCATTGGAATTGAAGTTAGGCATACAGAGTGGAATCCACAAATCCTCATCACTGGCTTTAGTCATGATGAATGACTCCATTAACGAAATCATAGTTTTAACATCCTCATTACTTAACTGATGGTTTTTGGGCCTCATGCTAGAAAGAACCCTATTGGAGCCTGCCAATAGGAATGCAAATAAAAGATCTTGACTTAAAAATACTTCAGGAGCAGTTGGACTTGTAATGCTCTGGAATATTGAAGATGAGTCTGACTCCGATTCCGGTTGTTTTACTTTCAATTTTTTGCAAGATAGTAATATCGAATTCAATTTTTGTCTGGTGGTGTTTGATATTTTGACACTTTGCAAGCTTGAGTCAAGCATTTCACTTATATAAAAATCGAAACCAGATGCCGTGAGGTAATGTTTTTCATTAGTTGAGCCAACATCTAAACCATAAGTTAATTTCATGCATAATGAATCGAAATTATTGAAGTCAAGGGGAGTTAAGATTTTCCGTAAGTCGTAATTCATTCGATTCTGGAAATTTTTAGATATAGTTGCCTTGGACAATATCGCAATCAAGTAATTGTATAGAGTATTGAGCTGCTTCATCACTAAGGTTCCGTTATTGCCAGCTACTGCAGGAACCAATTCATGTTTGATCTTGGTTATCGAGATGAACAAAAGAGGATCTCGGTTTAAAATGGAAATTTTCAAATCTTTGCCGTAGTCTATCGATTGAAACTCCTCTTTCATATTCTCTTGAAATGTAGATACAATCGTAGTAATGAGACCCATATAGCCAATGATTATATCATCCGATCCGTGTGTAGAGTACACCGGTTTCCCTGCTGTGGACAAAATGAAGAAATGCTTGGATTTGTTATGGAAACTGTCAACGTTGTCCAGTTTATCGATGGAAATGTACTTATCAAGAAAGGCCTGTGGATCCATTGGTTGTACTTGATTAAACGCATTCCAGTGCTGGAAAGAAACTCCATTGAAGGATGTAGATTCCGACGACGGCAACAATTCATCGTGTGACTCCTGGATCATCAATTCATGAAGCATGTTGGATAAATCTTCGTTTTCTTCCGAAACATACGAATAAACGCTAGCATTACTACTCAGTTTTACTGGTTTCAAGCTTGACGACGGTGCCGTTGTTGAAAGTTTGGATGAATGGAAATTATCAGACTCAGACACCTCCACCGATTCAAGATTCAAGGCGGTTGTCGGCTGTTGTGATTGAGGCAATAGCCCGGGTCGAAGGTCATTTTGAGACATGATAAAGAAGTAGTTTACTATGGCAGAATCGCGATAAGTGAATATATATATATGCGAGCTATCTTAAGAACATATACCATACTAAAAATACAAAAAAGAGTCCTGCACCAACAATTGGGACGTATTGACGAAGAAGAGCTTCGAAATTAATGCGTTGGGCCTTTTTCCGGTATTTAATCGAGTCCATTCTTAAACTTGAAGATAAGTCACTCATTTTATCTAACGAATCACCTCTATAGAGCAAATCCTCGATATTTTTCGTCATGACTTTCTTGACGTCGGCCAAGTCGTTGTTAAGCTTATCGATATTGGACTGGGCTCTTTGGTCCTGATATATCTTTTTAGTTTTACTCAAGAAATTGTCAAACGAACTGAATCCAAATGGCCTGGCACTGGTAGAAAGAGCATCCTGACCATGAGAATTACTAAACTCATGGGATATTTCTGATAAGTAAGAGAATGCCAATTTCCGCGGATACAGTTTTTCACAGATACATAGATAGATGATGGAGTTGTCGATCAAATAATGGATATTGAACGATCCCAGTTCAATAGTAGCTTGAGGTTCACTATTAGGATTAATTCTACTGATGATGAGCTTACATTTCTTCTTTTGCTCGGTTAATGCCGGATCATTATTATCGTCGACTGACCCGCAAAGCGGTAATGCTATCAAATTAGTATGGAGTTCTCGTCTACATGAGTTTCCTGCCTAACATACCGTCATATCTGTAGATCAACGTTGATTTCACCATTTGGAAGTTGCCTATAACTTGGCTTACGTGTGAGCTTCCATAAAAGACCCGGTCCCACGACGGCGGTCACGTGACACGCTATTTCCGATGGGGGGCACCGTCTCTAAAAAAAGCGGTTATTCTCTGCTGAAACCACAATTAAACACCATGGATCTTTCAAATTTGTCGTCAGATCTTCCTTCAACAACGCCCATCGACCAGGTGTCGGTGAACAAAATCAACCGGGAGTTAACCTCCGAATTCAAGAACGCGGCTCGGTCCGTGGCGTCTCTTTACAACTGCTGTGAACAAAGCAAAGGATCGAACCAGGAGTTTGCCAATGCTGCCAAGTCCGTGGCGGCTCTCTACCGCTTGTCTAACAATAATAATACCCTTCTATTGAATAAGGGATACCTTGAATGCATAGACGACTTGTTGCAAGTGATTACACACGGCGAGGACATTGAAAACTGGGCACTTACCAAGCGAGCCGAAATTACTAATGTTCACAAGAATGACGGGGCGTCCAGCTCCAACGACGAAGAATTTAGCATTCCTCATGATCATGAGTTTTCCATGAAACTGGACCTTGCCTCAGATCATAAATTCAAACAGTCCATGCCAGCATTATCTGTTACTCACAGTCCTAAATTCAGGAGCGTGGCTAAGAATTTTAAGAATAAACATCACGATGCTTTGTTAAGAAAAAAACTAAGAATGCAAAACGGTTTGGGACTGGACGATACTACGTCCTCAGATAACGATAGTGAAGAAGATGATAAATTGGCCAAGCTTTCCCAGGAGGAAAAAATTTCAAGAAGATTGGCTGAACAAGATGAAAGGAAGTCCAGAAAGCATGTTGATACTGAGGATGAAAAGGGGTCCAGAAAAAAGAGAAGATTCCTTCCTCCTTTGTCTGATTAACTTCTTGATATGTCACGTTGATACCTGACTTTACGCATTGCATTACTTATTATACCCCTAATATATTTATCTATAGACGACGTACATAACATAACTCTCCAATGATTAATGATCTAGTACATAAATAATATATCTACGCAAAGTGAATAGTAGTTGAAAGTATATTCAGACCTATTTAATACTCGGAATTCTATTATGTACTATTTATTATACCTAGTACCCGAATAATCCATCATCTACGTCATCCTCGTAATCTTCTTCATATTCATCACTTTCCTCACTGTCACTCTCATCGTCACTAGATCCGATAGCATTTTCAGTGTCTTCAGACACCAATCCTTCCAATGTGAAGCATAATAGAGTGTCTCCCTTCGATTGAGTACCTTTACTTACCTCATGAGTGGACTCAACATTACAATTATTAAGTCTCACCTTACTATGAATAACAACATGATGACCAATGATACAGTTCTCTAATTGGGTATCATCATCTATGGTGACATCATTCAATATTAAACACCCTGTCAACTTGACTCTCTTTCCAATCTTACAGTTGTCACCAACAACGGTTCGTTTAACGTTGGTCTTTTCTCCAAACTCACAATTTTCTCCTACCAAAGAGTCAATACCAATATTTGCCAATGGTTTCTCCTTTGATTGTTGCTGCTTTTGACCTTGGGATTGTGCTTGTAATTTCATGAAATGACGATTTGCTTCCATGAGTACTGGTAAGTTGTTGGATCTGAAAAATATGGCGAGCTTAGGAATAATCACAAAACCTACTGAATGTTTAACTTCCGAATGTCTCCAAGATCTTCTTGCCAAATCACGATATACCTTACTTATAGATCTGGTTTTGAAATACTGATCATTGAATTTGGTAGAATTCTGACCAAAGATGGTGAATATGTCTTTAGCATTTCCAAAATAAATCCCACTATCTAACAATTGAGTACTTATGGTTGACTGAGGGTATCTCCAACACATTTGAGTTCTTATTTTCAATGCTTTATGGAACTCAATATCCTCTTTCGAGTAGCTGTCCAACAATTGTTGTTGACCATCATCTAAGTCTGTGTATATAGTATAGTTTTTATGGAATATGGTATTTTTCTTATCCTCAATTTCTAATCCATTCTTATAATATACCACAAGCCCAACATCACCAGGACATCTGTTCCGGTAGGCTTCTATCAAGACTTGAGGAGGAAGATTAGTAATAAAATCACAAGGTAATAACACAAAGTTCTCTAATCCTCCCAATATGGTTGAATTATATAAATGATTCAATACTTCTCCACTACTTGAAGTATCTAAGGCAATGATATCAATAGAGGCAGTATATTCGTAAACGTCTTCAGTCGAGCCCACCACTTCGGCTTCACCTTGGACTTGAGTCTTTTGAGTTTTCGCCAACTTGTAGTTTTCTAATGCAGTATTTATATCTTCTTTAGATTCTCCGTCCGTAATGACGGTAATTTTTGGGAAAAAAGCCCGTTCACACCAGTCTAAAACGTACTCAATCATGGGTTTGTTGGCAATGGGGAGTAACGCTTTTGGAATTCCCGTGGATCGAACCTTGGACAAAGGGGTCAAGGCTTTTCCTTGACCACATAGAATCACAGCATGAAACTCCATAGTTAGTAGATGTTAGTAGGAGTAGAATTTTTTTTGGTGCGTCATAAAAGAATCGAGTCTTTAGCTGGGAAGGGTAGTAGCGGCTACTTTAAACAGTTAAAACCAAAAAACAGATGTTCCGAAGCAAATTGCCAGAGCTTGAAGACCTTATTTGTTTTAAAGGCTATATATCGAAAGATAATCGGGGTTGGTTGGTTGGGTATATGACTGTATAAAGGGCGTGCAGAGCACAATATGATCCGATGATTTTGCAGCAATCACCAAAGAGGAACTGACCAAATAAACAAGGAAATTAGGACTGATATGAGAGGCTAGACAAAAGAAGATACCAGAATAAGGTTCTGAGTACCAGCACAACAAGAGTATTTCTGGAAACTTGTGGAGGTTTCATCGACATGTTAAAGCATCGCTTGGTATCATCACATAGTGAGACGGGGCATTCTTGACCTTGTTCGAAGCGAAGCTCATATACGCACGCACCTAAATGGCGTCATCTACCATGGTCAAACCACCAATGTCTTTTTCGTGGTATCCCATATTGCATAGCTTTCTTCAACTTCCTCAGTCACCTCTGTATGTAGTTAAATGTCGCGCATAATGTCGCTTTCTCAGCAACCCAATGTCGCACCTCTCGGCCTCAAGTATTTTGCCACACACCAATTTCGACACCCAACTTCTTCACAACATGGCCGAAGAAAACGACCCCCTTTTAGCTGCTTTGCAAAATGACGAACAGGTGACGTCAGCTCCCGCATCCTCAGATCCAGAGAGAGAAAAGGCATTGTCTAAATTCAAGGATAAATTAATTGAACACAGAAAATGGGATGCCAGATTAAAGGATTTAAGATTAACTATACGAGATTTGGATAAGGACTATGAAAAGACTGAAAATGATATAAAAGCATTGCAATCCGTAGGCCAAATTATTGGAGAAGTTTTGAAACAACTCGATGATGAACGATTTATAGTGAAGGCCTCAAGTGGTCCAAGATATATTGTTGGATGTCGTAATACCATTAAAAGAGAAAGTTTAAAGAATGGAGTTAGAGTAGCATTGGATATGACTACTTTAACCATCATGAGAATATTACCTAGAGAAGTCGATCCTTTGGTTTATAATATGACCACTTTCGAACCCGGTGATATTTCCTTCAATGGAATTGGTGGATTGACTGAGCAAATCAGAGAGTTACGAGAAGTAATTGAATTACCATTGAAAAATCCAGAATTGTTCACCAGAGTTGGTATAAAATCTCCTAAGGGTGTATTATTATATGGACCTCCTGGTACCGGTAAGACCTTATTGGCTAAAGCCGTTGCTGCTACAATTGGGGCTAATTTTATCTTTTCTCCTGCCTCTGCTATTGTTGATAAATATATCGGAGAATCCGCTAGACTTATTCGAGAAATGTTTGCATATGCTAAGGAACACGAACCTTGTATTATTTTCATGGATGAAATTGATGCAATTGGTGGTCGTAGATTTAGTGAAGGTACTTCTGCTGATCGTGAAATTCAAAGAACTTTAATGGAATTATTAAATCAAATGGATGGTTTCGATACTTTGGGTCAAACTAAGGTTATCATGGCTACCAATAGACCCGATACATTGGATCCTGCTTTATTAAGAGCTGGTAGATTGGATCGTAAAATTGAAATTGGATTACCCAATGAAGCGGGACGATTAGAAATTTTCAAAATTCATACATCTAAGGTTGCCAAACAAGGGGAATTTGATTTCGAAGCTGCCGTTAAAATGAGTGATGGATTTAATGGTGCTGATATTAGAAATGTGGTCACCGAAGCTGGATTTTTCGCCATTAGAGATGAAAGAGATCACATAATTCAAAATGATTTGATGAAGGCAGTTAGAAAAGTGGCAGATGTCAAGAAGTTGGAAGGTAAATTAGATTATGAAAAGTTATAGTTTAATTAAGTTTTCATTTCACAAGTATATAATGATCGTTTAATTTACGACACTCATTTAATTGTAAGAATAACGTGTATGATATTTATATATACAAGGATTAGTTGTCATTAGAAGGAACTTTTTTTGCTTCAGCTTGTTCAATTTCAGACATGGTCTTAGCAAAATCAGGTATTTGAACCTTAGATAATGCATCCAAGTGGGCCAAAAGATGAGGATTATCGATTTTAGCCATATGCTGAGCAATTTTTTCACCAACAAAGTCTTGAATTTCTGGTGATAATCTTTTAAGTGGTTTCTTCTTTTCCTGAGCCTTCTTGGCCAAGTAGATTTGTTGTTGTTGAGTTAATGGCATTTCAGGACCGTTAAGTTTTCTTGCTTCCACTTCATTAAGTATCTTCTTCTTATATTTAGAATGACGATTTCTCAACTGACCCAATACTTCCGAAGGGAAAGGAGGTTTGACGATGGATTGTAATTCCCAAGTTTTTTCAAATGCCGATTCTTCCGGAGTCGACAAGTAGTCAGGTTCAGGTTCCTTTGGAGGAGTTGGCCAAGGGATTTCAACCGATTCGTGATTCTTGACAAAACGTCTAGGAAGCCATTTTTTGTAGCGGTCATCATAATATTTATCTTTATAAACAACCTCGTCTGCAACGACATAGTATATTTTTCCATTTTCATCCTTGTCTTTAGCAGCAAGCCTGACATCTTTTAAAGGAATAGGTTTTGGATAATCTAATAAATGAGATGATTGACCTTCGACCCAGTTTGACTTCGGTAAGATTTTTTTGGAAGTAACATCCGCCAATAAAACATGATCTAATTCGGCAGCATAATGGAAGAAAGAAGAGATCTTTCCCTTATGAGGACCATTTTTTATATATACAAGATCGTTGGTTGCTAAACCAATTTGTTCCAAGCCCGATTTTCTTTGCTTAACAGGGACAGGAAGAATGTGAGATTCAAAAGTAGGAGACGTCATAGCATTTGCTCTTTTCATGTGACTTTCAAGCATCTGACGAGACATCTTATCGATGTCTCGTTGAAACCGTTTCTTCGTGCTTAACCAAGACATCGTGAAGGCTTTAGCAATACCTGATAGTTGAACAAGTCTGAAAAATTCTCGTTTTGAGCCGCCCATGAAAATTCTACACCAAAGCGGGCACGTGACGCAATCCACCATGGAAACCATAATTAAACAACTTATATTACATAGTATACATTATTCGGTACAAATGTTGATGAACTCTTGTTCATTGACTAGAGGTTAGTAAAACAGCCTGGCTTGTGAGTGGGTAAACCGGTGGAAACACCGGAAAATACGTACTTTCTCCGTCTTCATCGAGATCAAACTCATCGATCATGGCCCTCAACTCGTCATCGGTCAAGTTCTCGCCCAATTCCTTGGCCACCCGGCGCAAGTTTCTCAAGCTGATCTTGCCGGTGCCGTCATCATCAAACAACTTGAAGGCCCTTCTGATTTCGTCGAGCGGGTCCCGGTTGATGATCTTTTCTCCTACTGTATCGCGTTAGTATAACCCATGGGTAAATAGAGGCAACCCCTGCCCACAATACGTACCGGCCTGGAAAAAGCTTTCGTAAGTAATCAAGTTACGGTCGTCGGTGTCGTATTCATGAATGATATCAAGAACCTCCCGCTTGGAGAGATCGAATCCAAGCGCCCGGAATGCTACTTTTAATTCGTGATAATCAAGACACCCATCGTTATTCATATCAAAGAGAGAAAACGCCTCTCTGATTTCCTGTTTCTGCTCATTGAGAAGCTCCACTTTTAAGTTGCCGATTCGCTTTTGATTCGCTGGCCCCGACATGTTTGAATTGCTGCTTGACTGATTCGAACTTACGGCTTGGAGAATAACCTTCTTGTGATTGTCACCTGCCACGCCTCGCGTATTTATCTCGCGTAATCCATACGTTCTTTGGCAAATTCTGCCTAGTAACCGTAATGGAGAATTGGTACTAAACTTTGTTTTGGAATTGGTTTAATCACCGGGGTTCTTTGAATATTTGGTTATTTCATCGTTTCGTTATTTGAACTTTTCCACTGCTTCACTCTCATGGCTTCAATAGGCGATTGTGTCTCGGTACGAGGGAATCCTGGGGTTGTGAAGTATATTGGCGCTACTGATTTTGCCCCGGGGACTTGGATTGGAATCGAATTGGACTCTCCCCAAGGAAAGAATGACGGTAGTGTCAATGGAGTCAAGTACTTTGAATGCTCCAAGAAAGACGGCTTGAAATACGGCGTGTTTGTTCGTCCTACTTTGGTAGATGGAGCTCAGCACCTGCCGTCTCCCGATCTTCATCGGGTAATTGACAAATTACAGCTGAAATTAAGAACTACCACCACTGATATCAAAAATTATAAACTCCAGATCGACCAGTTGAAACAATCCGTCCATTCGCTCGAGTCAACTCTCGAATTAACCACCATCGATAAGGAATCCGTGTCCCAACAAAATGACCGTTTGCAGCATGACTTGCAGCAATTACAACTTCAATACAATGCATTAAATCCACATGCTTCTTCCATTCAACTGCATTTGGACTCCAGTAAACGTTTACAACAATCCATTCAATCTCAGACCGGCTCTTTGCAGTCTTCTCCCGATATCAAGGCGTTGGTCGAGAAGAATATGCAACTAGAAGCTGCGTTGGCTGAACTTCAAAGCTTGTCTTCCACAAGTGACTTTCAGCCAGAGTTGCTGCTGAATAAACACACAATTGCCGAATACGACCTGCTAACCCAAAAACTTTCCATGGCCGAGACAACCATTGCATCGTTACAACAACAATTGGACTCTGCCTTGGAACTGGAAAAAATCATCGAACATCTCACTTCAGAAAATGAAAAACTATCTGATAAATTATCCCTGCTCAACAAAACGGTGCAGGAACTCAACGAACTTCATGAACTCGACCAGAGCCTCGAAGAAAGTAGAACCCAAATCGAACAAAACTTGAAGGATGATATAAAATTGCTTCAGAAAGTTGTTGAGGACGACAAAATGATTATAAATGACTTGGAAAGGAAAAATAAGTATCTCGAATCCAAATTTTCTGAATTCAGAGATCGGTCCATTCAAAGTGATAGAAATAGTAGTATCACCCTAAATCCTGACTATAACGAAGAAGAAGTAATTATCAATAACTTAAATCTGGAGCTCGATTTAATTCGTCTTCAAATGAAACAATCCAAGGCTTCGTCTTTTTCAGATAAATTGTCATTAAAGCTTTGCCAAACAAAATTATCCCTAATGCAACAGTTCGATATCTCAACTATCCCCAATAATATCAATCTTAGAAACGGTTACCAAGTGTTATTCGATATAAATTTAAGCGTTGCGTACATATCTATAATCCTTGACACTCTTGATTCTATTATTTCCATGGAAGAGTCCCAGTACCAATTACTGCATTTATGCAACATTAGATTAAACCTTCGGTTTCTATACTCTTTCCTTCAATCAGTGGCTCATTTATGGCAGTATAATTATGCAACGAAGCATTTCCTTAATATAATGCTGTCCTTCAAAGTTATTTTGAGTGAACTCAATGATACATTGATGCTTACCTGTGCACATTTGAAAGAGATGGATATCGATAATATCCCATCTTCCAATTATATCAATTCATTCATCATTGAGTCATTTGACTTACACAAGTTGTCATTTGTCAACGATACCTTTTCAATAATTTTTCTTAACATTTCACTTTTCAAAATCCTTGCATCTTGTATCCATCATGAGTCCAATGAGAACGTTTACTTACTAAAGTATATGCTCAACTATCTTGATAGATATTTTCAGCATGTGGCAGAACCGGAGGATTTAGTTGGCGAATTATACGAAAAAATAACAGCGTTATTGCATTTAACTAAGTTGGTCAATGAAGAATCTGTATCCCTATTGAGCTACTTAGATAAAGCTTGTTTAAGCTCTAAAGATTTGACGATAAATGTAAAGAAGACTCCATCTCTTGATGATATAAGCATCTCATTCAATAATCTACTTAAGATCACCAAAAAAATTGAATTAGAAGAATATTCAATTACTGATGATGGAGACCAGTTCAGTTTAGACACGCTAAAAGATGTATTCGAATTTGATAATGATGTCGAGAGTTGGGATACTTTAGACTCAGCACTTCAAAATTTGACTAATAATAAGAGCCTTTTAACATCATCATACGAACCTTACGAAAAACAAGCCCAAAGCATTTACGACTCAATTACCGATACTAGCATTAGAATACCCGAAGAGAAAAATGATACTAAACAAACAAAAGTGTCACATGATTCCAAATATTCCGATTTAAGCAATATACTTGTAGAAAAAGATGGTCAAATTCAAGATTTACAATTAAATGTTCGTTTATTGGAAAAAAATATGGAGTCAGCAGATACAAGAAGTAAAGAAAGCATTGAAAAATTGAGAAAAGAACTCAATGCAGTTAAAAAAGAACATCAAACATTGAAAGTTAACTATGATTCCGTGATAAAATCAAACAAGGAATTGGAATTGGAAATTCAAGAGATTTTAAAATCTAACCAAGTCTTTGAAACCGGACAATTGGTTGGAAAATTCAAAGACTTACAATCTCAAAAAAAATTTACAGAAGAAATGGCATTAGTAGAAGAAGTGCTATTATTAAGAAAAATGGTGAACCTTAAATACAATAAATCAGCAACTGATGGTGAGGATATGAAATGGTTAGATCAGTCAATAATACATCCCTCACCGTCAAGAATTAATGAAAAAGCGGCAGATTTCATGAAGTCATCATCAAAATTAAGAAACATCGCAAATGAGGTCCAGTCAGTGCAAGTAGGAAACCGATCAGGGGCTTGGAGACCTAGGGCTAATATTCCAAAGTACGTCAATTCATTAATTGAAGAGAAACGAAAGCAATATCAACATGAAAGAAGTAGTTCAATTTCCTGAAACAATATTTGCCCTTCAATCTATTTCATGTTCAAGTGAAGTCGGCTTTTTTGGCCATTTTTTCACTTTATCAATATGGCTTCTTGGATATAACCATTCAAGAATGATGTATATGAAGATATCCACAACCACGCATAATACGAATAATTTACCAGCAATTATACCACAAAAATAATACTTACCTAATCTTGATAAAAGCGGTTGATTAAGATTAGATGACTTCAAATGATTATATACGTTTTCTGTTCGAATGGCGACATTTTCCCAACTGTACATCTGCTTTACCTGCTGATGAAACTTAGAAGTATCAATTTGTTTATGAGATATTAGATTTATGGCATTTAATGTAGCATTAACCAAAGAGTCCTCTTCAGGATCAGCGAAACTCATCATGTGTTTAGGAAGCACTTCGGGAATACCTCCTACTTTCGTTGTCACCACAAATAATCCACATGATGCTGCTTCTACGAGTACAGTTCCAAAAGCCTCTGTTAATGATGGATGAAGGTATATATCACCTCGAACCATGACATCACGAACCTCTTCATGTTTCACTGCACCAATTAGGGTGACTCTTTCTTGAAGGTCATATTTTTCTCTCATTTGTTCTAAATCCAAGAACTTTGGGCCATCACCAGCAATTATAAAATTGACTGTTTCATTGGCCAGACAGATCCGAGGAATTATGGCGGTTAGTAGGTCTGCCCCTTTATTAGGAAAAAGTCTTGAAATCACCACAATAGTTATTCCTTTCTTAACAGAAATCTCTTCAGATGTAGCAGGAGTGAAATCGTCGGCAATGACAGCATTAGGAATGACAGACACTATCAATGGATCAATTGATGCTCTCAACACCGTATTCTCTTTACACGTATTAGACACACAGATTACATGACCAACATCACTTAAAGTAAACTTCAAAGTCTTGTTGCCCAAGATTGAGCCCAAGTCTGCAAATCCAAACAACGAATGGTCAGTGAACACCGTTTTAAGTCCCATTGTACGTCCATGAAGAATTGCTTCGTGACATAAACTTGAAAGAGATCCATGTCCATGGACAATATCGATCAGTTCTCTGATGAAAATGTTTCTAAGTATTGGAAATGCCAGGAACACAGTAGGAAAAGTAGAGCTTCGGTAGACCTGGACAAATGGAACATGATATATTTTAAGGCCATTAGTTAACATTCTCACTCCAGTACGTGATCCATAATCATGAGTAATCACAACCACAGAATGTCCCAAATCAATGAGTTGCTGGGATAAATGATAAACGTGGAACTCCACCCCTCCTGGTTGGGGGTAGAAGAAGTCTGTTACCATTGCTATATTATACATTTCATTATATGACTTTTATATATAAGATAAAGACAAGTTACGTAAATTCGCAGATGGTGATGATTTTTTTACAGACCTTCACTATGAGACAATGTAACGTAGCATCTGCACACGAACCATGGGTTGCAACCGTCACGATGACGTTTATTGCATAAATGCATCCGGAGGAAGTGAAGCAACTGAGTTTTTGAAATTGACAATACACTGATTGTAATCCCAATTACTCTGTTGGCAAAGCATGGCCCCGTAGTTCATCGTAAGCTTAGTCTCTAAGAGCACCTTTACTAACATCTCTTGTTGCTGAGGACTTAAACTGGCTTTAGCTTCAGGCGGAAGATCTGCTACCGATAAACCCACTGGGGCTGGTACCAGAGTATGTGCTGGAACCCCTGAAATCCCTGGAGCACCCGGAGGTGCTGGTGAAGGTGAAGCAGTTTGCGGTTGTGGACTTGAGGCCCATGCTTCTGGCCCAGTATGGGGTCTGATGGATAGAAGATCGCTGGCAACTATCATGCTTCCATTGGGGGTAGGAATAATTATGAAGGTCCTATCAAAGCTCTTTGTAGATAATGGAATTTTCTTATTAGTATTTCTTTGGTTGCTGTAAGTGTATCTGTTTCTAGGACCAGATTGATTTTGATTATTAACTGCATCCAAGTTATCAGGAGCAGCCAATTCTTCAAAAGATCCATGTAAAGTGATTAATATTCCATTAAGTTGAGGAAAGCGGTAACTTTCCATACTGAAAAGTTCAGGTTTAGCCATAAGATCATGACGGGTTTTAGGTAATTGACTGAAAAGTTTGAATATTTGTTCCGGACCGTTGGCAACACGAGCCAATCTTGATTTTATTGACAGAACACGAGTCAAATTTCTCGATTGTGGCAAGTAGTATCCAAAATCGGGAACATGACTGGGTTGACCAGCTTGAGTTGTATGAGGATGAGCAGAATCAACTTGCATAGAGAATTGTGACTCATTTTGATATAACATCATGAGTCCCGCTCTATCAGAATCCCATAATTTGATGAAATTAGCAACAAAGTTGGTGGAGATATTTTGAACTTCGTCGTCTTGGAAAAACATGGACTGGGAACTTTCGAATGGTAAGGTTAAGATTGAATTCAAAGCCTGTTCATTTCTCACCACTTCTCCATTGAAAACAATTAATCTAGGGAAAGACTTCATCATTTCAAGTTTGATGTTTTGAAGGTCTTGGGGCGATGCGTTATTTATAAGAGGATTGTTGACAAGAATCAATTCTCTTAAGAAATTGAGTTTATGCCTCCAAGTTTCAAATGGCTTGAGTCTGTTGAAATTATTATTCACCAATGATAAGTTGTTCAAGTTGGGGAAGGTGTATGCCAACGAGCTGATTGTGGAAAGTTCAGATAAATCATTATTAGAAAGATCTACACTTGAAACATCAAGTTTTAAGTCATCAGCTACTTTCATGAGGGCAGGAAAGAACTTTGAAGTTGTCTTCATGTTACCAAAAAAACCACTAGCAGCCAAGTTAGGATCTTGATTAACAGCACTGAGATTAAGCATTTTAATTTCGGGATTGTATCTGGACCGTAAAAACTGGGTAAGTAGCTGAATAGTTGAATTAGCGTTGGAATTAGCGGTAGTACTATTCTTGGTGATTCTTAACGATTGTCCAGCAAATTTAACTCCTGACCACGATATAAGATTGTTGGCATCTTTTTCAGACCGGACGGTTCCTTTCAAGACACCCGATGCTTGATCTACAGTTGGATCCGATACGACAATCTTACATTTTCTGGATATAAAGTTGATGCAATCTTGCATGGAGGCTCCATTCCATCCCAAGATATCTACACCAACAGGAGTGTTATTGGCATTAAACCCTTGGTTGGGGCTATTTCTCCCAAAAGTTTGGTTATTGTTATACTGGTAGCCCCCTCTTCCTCTTCCACGGTAACTCATGGCAGAAAATGTAGTAGTTGAAAGAAGTACAAAGTAGAAATTTTCAACCTGCGCACATAATTATGGTGAGACACCATATTAACCAACAGGCTGGTCTTCAATGACAAGAATGTCTGCTTGACAAGGTCCGAGACATCTGTAGATACGCGTAGAGTCAAGAGGAAAAGTGGTGGGGGTTTAATCGAAGGCCTGGCATCGTTACGTTGTCCTTGTTCGTTTTGTACATTTACACTATAAATAATTGATCCATACTTAAAAAAACTAGACTGGATTCGAAAGAGTGCCTACCAAAGGGTACTTGTTCTCGAAATGTTCTTCCCAGCCGTCAAGAGATTCGATCTCTGCAGCTGTTAAACCGTCCAAATTGTCAATTGGCTGATCCAAAGGAGTCAATACTTGCGGATCAAACGAATTGAGAGCCAATCCTCGGGAAGCATCCCTTCCAGCAAAGTTTTCGTAGGGTCCTCCAGGCCCATAGAAAGTGGCACCATTAGAAACGTCAAAAACTCTTCCCTTGACCGCCATGAAGATTTTAGGGTCGTCAACCCCGTTGTATTTGGCCAAAGTAAGAGGAGTGAATTTCCCGCTGACTATGGTGGTATCTTTTTGAGCCTCGCCAAGAGGATTGGATACTTTCACTTCCATGATGATAGTCTTAACAAAATACGCAATTGCCAACAAAACGAGAATGGTTACAATCATATCTTAAACTACTAGTAGCAAGCAATTGGAGTTCCTGATGTCAAAGATAAAGTGCCTTTGTGGGTTGGATTTTTATGGTACGAGCGGAGGTGAGGGGTCACGTGCAGGCATATGATTTTTATACGACAGCAACGGTGACAGTACGAATATAACCCGAACTATTGTCGTGGGATGGGAGCCAGGTTACAGGAACGGTGAGGGAGGATGTAATGAAATCCTGGCAAATAATGGGAGTGTAGCGGTGGTCCTATTCGGGCCCACCTAAGTCCAAATCGGGTAAAAGGTGTCAGATCGACTGCCAGATTCTGTCTGGAAGAAACACACAACATCTGGCCACCTTATGACTTTAAATCCCAAAATGGCAATGGGTCACGGTGTGCGTTTAGACCTCAAAACGTTCAATATATGGTCATTTTGGGGGTGCAATCGGGCCCATGCTTTACTTCCTTTTAGGGCCTAACGGCTGCAAACTTTGAAAAAAATCCGTCGTGCGAATCGTCCATTACTAATTCTACCTTTACTACATCTTTCATGGCTAGAGATATCGTAGCTTTAGACAGTTTGACTGTCAATAACCTCGGTACGTTCAAGAAACTCAACCAGGTGTGTCTTCCTACGTCATATCGTGACTCCTGGTACGAAGATGCGTTGAAACCAGACCAAATTGTTCAGTTGGCCTACTATTCTGAATTACCAGTTGGTGCCATTAAAGGGAAACCAATAAATACGGCTCACAAAGCCAATAACTACAAGGCTACGCAAGACGCTCAGTTAGCATCCAATAACATCCCCAATGCGGTTTACGTGGAGAGCTTGGTGGTTTTACTGGCCTACAGAGGGTTGGGGATTGCCTCAAAACTTCTTGATTACTTCATCGAAGAAACCAAGGGCAAATTCATTCATGAGGTGATCCTTCATGTGCACGTCGATAACGAACAAGCTTTGAATTGGTACTTGAAAAAAGGTTTCGTTAAAGGTGATACTGTGCACGGTTATTACAAGGAACAAGGATTAGATAATCCTGATGCCATCATACTATCGTTGAAAGTATAACATGTATAGCTGAAACTAGCAGCTGTATAGTTGAACGTGAAATATAAATATGATATGTATACTCATTAAAAGTATAAGATGTATATACGTTTATTGTAAAGTTACACTTAATTACAGCTCATCCTCAGTATCGGTATTAATATCTGTGAACACACTTTCATCATCACTTTCCTCGAAACTATCTTCGTCGTCAGCAGCTTCTGACTTTTTGACATTTTGACCTCTTAATGCTGCCAATGCACCTGCAAGAGAATCTTCTTCCGGATCAGAAATATCACTGTCACTATCATCATCCGAATCGCCGGCTTCGAGTCTAGCTTTAGCAGCGCTGAGATCCGGTGGAGGATTCTTTACCGTCAACTCTAATGGGATATCAACATCGCACCCAAAATAACTATTATTCTTTAAAATCAACCGGAAATGGAATTTTCCTTCGTTCGGTGGCGTTGGCATTGGTAAAGTTATCTTAAATGAACTGACCACAACATCCTTACCCTGTTTCCATTGTTCTTGAGTTAATTCAAGATTGCTCAAGTCACAGTTACTGAGATATGCAATTTCGCTACCTTCCACTAACTTCGAATCTTTTTGTCCAATTAAAAATCCCCACCATTCATTACGCAAAGTACCTGGGAAATAGGGAGAATAACTATAAGGAAGTAAGGGTTGTTCTTCATTCACTTTTAAAGGATTTTTAAAATATTCAAGGGTTTCTTCATCCGCTAATCTTTCATCTTCGATATCAGGACAGGATTTATGTTTAGGTCCTTTCACTAAAAATTTAAGTGATAAATGAGCTGTAGATTGGGTAGGCACGGTTTTTTCACCAGGAACTTTAAATTCTGCCTCCAAGACTCTGACAGTTGGAATTTTGGCAGCTACTTCTAAAGCTTGGTTTAATTTCTCTTTATCAGTGATACCCAAAACCTTTCCAGCTTCTTCTGAGGACAAGGTAAGAAGCTTACCAAGCTTTTTAATTGGTTGCTTAGCCACAGAATCAGCATCCACATATGGTAATTGTAACAATTCTTGATACTTACCAGTGGGTCTAACAGCTTGGACAATGGATTGATGTAAATCACTAGCAGCCACGACAATATCAAGAGCTCGGAAAACAACGGCAATTTCAATGAACCCATTGATAAGGTTAGGTAAGAGACCCACAAGTTTCAATTTGTCGGCTTCATTAGCTGGATCGTCACTATTTTTTCTAAATAAATGGAGAACAATAAGTTGTTTAACTTTTTGAGGGCCTAAGTTTTGAAATTGGGATCTAATTTCATGAGAGGCAATCATCCAATCCAAAATATCATAAGGCGTAACAACCTTACCAGGATTTCTATCAGCCAATCTACGGACAAAGAATGCAGCAGTTTCCACGTGTAATCCTTTTTTAGTATGAGATTTGACATTATTCCACCAAATACCAACAATAGCAGGAAGTAACACCCCAATCAAAAAAAAATATACTAGAATCATTATTGGAGAAAACTTACCTTCCACCAAGAATTTGGGAATGGCGATCCCATGACTGACATCTTGAGGTCCATCGGGATGACCGTATTTCTGGAAATTTTGTTTCGTAACTTCATCGGTCAAAGCTTTATAAGCCAAATTGATTTTAATGAACGCAGCCTCCATTTCTTGCTTAGCAGTTTCTGACAAATCGTGAGGAAGCTTATCGGGATGGAACTTCAACGAAAGCTTTCTATACTTACTTTTAATTTCTCGTTCGGTAGCACTAATTGACACATCTAAAATAGTATATGGATCAAACATACCTTGTAAATCAGCTTCTTTCGTGTAATATAATCCGATATATACAACCAATGCCCAACCTATCACCAAGAATAAACTTGTTTTGTTGAACAATTTTCCCGAGGTCTGTTTTTTACGGTATTTCTCTATATTCAACCAGTTGTCAGTGTGTAAACTTTTATGGTCCTTGACTATAGCACCGGGGACTTTTTCATTGTGTTGAAGCACATCATCATTTTTGATTAACCTCCTGAACCAAGAGACGGTTACCGGGATTAATATGAACGTGAGAATGGCCATCACAAAGAATGGCCATGTCTCTCCTTCTTCATCATACTTATACTCCGATGCCATGGTAAGTAGAGAACAATTATTTTTCGAAGTTGACGTGTTAAATGGCTGCGTAGAAGGCCAGGACACTACCAATTTTCAGCTGCGAAATCTTGTTCATGGCCATAGTTAAGGAATGGAACCCAAGGTTTAGAAGGGCACACAGAAAGACAGAGTGGTGGAAACATCCTATAGGGGTTTGGATGATAAGACGAACTGGCACTGTGGAAATGGGCGTTTTTTTTGGAGTTTTTTTTGGGGTTGTTTTGGGTGGAATGTAGCGCCTTCTCCACAAAAGATCAGCCTCTAAGATTCAGGTACTGATAGCTTTTAAAGGTTCATTGGGACACGTATTTGGCCTGTAGTCACCTAAAACGTTGGTGCAAACATCAGTTGAATCTCACCTTGATACGTACTTTTTGCACGCTGTTAAATGGTGCATTCTGTGTCTCTATATCCTTTTCATAGCTTTTGTTTGTAGTCTTCAGTCACATTAAGGACATTCTGATACATGGAAAATAACTGGGGGGTATCCCAGGACCCAGTAATTGCACATCGGCTGTTCGGCCCATGGACTGAAGAATTGAACTTAATTACACCCGTTGTCAGGTTGGTTCGACTCGTTTCATTGTGCTTTGCTTCGAAATGTGTCTAGCTGTATATGCAGCTTTAACCAGGCCCCACAGTCAGTCGAAGCATTTCACCACCTCAAGAAGCGGGCGTTTTAACGAACACCCAAGGCACTTTGCAACAGGTTCGATCACAAGATAATCATCCATCAAAGTCAAACCAAGGCTCGCATTACTATACAAACTAGCTTGTAGGCACATCAGAAAGGGTATGCTTGAGCAAAACCTTCCGTACGATCCTTACCTGTTTTGACCTTACATGATAAACCGGAACCACCCGATCAAACCGTACCATTGCTTCAACGTTATGTGGCTCGTCTAACACTAAGAGCTCTAAAAAGTATGTATGATGATAGAAGCGGTAATACTACGCCGCCTCAAATTGACACTATTGAGAATGAAGCTACTGCCCGCGAGTTCTGTATTTAGTTATGATGGTCATAATATCTTCAAGTTGCAGAATACATATTTCACGGTAACATTACTTGAATAGCATATAATTTCACGGAACGTGCAGCATCACTTGTTTGATATCGCTCATAACTTAAGCATGGAAACATGCACGGGTACTCGGCCGAACTTCCCATGTCCCAAAAAGGAAATGCTAGTCTTCTTGCTTATGCTGCCATTATCATACTTCTTATGACCTAATTTGTTGCTGGCATCGAAACTACAATTGCAAAGTTACGAGGTGAAATAAATTTCTAATTACCTACTTATTATAGTCAATTGATTAGATTAATGATGGAATAAACGAATTGGGTTTTCAACGTAAACCATGTCTTGAGAATCGGCAGCTGCGAAAACTGCTTTATCCATAACAGATCCTGAAGGAGCAGCGACAAACTTAACTCCTGATCTTCCAGCACGGTAAATATTATCGGGGAATGGGAAAAATGCATCGGAGGATAAAGCAACATCGTTTAATTTGTTCAACCATTCTTCTCTTTCAGCTTTAGTCAAAGGTTGTGGAAGTTCGGCAAATTTAGATTCATATTCTGACTTTTCTGGTTCAGTAGTTGGGATTTGTCCAGTAACATATAAATCAATGGCATTAGATTTTTCAGGTCTTTTAACACCTTTAGCCCATTTGAAGCCTAATACTCTTGGATGTTGTCTAAACCACCAGTTATCAGCTTTATCACCGGCTAATCTGGTACAGTGAATACGTGATTGTTGTCCAGCTCCTAATCCAATAACCATACCGTTTTTGGCATAACAAACGGAGTTGGATTGAGTATATTTCAAGGCAATGGTAGCAACGGTTAAGTCAATAGCACCTTGTTCGGTTAATCCTTTATTTTTGGAAACAAATTCTTTGAATGATGACCCTTTAATGATAGCATCATTACGTTTTTGTTGTAAAGTGATACCATAAACTTGTCTTTGTTCTAAAGCATCAGGGGTGAAGTTTGGATCAATTTGTAAAATACAGTATTTACCACCCTTTTTCTTCTTCAAAATTTCTAAAGCTTCTGGTTTATATCCTGGTGCAATGACACCATCACTAACTTCTTTTGAAATAATTTGAGCGGTTGGCAAATCAACGATATTGGATAAAGCAACCCAATCACCGAATGAAGACATTCTGTCAGCACCTCTAGCTCTAGCATAAGCATTAGCTAATGGAGATAAGTTTTCAATATCTTGAACAAAGTAAATTTGCTTTTCGACTTCACTTAATGGTAAACCGACAGCTGCACCAGCTGGAGAAACATGTTTGAAAGAAGCAGCGGCTGGTAAATTTAAAGAAGCAGACAATTCTTTAACCAATGGCCAAGAGTTCAAGGCATCCAATAAATTAATATAACCAGGAGAACCACCTAAAACTTTGAAAGGAAGTTCACCTTGAGATACAAAAGCTTGAGCTGGTTTTTGATGAGGGTTGGCACCATATCTCAAAGGTAGTTGAGAGACATCTTCAGCGTATTGTTTTCTGAAAAAGTCAGAAATAGCAACATCATAATCGGCAGTATGTTCAAAAGCTTTCAACGCGTATTTGTTTCTAGCATCCTTTGAAATTTCACCAGACTTCAATTCTTCTAAAAATCCAGGATAATCCTTTGGATCAGATAAGATGGTGACTCTGGCATGATTTTTAGCAGCAGCTCTTAATAAAGTGACCCCACCAATATCGATTTCTTCAACTGCTTCATCAATGGTGACAGCAACCTTGGAAACAGTTTCTTTAAAAGGATATAAGTTACAAACAACAATATCGACTTTTTCAATACCTTGGGCCGATAAATCAGCTTCATCACTCTTTAAATTTCTAGCCAAAATACCTCCATGGACTGCAGGATGTAAAGTTTTAACTCTTCCTCCCAACATTTCTGGAGCATGAGTAATGGTGGAAACATCCTCAACAGGGAATCCTGCTTCACGGATTAATTTAGCAGTACCTCCAGATGCTAAGATACGAACATTTTGAGTGGTTAATCCCTTAGCTAAATCTAATAAACCAGTTTTATCATAAACCGATAAAATAGCAGTCTTTGTATAATCAGGCATTTTCCAAGATGAATTGATCGATTAAATCCCAAATTCAAATCACAATGAAAATTTTTTCTGTGATTTCACTTGAAATATATAGAAGTATGTAACTACGTCTATTCCTTTAATTAATGTGCGAAGAGTCAGGTGAATTTGCGTGTGCACATCCAATTTCCGAGTCACCAAGATAATGCCCGTTAGGCCGGGGAAGAATCAACGATGAGTTGGACTTGGAAGCACAATTGGCTATTTGTGGCCAACTTCAATGAAGAGGCCAGTCGTCAAATGGGAAAACTACAATGAGAAAATGACCAGTGATTCGTAGCGCATTCAACTTAATACTTAAAACTAACTATTAACCAACTACAAAAAACTGACATGAGATCAATTGAAAAATATAGTAATATTCCACAATCAAACCTAAGATCTGTATCTCCACAAGGAAAGAGTGTTGTGCTTCTTCCAGGTGTGACGACGACCAGCCTTGGTGTTGTTGTATAAGTGACCCTTGTTGATACCTCTGGATTTCTTACCGATGGAAGTAAGACCTCTAGATTCTCTGTGTTTGTGGACTGGGTTAACAATCCAGTTAATAGATGGGTCTCTTCTGATGGCATTGTGGGATGGATCGACTAAGATAACTTCAAAGTATTTGTAAGTAGAATCTTGGTTAACCCAGTAAGAGTTCAATACTCTCAAGTTAGAAGCACGACGACCAACACGTTCTTCGGCAGTAGATTTCAAAGATCTTTGGTATTTCAATTGGTTGACACCTTGGTTGGTTGGCTTACCGTAAGTAGCACCCTTTGGTACAGGTCTCTTTCTACCACCTCTTCTAACTCTAACACGGAAGATAACGAAACCTTGTTTGGCCTTGTAACCTAATCTTCTAGCCTTGTCTGGTCTAGAAGGTCTAGAGGCTCTGTGGATGACATTTTTTTGTCTGTATTCCCAACATCTGACTCTCAATAAGAAACGAGAGACATCAGATTGTTTCTTTCTTTGTAATTCTTCCAAATATTTGTAAGCACCCATTTTGTTTTAAAAAGTAGTAGTGATGAAGATTGAAAAATTAGAAAAATTTTTCACTGAAAAGTTTGGTGAGAATCGGGGGTCGGCGCACGACCGTCTTCCTCTCTCATCTTCGCGAGCATTGCGAAGTGGGTGGGCGGGTAACCCCACGGCCGACTTGGTCGTGCAGGATCCAGTAAAACCCACGTCTGGCAACATGATTTCACGTGACCCGTCGAGTTTGTTATAATTGCGACAAAGGCTGCAAAAATGGCATCGTAAGGCCCCAATAAGGAGCTGCCATGCACTAACATGAATCAAAGTAAAGGGTAATTACGGAAGCACCGTCGGGCGCTGGTTTGTATATTAATTGCCACAGAGTTAACATGAGGTTAATTTAAGATTGGCATTTAATTGATCAATCTCAAGGTTATTATTTTCCCCTTATTGTTAGAAGTATTACTAAAATGAACAGCAGAACAATCAAATAATGCAGGTAAAAATCGCACGTTTAACAATACAAATACAATGTTGTATTGTATTGTATACGTAATAATATAGTCATAGTAAGTATTTTGTGTGGTGATGAACTCATATTCGGGGTTAGATTGAATATCGTGGCTAATCCGGGTTTACCCTCTTAGCTTAGGTGCCAAATTAAACGCCGATGGCAGTTACAGAGCAAACCGATGAATAAAACAATAAGCCGTAGTGGTAGCTGTTAACAACCGCCCTGGTAGCATCTTCAATGTATGATTCCGCCCAGTACTGAATCTGAAAAGCACATATACTAGTGATCGTTTATAGTATCCAATAATATTTTTGGCGCAGTTTATTGATCAAATGTAACCTAAAATTCTTGTTAGGTTTGTCGTTACTATATATAAGAACGTATATTATGCACCAGTTCTTAAATTTTGAATAGGACTAACCATTGAATAATTCCGTCCGAGATTCCGTATTGAATCTCGTGTCTACCACTGTCTCAGTTCGGGTTAGTTAAGAATTAATAATTAACGCTAGTAGTAAAGAATGAGATCTTGTTGAAAGTTAGTACAGGCATGTGATTTTCACCCAGGTAACATGCATATTAATTCGTGTAAACTAAACTTTCAATAATTCACTTATGGGATTCGTACTTAAAATTTCAATTTAGACGTCATTCGATCACTAAAACTACCTATTTGGACTTCCATGGCATAAAAATCATTAGAACTAGACAGGTTTATGGCTTTCACTAACATGGAAGGATAGAAATATTCGCATCTGTAGCAGAACATCACCTAATAAGGTATTGAAGCGCACTGTGATGAAATTAGCTGCCATTAGATATGTCGGATTGTTTCCCCGACCGTAAGTGCATGGATAGTACGTTATGGAGATAATTGTTTGCATCGGATTACTCCTGTACCTCTTCCCGAAGTGATAGCAAAGAAATATGTATAATTACATAATCGATTTAAATAAAATTATATCAAAAATTAACTTAAGTAATCGATGAATTTCATCCTGAGCAAGATATTGACAAGTTTTCCCGAAGTTGTTACACGATCGTCCGATTTGCTTTTTGGTACATGTCCCACCAAAGCCAACTTTTGGGAAGTATTACGCAACCTAAATAATTTGGGAAATGCATGGAAATCCTCCTGCATAGCCCTAACAATGCGGTAGTTTAATTCTACCGGTTGTACTATAAAATTAACCCATTAAGCAGACTTAACCCTCTAAGCATCATTCAAATTAATTGACACCAGTAATACTATTATCTTCGTTTATGTTGATCGGTTGAAGTATAATTTAATTGAAAATTATTTGTCATCTAATGTTAGCATTTGTTTAATTAGTCAAGAATCGTCAGCTGAACTGCACATACAAGTATTGCCAATTTCTGTATCACAAAACTACCGCCAATACTTCCATGCAGGACCTGGGCGTAAAACCTCTATTCAATAAAACAATTGGGGCGATTTTCAGCGTAATCTTTCTACACATGAATATTTTTTAGTTTGAAATTACTTTGATGACCATGGAGTTAAAGTCAATAAATGAATAATCGGTTAAAGCTTATTCCATCTTATCCCGGTCAATCCTACAGACCCTGTGAAATATAATTCCTTCTAGAATTCTGCAACTCATATGTAACCTGTATATAATAGTCGGTTCCACGCAGTACAATAGTATTTTGTGCGGAAATACTTAATAAGAGTTGACACCATGAATGAAGAGAATTAGCAAGCAATTGTAATTGTAAAATATAGCAAACTCTAAAGTATCCTTAACCTTCATCATCTTCGTTACCATAAACTCAAAATTTGGGGTATCTTAAACTTTATTCGTTAAATTATCGATAAACTATGAAGCATATGATTCAGGGCGGATATTTCGCCGAAGTACCGGTCCTGCAAGTATGGTGCATTCCCGTTCAAGCACTTCCCAAATTCGGTAATAACCTAGGGCTCTATCGAACGTTAAAAGGTACATCCTTGATGTGGATGAGGCTGATATGTTCTAATTCCGAGTAGTTTCTTACGCTTTTGATTCACTATTTTGTTCCCTATTTCCGTAACTAACAATGGAAAGAACCTTAGTAGTGAGTTCTGTTGCACGATATGTAGAGTTTTATGCAAGTGGTTGATTTTACTCGAATGGTTTGTCTTTTTCTTCCGTGCCGATGTCAGTTTTACAATTAAACTAGTACTGTCAGTATTTATTTTTTTTTTTGGAGTTTCACGGGGAGATTTTTTCTTTTTCTTTTTGTAACTTCTGACTATATATTACCGTAAAAATCCCCTGGGTCTTGAAGTTTTTTTTCTAAATTGAAGCAGTAATTACTTTCAATTAAAAAGTATTTGTTGTATACTCTTCTAATTTCACTTATTTCGTGAAGTTGTTTATTATTTATATCCATGGAACTTCTCAACTATTCAAACTTAGATTTTAAACTGTCTACTACTTGGGGGATGAAACGATATGGGCCAACTAATAAATCTAATGAACTAAATGAATCTCAAGATTTTAGTAAGTATGATTATTACCAAACGTTCAATCCAGAAATTGTACCTCTCGAAGGAGAGCAAGACCAATTTAATAATTCTTATGCATACAATCATGGCCAACTACCTTATAGGAAACACCAATACCAACCTCCAAGAAATGGGTTTAACCCACTTCCAGGTCCTGAGATAGAATTGCGCCAACCACAATTGTATCATCAACCTAGTCAACAGGCTATTCATACGTCTCCACAGGCTTCTTTACCACAATTACCAGTTTCAAACTTAGGATTTGAACAACCTTTTCCTAGTCAGGGTCTTCAACACTACCCTGATATGACTACTATGGTAAATCTGAATTCTGCAATTGTAGTCCCAATGGTTGAGTCAACATTTGTTGACCATAAACATTGTACTGTTTGTGGAAAAAGAATCACCAGAGATATGTCAAGACATATGAGAACCCATCAATTGATTGCTAGATTTTCTTGCAAGTTCCCAAGAGAGCAATGTCGTCATAAATCTGGAAGGTTTAATCGTCCATATGACTTTAAGAAACATTTACTAAATAAGCATTTCAGATTTGACGACGGAAGAATTAAGAAATTACATAATTTAAGTGATAAACTTGATCATTGGGGTACATGTATATGTGGTCAACGATTTACAGGAAAGAGCTGGTTAGATGAACACATTTTAACCGAAGACATCGATAAGAAATGTTCGTTTATTGAATAAGGATGCAGCATATATGACTATTTCACTTCATAAGAATTTTATTCACGCTATATACGACACCTTTGAAAGGTTTAAATAATATTTCAAATATATTAATTTATTACTACGTAAAGCTTTCTATTGAAAGTATAATCAAGTTATTCAAAATCATATGATAGTACCCGGCTCAAAGCTTTTCCGCCAATTCAAGCACTTGTTTGGGACTAACAATATTCACTTCAGGTTGGGTGGCAGTTGAAGGCTCAGATGCAAGTTTGATAGCAACCGAAGCCACTTCTTCAGCCTTGACAGGATAGATGTAAAAAGTGAATCTGGATCGGTAGAGTTTACTGCAAGCCCATTCCATTGCAATTTGGCCCATACCACGATTTGGATCGTTTCTACCTATTAAAGCCCCCGGTCTTAAGATGATAGTTCTTGGGAATTTCAAGGAAATAACGTCCTCTTCTAGTCTTCCCTTTGTTTTCATATACAAGAAAGGCGATTTAGCATCGGCTCCATTTGAAGAAATAAGAACATAAGTATTAACGCCAGCTTTTTTAGCTGCTTTAGCTGCTTCATAATTATAGCCATAATCGATTTCAACAAATTTATCACCGGAGCCTGCAATAGCCCTAGTGGTTCCAAAAGCACTGAAGAATGTAGAAACTCCACTCAAACCTTCAATTACTGAAGGCCAATTCGTAGCATTAGCTTCAAGAATTGACTCAACTTTGCTAGGGGTGAATTTTGGTCCGTTTCTGGAAATACTAATCACTTTTTGATAAACATTAGACTTGTCTAAATATTGAAGAATATAATTTCCTACTAATCCTGTAGATCCAATAACTAATGCACTCATCTTTTCCTGATTTATCAATAGTGTTTGTGGCAAGAAATGTTTCAGGAAGTGTTCTCAAATTGCAGCTTCGCGGTGGCGTATAGGAGGTTACGTAAATGGAGACAATGCAGGAGGCCCGACATTACGCGAAGGATGCATGCATAGGATCCCAACCAAATTCCCAACCATTGACTTCGAAACAATTGTCATGACAAGAGGAAGGGGAAAACATACCCGACGGATATTGTTATGAGCAAATAAAAAAACACTTTATTATGGCCCAATTATGGATACTCACAGGGCAGTTTCATGTTGTATGCAACGAAAATCAACCACCATCGGTAGTTCCAATCGTATTTCGATAAACCTTATTTTGAGCAGGAGGCATAAGGCACCTCAGCAGGACCATGCAGGAAAAATGGAAGTTTAATTCGGTGATGAAGTATGGAAGCCAAATATCACCAGCCATGCTGCAATGACCAACCAAATCCTTCAATTCCCAAATACTTCGGGTGCCATATGCAACATCGTACCATGTTGTCAGTTGTCAATCAGCTATCGTGTAAAGTTAGAGTACAAGGACGAAGTGTGCGTTGAAAACCGTCGTCTGTCTGCAACAGTTACATTTCCGGATCCAGCAAAATACCCGTGGCTCGGAATTGCCCTGGCGGAAAAAACAACCTTGTTGCAATCAAAGATTTATCTCTAGATCACGTCAGTCATAGATTGTCATGGCTGGTGTATAGTTGATCGGAATTATTCCGAATCGTCGCTAATCTGACATCCGAGAGCATCAACAATAAGACTCACACCAGCATGATAAGTCCGACAACAACCGTTATAGCAGATAACACAATTATTTGCTCTGTGCTGGTAACGCATTCTCCGGGTGGAACTCATATGTAGTGACTAACCATAGCGAGGTTAAGAACCGTGTAACTTTAAGTTGCCTGCAAAACTCATCCTAGCAGAAACATCGGTTCCGAGGTCCCCAAATTTTCATTGCAGACGGTAATTTGGCAATTAAACGTGATCTGACAAACTTTTAACAATTTTCCCCTCGATTCATGTCTGATTTTGTAAGTTGAATATACAGTCTTTCAGCAATTAATTTTTACTCTGGTCGCAGCCATCACTTGCAGCGCACTGCCTTTTACATAAGTCAAACGGTATGAGACATTGTCCTGAACATTGGCTGCAAATTCTGCTTTCCACGTCCAGCGCCAATATCACCACCCCAAATGTGTCTATCAACGGTGAACCGGATCTTTATCGTGGTGCATGCATCTTTGGCCGTTTAGTTTTCCGTCATCAAAGGCTCACCGTCATTGTATGCGTGCATTTAGTTCCTGCAGTACCTGGGGTAAAGGATGCAAACTTAACACCGGTGCTTTATCGGTTCCAGGCCAAGTCCGTATCTTGCCTAATCTCCATGGCTTGTCACCTTCTCCATCGATCATATTTCTCCAATAACCCCGATGTCATACTGACCCGAACCTAGTCCCACCGGTAGGGTTCGGTGCGAGGCATGCCATTGGCGGCATGGGTAAAAGGAGAGATAAAAAATGTGTCAATGATACATTAGTGCCCACATAAATCTGGGGCGGCGAAAGCACCTGTCAATTCAGTTATATGACAATCCTATCGCTGGATTTTATCACCATTTTGTCTTCATTCTTGACCTTCTTGTTCCTGGCTACTGCTATCCCTTATGGTGGTAAAATTTGGGCCCATTTAAGAGCCCTTGTCCGGGATGTGTGCAGGACAGATTGTTGAGTCCCTAGTAATTTGCACGGGAACAGCAATAATCGGAAAACACACTAAGACCTCCTATAATTGTGGTTGTTTTTTCCCATTAATCATTGAAATCTATCGATAATCGTATTTATCAAGGGTGTATCCATCTAAGTAATTGGTCCCCCTTTATCTCCTGACCCACATCCACATATTTAGTGTAAGTATTCTCTATCATTGTATGCTTACCGTGTATCCACCCAAACCATTGGTTTGTTAATTGAAGTCGTTTCCCAAGTGTCCATTTTTGATTATGGCATATATCCAACCTTCAACTATGTCTGATGAAAATAATTACAATCACCAGAAACCCCTGGATTCTCCCCATCTGAATGCTCCTCTTGGTTCACAGCCCCAACAATACTCCTCTCGTTCTCAGCACATGTCTTATGACATGTCAGATCCTAATGCCAACCCTGTTTATCTCGAAAATAACGATTTCAACTATGACCTCCCCAATCTGGACTACTCCCACCAATACCAAAACTTCAATCAACAACCTCAGTCCCAGTACCAACACTCCAATCAACAACCTCATAATGTCCCTCAGCAATACGGTATACCGAAGGACAGAAACAGTGAAAAAAATCACCTCCATAGAACTCATCTCCTAAAACAGTTTCAAGGAGCTTCTTCGGTCCCTTCTGGTGATAATCCGTCAACTTATACCTATGGCCCTGTGTCAGTACCTGCTACTAGCTCGAATAGTCTTGATTACTTCAATTACAGCTCCTCGGCCCCTACTAACGATTTGGATAACTTCAACTACATTGATACCTTCTTCAGCAATGACGATCATAACACTGGAAGCTTCACCTCCTCGAAGCGGAAATCAAGTACCCATAACACTCTACCATCACAAAAGGATTCTCATCTAGGGGTTCCTAGCACCAAGGGTCAAGATTCCTTACCTAAGTCTCGTTTTGACGCTTCCTATAACGATAAATATGACATGCAACAATCAAGCTCAAATTCCTCATACAATATGCAACATTATCCACCTGAATCATCCAATAATACCGTACCCCCTCAAGAAGACTATCAGCTCCGACATCCAAATATCCAATCTACTCAAACCCAGAAAGAACCCCCAAATAAATCGAAAAAACCAGCCTTCCACCTTCCTCTTGACAACTTGAAAAATCAACATCAACTTTTCCACCAATTCCAAAATCTTCCGCCCTCTTCATACTCCGATGCTAGCTTTGAACAAAAATATAGCAACCTAGAAATTTTGGATCCCGATTTAGGTTTCGGTTATGAAGAAAGCGATCCTAACTTCATGCCACTTCAAAATAACATTACACCTCTTATGAAACCACCAGGATCAAAGCAAGACGAGTATTTCGAGTCAACCCAGGATAAGCAGTATCTCAATGCTCATGTCGACAGTTCACCCCAGCATCTGAAACTGGGAGGGAGTATCAATGACAGTGACAATAATCCGAATACTGGTTCCACAAACTACAATAATGAAGAAGCCCAGAACTATAATTTTGAAGAGGATTACGCAGATGATGAGAACTTCCAGTATTTCTATCCAACTTTTAACGCTAATGAGGAGCTCACCACTACATTATCTAATGATGACCGGCACCCTGATTTAAGTGGTTTCAACTTTGATGTCAATCCGAAGTCCAACCCTAAGACAGATACAACCACGCAGCCTCATCCTAGTTTATTTTCCCAATCATTGGCCCAAAAAGATTTCTACAATAGTCGACTTGAAGCAATAAGACCGGAGTTTGAACGCACCAATTCCAACCAAAGTATAAACAGTGCAAGCTCTGTTGGATCAGGCGCAACTTCCGGTAAGGATAAAGCTGCTGGCGGGACTATTAAAAAGAAACGATACATCAAGGGAGCCGTGTGTACGATATGTGATAAGTATATCAGTCGAGACCTCAAACGGCATATGAGAATCCACAATGAGGTTGGTAGATTTCAATGTGTGTTTCCAAAATCCATGTGTAAACACAAGACAGGATATTTCAATCGTCCGTACGATTACAAGAAGCATTTACTCCACTTACATTTTGACTTTGATGATCCAAAGGGGAAATCAGCCAACACACTTACTGATAAGCTCCCTCTAATGGGGTCCTGCGCAGCCTGTGGTGTACGAATGATTGCTGGGGAATGGTTGGACAACCACATTTTGACCAATAATCTACAAGAACGCTGTAAGTACGTGGAGAGCAAGAGCCCATTGCCAGATATGGCAAGGTCAAGTCAATTAGGTTACGAAGAATAGTATAATTTTATAAATAGTACAAGTCTCTAGTCGGTTCGGCTGTAAGCGCGGATTACTTCAAAATATTATAGTATCGCTCAAAGTCTGTGCATGAAACCCCAACTACATTTCGATTGGCAGGCATTATAGGAGAACCCACCTATACTATGTTGATTGACTACCAAGCACTGGTTCTTGACCTTCATTAATATTTCCAAACCAAACGTCGTGAAGTCAATAAATTGCCGTATCTGACATGTCCGCACTTCGGTTCCAATAACTGCATTCTGCAGCTATATTTGCGCAGACCTATATGGATATGGAAATTTGCTCATAGATAGAGAAGTATAAAAAATGGCACAAATCACCGAATTTTCAAAATAACACCGGAAAATTCAATATGGACATGGGTAGTAGTATGGCAAGCTCGACAATGGGCAGTATGAGCGATATGGCTTCTTCTACCATGGGAAGTATGAGTGATATGGCTTCTTCCACCATGGGAAGTATGAGCAGCATGGCTTCTTCAACCTCAACCATGGACATGGATATGGGGGGAGACTCGATGCACATGTATTTCACCACTCAATATAAAGATTATCCAGTTCTTTTCAAAGGACTACACGCCAAGAATGCTGGACAGGCATTTGGAATCTTTTTACTTCTTTTCGTAGTTGCATTTTTGGTCAGAGGAATTGAATTTGCAAGAAATTATCTTGAACAAGTGGTATGGAAAAATCCAACCTACGTTGACTGTCACCCAGGTACTTCCAAGACTCCAGCTAGCGATGCATTGGACACTCAAAAATCCCAAGGATGTTGTGGTGAAGCAACAGAAGAAAATAGCATTGAAAAAACTGCTTCCAACGAACCCTTCCCCATCGAAAATGAACATACCTATGGCACTCCAAATAAGTTACCACTAGCATCAACCTTGATGAGAGATTTGATCAGATTAATTTTTTGTATTTTACCCGATCTTTTCGGGTTTGCCCTTATGTTGGCAACCATGAGTTTTACCTTGACCTACTTCTTTGCAGTTGTAATTGGATTAGGTTTGGGAAGGTTTTTCTTTGAAAGATTATCCGATCATTTCAATTTAAAGGCCATTGGTTCAAATGGTGCATTCCACTGTTCATAAACTTTTATATTTGATGTCGTTATGTAATAAAATTCTAGATAATTAATACCTACTTATAAATTTGCTAAAATACCGTTTCAATCTTTTTAACCAAGTCATTATACTTCGAACGATTGAACGAGCTTCCTCCTCCGTCAGCCAACTTTTCACTGTAAATCAATCTAGCAAGGTTCAAGTATTCATCTTTAGTGAATTGGCTTTCATTCTTAGTTACTGCACTCATGAACATTTGTTCCTTTAACGTATAAAGCTCAAAGTATTGTGATGAGCGTGTGAAATCAATAGACTCGGCCTGTTTCATAATACTCTTCAACATTTGTTGTAAAGTAAATATGTTTAACATGATTCTCTTAATACCATTATTATTGACTTTATGCAACGCATATGAGCCTTGAATTAATAAAGAATTGATAAATTCAGGTAATCCAGTGAATACAGCATCTCTCTCCAAGTCATTCAAAACATTGTTCAATTTATTATCAACCGAAAAGACTTCCTTATTGAACTGCCCAATATATTGATCTGAATCACCAGGTTCAGTGCTTGGTAACCAATCGGTCTCTTTGAAAGATTTACCAATGAAGTAAACCGCTTTACCTCGTAAGTCGTATCTCAATGCCAATAACGTTCTGTCTCTAATAGTTGCAAAATTGGCGATAACATCGTCAAATTCTCGTATTTTCGAAGAATTCAACGCCAAATAAATATGCTGTGTCTCATCAGTAGCAAGATAATTTGATCTTCCATTTTCCAAAAAGGACCAGTCATGCTTCAATTTATCTATTGTTGATAACTTCACTGTTTGGGAAGTATCATTGTTGATTGAATAATTAGACTCTTTTTTTAACGACGGTAACCAGCTTAATATCCATGAGACTGTCAATAAAAGATAACAAACTTGGTTAAATGAATCATGGTCAAGATAATCATCTTTAGAAATATTGAAAACCTCGGTTTTACTTGAGCTATTGAACAACATTATTTCAACCTCTTTGTTTATAAGAGTAAATGTATCTTCAGATAATGAATTGCGTTGTAGTATCAAACAAGACATTTCCGTGAGTGGCGAATGGTTGAGCCATCTTTGAAGAATAGTGGAAGGTTTAGAATTTGCAGTGATAGCACCGTATGTGTTATGAGTAACTTCCCCTTGTGAAAGTAATTCTTTATAGAAGTTATTGTAGGTATTTGAAAATCTTTTCAAAAACTCGAGAACTAAGTCACTTATATCTTTTCTGTATGTGAGTGAAGTGTTCAAAGTAGAACATGAATTTATCAAAAGTCGCTTGAAATCGAGGGCATTTTGGTAAATCTTGGCTGCAGAATGGGTATTACCATGATTAATGGTCAAAACTTGACTGGCATTCTTCACACTATCAATGGACACTAAACTAGACTTAAGGCCACTTGCTGAAGTAGAACCACCTCTTGTGGACGAGAGGCTCAGGTCTTTGTCTTCGACGTATTCCTTGAAAGCTTGGTCTAACAATTCATTTAGTCTAGTGAGGAAAGAATTCTTCATGAAGTTCACAAAAAATTGGAGTGAAGATGTATCGAAGCTTTTCGAGGTTTGAGGAGCTTCACTAAAATCCCAGAAGAGCGTTTGAGATCCGCTAGTAAATATCAAAAAGAACTCAAGAATGATTCTCATATTGAAGATGTTTTTAGGAACAACTACCTCAACAAGGGCATTAAGGTTTTCATTTTTAATATAAGGAGTAGTAGTTTCCACAGGGGCAGAAGTCAGCTTATCAGTAGACTCATTGAGCAAGAAACCGGGAAACATATTGGTCAATACATTTTTCATATCTTCGGTAGTCTTGGTGGATTTATCATAAGAAACATCTTCAAATTTAAACAATTCTTTCTTGAGGAGCACATCATGAAGATTACCGTGTTGGATAATATTACCAGTGGAAGATACATCTTCGTGAGTGTAATTCATCATCAAGGATTGAAGTTCTTTTTTCATGACGTTCCAAATGTTATTGAAATCATAGATATTTGAAGAAGTACCACTAGGTAATTTCGTTGACGATTCTATCTTATCGACAATCACACTGATGATTTTATGCTTTTGGAGAACAAGAAGACACTTGGTGAATATGGAACCGAATAAGTCTTCGAGAATCACGACAGAAGCATCATTAAATGTGACCCCGCCTAAAAGTTCGATTGATGAGTCAAAATGTTGAATCTTGGATAATTTGTTCAATTGAAGTATATTTTTCAGCTTACATTCTTGAGTAGTTCTGTTAATAAGACCATGAAGTTCTTGTTGATTTGCACCGACTAAAATCTCCAAAACCTGCTGAAGACGGTTTAATTTAGAGGCTGTAAATAACAACATGTAAATATAATGGAAAGACTCTGAAGAAGAATTCAGGTTTGCTTCAAGAAGAATCGAATAGTCAATTGTTTGCTCGTTGCTACTAAAGTGGGCATGAAGCTTGGGAAGCTGATTGTTGATAAAATGGACAGCGTCTTCACTGAATACAGATGCCACATCAGCAATATCCAAATTAGCAGAATTGTAAATGTACTGTTCTAAATTATTAGATTGAGTAGCTAATATTTTGAATGAAGCCAATTGAGGATTTGTGGATTGAATAAGGTTATTCCAAGAAAATAACCGTTCGTTGGATTTATTAGCAGAATCAATGATTGTATTTTTCAAGTAAATTTCATTCTGAAGTTCATCGATAATCATATCGTAGAGATTATTTGACTGCATTTCAAGGTAATTTTGAATGGTGGCCATTGCCGGTAAGGACCATAAGTTGTAAGTTTCGGCCGTTTTGTACCCATTGGCAATAACATCGTAAACTTGATGAATTTTCTTATCTGACACCAAATCATCGATTTTCTTGGGGATTTGATTTAAAGAATCCATAGCATCGAGGATTTCAATCATTTCGGTATAACGAGACGATGTTTGATCCAATTCATTCAAGATATCGGACCGATCGTGAATGTCTCTTGTGCTTGACTCGAGCATCTCTTTAATGGCAATTGAATCACCTTGCGATTCTTCAAGAGCACTTAGTAACAACCGATACGATCCAATGCTGTTATTGAACACCTCGTGGTTTTCGTTGACAACATGCCGTAAAGCCTGTTGGGTGTCTTGTGAAAGCTGGTCGAATTCATGTTTTCTATGCGCCAACCCTACCGAAGTATCATCCAATAATGAAATGGCCATGGCTATAGGGTTAGCATTTTCTTCAAGGCACTGAGGCCAATCGTATTTGATGCTGGTATAGACTTGTTTCAACTCAGTGATGGACTGCTTTTGTCGTTGCTCGTCCATCTGGGACTTATGCCCATTGAAATGCATACTTTGTGCTCTGTAACGGGCCATGGTGGTTTGATGATGTTTTGATCCCCAGGTACTTCGGCCGGTGTTTTTTTCATCCCCAAAATTGGTGCGACGGCAGTGGGTGGAGATTTTGGACCCACGATTCAGGGTTAAGAAGCCTCGATTAATTGCCACCATGGTATCGCCAAACGTCCAATAGAGATGACTTTCTTGGTAAATGGATCTTTCTGACCATTTTGGTTTAGTTTTTGAAAGAAAATTGTTCCAAGATGGTGGTTTAGTTGGTATCCTTTTGGCTTGTTTTTGCAGCTGTGGTGCCGCGAGGACCCGGGCAATGGGCCGAGAGACTCCCATTTGTGGGCCCAGCTCGGGCGAAACAATTTCGCCCTGGACCGAATCCTGGCGCGAGCGTTTTATTCCTGGACCGAATGTTTGCGAGTACCATCACCAAATCATTCATGAACCACAACAACGTGTCGGTGATCGAAATTTCGTCTGAAAAAGATGAAATTATAGAGGTGTAAGTATCAGGATACTTTCGGACGGTTTGAACTTTTTTTTGGAGTCGATTTTACTAACTTCTAGTAACGATAGTGTTGAAGTTGTTTCCATAAATCATAAAACATCTACTTCCCCAGTCACGTCTAGAAAAAGACCTCCCAATGACTTATTAGAGAAACTCATTAGCCTTAGTAGTGAGGATCCAAGTGATCTGCTGAGCTCCATGATTAGAATTCCCACCAAGAGAATCGATCGTGGCTTATATCATGATTCTGGGCTTCCTTCGTTTTCCAAAGACAGTGTCGATATTGCTCCTTCCTTCTCCAAAGAAAATGTGGATATTCTTCCATCCTCCCCTTTCATTGATAGAGAAATTGTCTCGGAGACAAACGAAAAGCCAAATCCCTTCTCGTCTCCTTTGAAACCCCTTAATCAATATAAGAATAGCCCCTTGAAGGATATAACTCCTAAGCAAATCTCCCATATAACCACAATAGACGTGTCGGATCCCGTTGAACTGTCTTCACCGCCGCCCCCTCCTCTTCCAGAACCTCCCGCAAAATCCCAAAAGCAGCAATCTTACACTGCTAAACAGTTGAAGCAAGTCAATAAAGCCACTAGAAAGCGAGAAGATCTATTGAAGGAAATGATTCTTCTTATTCCCCTCAAACTCTACAATACATTTGATGATGTTTACGTGAAAAACACATTTGTTAACACTTCAATAAGGAAAACTTACGAAGCTATACCTATCATTACATGGAAAAGAAGCATTGAGGCCGAATACGATGAGTCAAGAGATATTTTTGTTCCTTGTAGCCCCAAAGAAAAATCGGAAAGAATTGTGGTCTTCTACTACAAAGCTCGAGATCTTGTGGAAAAATTGATCAATAAGGAAATGGAATCTGAAATAGATCAAGGGCTAGAACGAGTTTCTGAATATGATGACTACCATGTTATTCTCATGATTGAAGGGCTTGATCAGTTTTTCAACAAGCTTAAATCAATCCACGATAAGCACTACACTGAAGACGTGTTGGCAAGGCTAAACTCAACCGCGAGTCAAAGTTCTAAACAAACGAACAACGACTATTACTTCTTGAAAGACTACACTGTTTCTGATATTGAGACTATGATCAATCAGTTACAGATTGAACTGAGTGCCAATATTTTTCCCGTGAAGACATCACAAGAAGCTATTGATTGGTTGTTATCATTCACCTATACTATCAGCAAATCCTTATATGATAAATTTGAACGTAACGACACGCTTGCTAATTTAGGACGAGTCAAGTCAGGTGTAGATGCTAAAACAACATTTATTGAATCATTGAAGAAATTCAATTTAATGACTACTCCTAAGGTCGAACAAGTCTATTCATGCTATAACTCGTTTTCCAGCATTTACCAAAGATTCCAAAATAACGATACGCTTGGTACGGTAGGAGGGAAGAATATTTTACCACCTACCGTTAACTCAGCAATGAAGAAGTTTTTTACGACTGATGATCCTGAAATGAATGTAAATTTATAGAAATTAACTAATATACACAAGTATTTATTTAAAGCCTGATGAATTTCTCAGTTATGGAAGCACTAAAGGTTAGTAAGGTTCTCGAGATAAGATAATTAGTTGATTACTTGCCTTGCTGTATTATAATCATCCAAAGATATTTGATCTTTGATTTGTTCGACCTTGTCTAAACCCAGAGCCAAGTCATTGATTTCTTGTTTAGTAAATTCGTAGTTCAATTCAGACAACTGAGAGATGATTTGAAGTACCTTATCAATGCAACCCACATGAGGATCATCAGCTTTTAATATGGACCCAAGTTTTCGAATGAGCTCAATATCATGCATACGAGATGTCTTCTCAGAAGATAACCCGGTGGATATTATGGCAGAAACCAACGACAAGATCCTCAAGCTGGTTTTATTATCGGAGAGGTTCCCCTTCAACAAGTCCCAGCCTTGGGCGTTGTGGAACTGTTGGTAACCAGCAGGGAAATTTCGGATGAACGAAGCGATTGCGAACAAGCACTTGTGAAGAAGCTGGGTGTTGTCGGTAGTTTTCGAGATATCCACCAATTTAGTGAGTCCGTCCTTCTGATTACTAAAGTCTTCCTGAGATTTGGGATTATTTTGAACTGCTATTCCAATCACCGATGCAGCGTAAATGCTAAGAGAAGTGTCGATTTTGGGATCTAGTTGACCGATGACACTGGGCCACAACTTGAGGTTTTCGATGTTATTGGCGTTGTCCATATTTTCAATAAGCATTTCAAAATTATCAAATGCAACTTGTTTGTTTTCTACGGAAGCTTCAGGATTATCAACCACGGCCATGGCTTGTTTCATAAGCGTGGGCTCATCGACAGCAGCTCCGAAAAGCTGTGCAAGAGTATCAGGATCGGGCTGTCCAATCTTGGCTGCCGCCTCCTTATCTCCGGACTGTTGAGCTATTGACCACTGTAAGAGTTTCTCCATTCTAATCAACAATAATTGGATGAAATAGCGGTTAGAATTGGATTTATAAATGAGTCTTTGGCAACTGATGCAGCCTGTTTTCTGGTTAATTCTGGAAGCTTCTGCGATGGGCTGCATGCGACATGCGGCCTGCAGTATGCGACATTCGTCTGCCGCAGGGGTGCGACATCGGTTGCAGCCATTTCGTTTCTTTGGATGGGAACAACCCCAGCAGCAAGCAAAAGGACCACAAACGCAACCAAATCTGGTGACAATGATTCCAGGTTTGCTAATAACCTGATTCCATTGCTTGATCGCAAACTCTCCAAGTTGGTTTTTTTCCCTGACTTTTTTGGTGGTTCCTTTTCTGTCCTCGTCGTAGCCAATGATATCTGGCCTTGGCTGCATCTGAAACATGTTCCGCTGTGCCGACACAACCAAATCCACCACCACAATTGACCACTTTCACTACCCGGTGATAATCATCAACAATTCCAACCTCCATCGTCACCGGCACCGGTCTTATCGCCGACGGGACCCGGCCTGCAATCATATGATTGATCGGCTTCCATCACCTGATCCTGTCTGGTGGTGTTCAGTTAATAAAAAGGGCGTGTGGATACCGAGTGGGCTGCTGCCATCCGCCGGGGTAGTCGCAAACCACGGAGGTTGCTGGAAACTATTTAAGCAGCAGTAAATCACCTAATTGAGACACAATTGGCTTAAATATATTTATTAACAAATTATTTAATTCATTTAATCCATTTCGTTTTAACAATAATCGTATCATAATGTCATTATCTAATAAATTATCTGTTAAAGACCTTGATGTCGAAGGCAAACGAGTATTTATCAGAGTTGATTTCAATGTCCCATTAGATGGTACTACCATCACCAATAACCAACGTATTGTTGCTGCTTTACCAACCATCAAATACGTGTTAGACAAAAAACCAAGAGCTGTCATTTTAGCCTCTCATTTGGGTCGTCCAAACGGTGAAGTCAATGGTAAATATTCATTGGCTCCAGTGGCTGCTGAATTGGAAAAATTATTGGATCAAAAAGTTACCTTTGTTAACGATTGTGTTGGTCAACCAGTTATCAAAGCAATTGGTGACAGCACTCCTGGTTCTGTTATCTTATTAGAAAACTTACGTTTCCATATCGAAGAAGAAGGTTCTAAAAAAGTTGATGGTCAAAAAGTTAAAGCTGACAAAGCTGCCGTTGAAGAATTTAGAAGAGAATTAACTGCTTTAGCTGATGTTTACGTTAATGACGCTTTTGGTACCGCTCATAGAGCTCATTCTTCTATGGTTGGTGTTACTTTACCTCAAAAAGCTGCTGGTTTCTTAATGGCTAAAGAATTAGAATATTTTGCTAAAGCTTTAGAAAATCCAACCAGACCTTTCTTGGCTATCTTAGGTGGTGCTAAAGTTTCTGATAAAATTCAATTGATTGATAACTTATTAGATAAAGTCGATTTATTAATCATTGGTGGTGGTATGGCCTTCACTTTCAAGAAAGTCTTGGATAACATGTCAATCGGTGACTCCTTATTCGATGAAGCCGGTGCTAAGAACGTTGAAAACTTGGTTGCAAAGGCCAAGAAGAACAATGTCAAGATTGTTTTACCAGTTGATTTCGTTACTGCCGACAAATTCGATAAAGACGCTGAAGTTGGTACCGCTTCTGAAACTGAAGGTATTCCAGACAAATGGATGGGTCTTGACGCCGGTCCAAAATCAAGAGAATTATTTGCTCAAACTGTGGCTGAAGCTAAAACCATTGTTTGGAATGGTCCTCCAGGTGTTTTCGAATTCGAAAAATTCGCTTCTGGTACTAAATCTTTATTAGATGCTGCTGTTAAATCTGCTGAAGCTGGTAACACCGTTATCATCGGTGGTGGTGATACTGCTACTGTTGCCAAAAAATTCGGTGTAGTTGATAAATTATCTCATGTTTCTACTGGTGGTGGTGCTTCCTTGGAATTGTTAGAAGGTAAAGAATTACCAGGTGTCGTTGCCATTTCTGATAAACAATGATTTATTTAACGTTGACGAATAATATATAATTTATATACTGAAATACAAAAATTTCAATCTTCATAATTTTGCAGCTCCACTCATAATTTGCAGCCAAGCCTCTTCTGTCAATTCTTCATATTTGTCTTTATTCAACCAGTAAATCAAGTCATTACCACTCTCACCTTTGGGTAATTTTTGATTTTTAAATTGATTCTTTGGTACTTTATGATTATGACTGGCTTGAATTTCAGAACTGATCTTAATAAATTGAGGTATAGCATAGTTTGGTAAACTTGCTTTAACTGCATTATAAATTTTCGATAAAATTTCAGTATGGTTTGAAGCCAATTCATCAACTGGATCTACCACTGCAAAACCAGCTCTACCTTCATAGTTAGGAACTTTAACACCAACAACCACTGATTGTTTGATTGCTTTTGATCCCATCAACTCATTTTCAACTTCAGTGGCAGAAACGTTTTCGGATCTCCATCTAAATGTATCACCCAATCTATCAACAAAGTATAATAACCCGTCTTGATCCATCTTCAACAAGTCACCACTTCTGAACCAAGCGTCACCTTTCTTGAATACATCAGTAATGATCTTAGAAGAGGTAGCCTTATTATTACCGTAGTAACCTTGGAATGAAGCCTCAGGTTTTTGAGTATTCAAAATCTTCATTAACAATTCACCTGGCTCATTTGGTTGTGGAGGAACTGCCATACCGGTGTTTGGATCTCTCCAGATTTCATTTTCATCATCAGGATCCATTTTGACCAATCTTTGTTGGAAAGATAAGATGAAGTTGATAAAAGAACCATATTTACGACAAGCACCAACACCAAACTCACCATATTGAATATTTGTTGTAGCAATGGGGGATTCAGTAGAAGCATAAAATTCACCAATACCTTTGATGTGGAATCTATTCTTGAAATCTAACCAAATATCACGACGTAACCCGTTCCCGTAAGCGATGGTTACATTATGACGTTGTTGATCAGGGTGTGGCTTGGAGTTCAATAAATAACGACAAACTTCTCCAACATACTGGATATGAGTAGCTTGAGTAATTTTTGCTTGAGTCCAGAATGAAGTAGCAGAGAATTTTTGAGAAACAGAAACACAACCTCCTGATAATAAAGTAGGACAGACCCCAAGCATAGCAGCTGTTGAGTGATACAAAGGCATCGCTGTTAATACGTTGGAATCAGATTTAATCTTCATGATTGTACCAAAGAAGGCGGCAGCCATGAACGCTTTTCTCCATGACATGATACCAGCTTTTGGTAATCCTGTAGTACCAGAAGTATAAATCAATGCACAACAAGAATAATCAGCATCTTCGGGTCTTCTAGTATTGTCAGGAGCTCTGTGTTTTGGTCTTGACTTATCTTGTAAAACTTTCAATAATTCAACTTCATTTATGTAGTGTAACTTAACATTTGGTAATTCTTCATTGATAACCGACTCGGTATCTTTGATTGGACCAGCACAATCAGGATCAATGAATACTTGAGATACCTTAGCGATTTTCAAACAGTGAACCAAAGGTTTATCTTTGGTATTGAAATTCAAAAACGAGGGGACGGCCCCGATATTCCACAACGACAACCAAAGAAGAATAAATAATGGTTTATTCATACAATCAATAGCAATGGTTTGTTCTGAAGTGACGCCATAATCGAATTTTAATATGTAACTGAATCTCAAGATCATGTCATACAATTCTTGATAAGTATAAGTTTCTAAAGTGAATTGGTCGTCATAAATGGAATAACCATTTTCATCAATTCTTGGAGGACTACCATTCTTGACTGGTCTTGGGAATGCAACAGCTGTGTTGTTGGGATATTTCTTTACGGTTTTTTCAAAATAGTACCAAAAACTGGCTCTACCTTTGTAACAATTATAGGCGTAAGGAATTGCCTTTCGAATAACTTTTTGAGCTAAAAGGAAATCTTCTTTCACATGATATTTGGCATCAAGTAACTGACTACCCAAAGCTGCTGCTGCTGCAATTTCAATGGTGGACATCTTCAATCAACTTATGTTAGAAATGAGTTTCAACAACAATTAATCTGTTGAAATCAAAAATGGGTTTACTAGAAAAGCTACAATTGAAACAAAATAGTGGGGAATTATCACTTATATATGGCTATGATAATACTATTTCCCAAACGAGCCGATGATATTCACTAGCCCAAAAAAATCCCGAAGAAATCAACGCCGGATTAACCAAATGCGAACGTGAAATCCGCCAATCTCCGCACCGTAATTTCCACATGACAGGTTCCATTTCGCTTCTTCAGTACACCGTCCAGAGGTGAACACAAACACAATTGAAGAAACTCAATAAAATGAGCATTCGTTGAATTCCTGGCTAAACTACCATGGTTTTAACGTTATTTCTAGACCCTTGTGTGCTTTTTTAGTCCTGTCATTTGTGGAGACTGGCTAGATTTTGAGCCGTGGTATGTTCCAGGAAACACTCACATGCTGCGAAAAATTGCTGTTCCTGGAACCCATATGAAAAGACACTACGGGTGCTTGGAGTATATCATCCACTAAACCTCCAAGCACCCGGAGTAGAAGATTCTTTTGGATGGTTGTGCTTGAGTGATTTGGATTTGTGATTGAGCTTTTCAATTGCACTGGTTGCAACCACAAGCTTTCGGCCTCCTTTTATTTCGTCGTACCATTTCTTAACTTTGCCGTGCTTGCTCACTAAAAACCTGTAGATACCGTCAACTTTTGCTGTCAAAACCTTGTTATTCTTATGCCAGAGCCCGTGTTGTATCAATGCTTTGAGATTGGTATTGCCATGGTCTTTAATGTACTCATTCATACAACAGTCACAATGGGTCTTGAGAAGTACCCATAGCAAATCATAAAAGAAGTACTTGGTGGTGTCACTGGGCGAAACATCTACTGACTGCGCCAACATCGGCATGAATCCAATGTATTCATTGCAATCACTTGTTCTAAGACATTGTCTGAATAATAACTGCAATTTAAATTGGTGTTCTTTGAACACACTATCATCCCCCTCACTGACATTAATTCCTAGTTTTAAATTACATAAGATCCGGAATACAACATTATGATTCTGAATCATGGGACTATTAAACTTCCATTTCTGATATATTTCATTGACTCTGGTCACTTTATCTTCATCATTTATATGGAAACTCCAATGTACCCAGCAGTATATCATGATCATCTCTGGTAAAAGTATGTGACAGTTTCGCTGCAAATTTTGTTCCAAAATTTTTGTCACCACTCCGGTATCCACAATGGTTTCAATGAGTTCGTTAAATGGCAAAAAGAAGTAGTTCTCATTATCTAAATTTTGATATGAACACCCGATACATAGTATCTGTAAGATAGATATACAATCTCCGGGATCTTTTATGATACTTTGCCATAATTCCATTATCTTCTTGTCTGCTTCCCATGCTGTGTCGAATCTAATTTTGGGAACATCTACCGAATATGTCAAAACCGACAGTAATTTGATGTTTTCGGGATTATCCTTATGAAAACAAGAACAGTGAATAGAATTAGCGATTTCCATAAGATTGGTAAATTTATACGTGACTTTGGGATTAAATGTGTCAATTAAGATTTGGTCGAAGTAGGATGGTGAGGATTCTTCAGACACAATTGCAAGTTGGTTGAAAGAAACAGATGAAGGTAGAGTTGATGATTTCGTATTATTTGCGGCATTTACTGTTTGATACTCTTTGTTTTTATTGTAACATGAAGCAGTATCATCATTTTCTATGATGCCTCCTGTATTCTGTAAATTTTCATGTGAAGGGCAATTTTCATCGAAATTGGATCGGTCGTAGATATTTCTAGGCTGGGCATCTTGAATTAAACCCTCTCCTGATGGTCTCAACCCTTGTATTACGTTGTCAGCGGTCACTGATGGATGAGGCTCGGAAACTTGATTTTCTGAAGTGGATAACCTACTTTTCACATCCATAATTTCATATAGTTTGATTTCTTCAATAGACTGTTTCTTTTTCTTCCTATTTTTTCGACAAGCTATACAGTATTCTCTTAACCCAAACATGATTACCCCTAGTACCATTGGACCAAATACAAGTATGATGAATATATAGAAAGCATTTGCCAATAAGTCCTCTTCCGTATAGTCCGATGTTTCCATTGGCTCTGAAGAAGGTACAAACTTGAACGGGTTCTTATCTTCCCTTTTATTTGACCTAGAAGAATTTCCCAGTGCTTTCATACCTTGTATGGCCATTTGAGGTGGTTGAGTAGGTCTTTTTATTTTTGTCTAATTTTTTACTTTTGTGGATATGCAACAAATTTGCAGTAATTTTGGTCACCGCAGCTGCACGATTTCTCTTGGAAACCAATAATTCGAAGAAAGAAGATTTTACAAACAGTCAAAGATTAGTTGAAAAAACTAAAATTACGCCAATGCTACTTGTTTCTTGTATTTGAGCTGGAAACAAACTTTCAAAGTAATGCTTTTTAGGTTTGAATTTGGCTGCAATTTTAGCAGCCGCAAATTCACCAATTGGGATTTGGCCCATTCAAATCGAGGCGTGCACCATCGTAAAAAAAACAGGTGATACGATAGGTGAGAGATGATTTGAGACTATATCTTCTTCAAGTACCGAAATTTTGGTTTTATTTATTGATTGATGCTTTGTAAGAATCGGTTTTTCTTCACCAGAAATACTTCTGTGTTGAACATTCTTGCTCAGACCAAGTGCTCTCGGTTAAACTTGGCTACTACCAAGAAGCCATTTAGTTTGTCTAATTTTTTCAAAGTCAATAGACTCTATACTACAGCATCCATATCTAACCCTGCTATTAATATCTCCAAACCTTCTCTTGTAAATAATATAAAGGCATCTTCTACTAAGATATCAGACAGAATTATCTCAGATACCAAGGTTGGTTATTGGCTTATTGGGACTTCTGGATTAGTATTTGCCATAGTGGTTATTGGAGGTCTTACTAGATTAACAGAATCAGGATTATCTATTACTGAATGGAAACCAGTTACTGGTGCTATCCCTCCTTTGAATGAAGCTCAATGGGAAGAAGAATTTGCTAAATATAAGAACTCTCCTGAATTCAAACAGTTAAATTCTCACATTACTCTTGATGAATTCAAGTTTATCTTCAGTATGGAATGGGGTCATAGACTTCTCGGTAGAACCATTGGTATGTTATTTATTCTTCCTTCATTATATTTTTGGAAAGCCAAAAAGCTCAGTAACCACGTGAAATGGAAAATAGTCGGATTGACGGCCTTATTAGGTTTACAAGGAGCAATTGGTTGGTGGATGGTAAAGTCAGGTTTAGATGAAGAACAGTTGGCTGAAAGAAATTCAAAGCCAACTGTTTCTCAATATAGATTAACAACTCATTTGGGTGCTGCTTTCATTTTATATTTGGGAGTTTTATGGACTGCCTTTGAGATTTTAAACGAAAATAAATGGACGAAAAAGGCAAAAGCCAATCCTGAGGTAATCCAAAAACTTTTCAAAGCTTTGAATAACCCTGCTTTAAACAAAGTTAGAAAATGGGGCCTTGGCTTACTTGGTCTTACTTTCTTAACCGCCATGTCTGGTGGTATGGTTGCTGGTTTAGATGCTGGGCTTATTTATAATACTTTTCCTCATATGGGTGATGACTATGTTCCTAGTACAAATGAATTAATGTCCCCAGTATACTCAAGAAGAGATGATTTGAGTGATCTATGGTGGAGGAATTTATTAGAAAATCCAGCCACTGTTCAATTGGTTCATCGTATATTAGCTACGTCCACCTTTTTCGCTGTTTTAGGCTTTCATCTTTTTGCTGCTAAAAATAAGAAGATAATTCCAAAGCAAGCCCAAAGGATGATGCACACTGTCATGGGATTTGTTTGCTTACAAGTCACTCTTGGTATTTCTACTTTAATTTATTTGGTTCCTATTCCATTAGCGGCTCTTCATCAAGCCGGTGCATTGGCGTTATTAACCACCTGTTTGGCATTCAATGCAGCCATGAAAAGACCAAGAATTCAAACTGTTTCTTATATTAATAAAATGATGAAAGATCAATTACTCAAATCAAAAATTTAACGAATAATGTAAATAGTGTACATAGATATCATTATGATTATACATAAAAAATACCGAATTAGTTATTTCACCAAATTCTTTTACTCGACATTTCATATCTCATAACTTTTCCTAATCCTTCATCATGCATCAGAGTATCTTTATCCAAAAGATCCCTGTTACGCCTTTCTTCAATTGTAGGTGGGATCCGCTCACCATAATCATACAAATGTGATCTTGTGCTTGGATTGATGGTAGATGGCTCTGTATTAGGGATTCCAGGAAGAAACGATAAATCGACTGGAGACTTAGGGGATAATGGTGGTTCCTCTTCAATGGCAGAGTCGGCTGTATTATTGGCGAGGATGTATAAGGGATCTATAGGTGAAGGTGACCGAGACAGCTTCAAGTTACCATTGGATTCAGATTTTTTGATAGGGGAGCTCTCAGTTTGGGCGTCTTTAAGAGAAGCTTGATATGCATGATGATTATATTTGATTTTATTTGCCCATTTCAAAATCACTAAACCTAGAATGAGTCTGATTAGAAGTAAGGTGGCAAAACTTATCAAGATTAAAGCTGGACCAATGAAAATTGAATATAGTGAAGAGGCTTCAGGAACAAAAAACAATGACTTTAAGTCTGAAAGAGTCATACGGAGGAAACAGACAATCAATGCAAGTAATGGTAGACCAATACGTTTAGTGAGAACAATATAGTCAGTCAATTCGTGCAGAACATTAACAGAAGGACTAGCCTTAAAGACTTCAAGATAATCGAGACTCAAAACGTATAAGAAATTGGAATAAATTCTGGGCCTTACACGGTTGAATTTCGTTATATAGCAATGTTTTAGCCAATCAACCAAGATTTCACTACCCAAGACCACAATAGAAGGACCAAAAATAGCACCGATCCATTTGTTCCAGCTTTTCCAACTATTAGGAATCAATCCTATGTGATTGGTATTAAGTTGAAGGAGATTACGTAAGGAGATTATACCTAGCATCAAAGACAACTGGAATCGTTCAGTTAAATCGGACATAGTAATTTGGAACAAACCTTCTCTTTCAAATTTTTTAAATACTGATGATTTCAATTCAGCAAATTGATTTGAAAGTAATAGGGTCAATAAAGCATTAGAATATGAATTTGCAGCCACATTAAGAGACACGGTTTGATAAATGCAAATATATGAATGGAATACCAAGTATCCCAAGGAAAGAAAGTAGAAGATAGCTAGTTTTCTCCATTCGGATCTAGTTAAAATGGGGATATCGTAAAGAATATTAAGCAAGTCTTGCCCAATTGAAGAGGAAAGCTTATCAGCAACCTCCAATACCCCGAACATGACGTAAAGCTTAATATGCGCCTGTCCTCTAACATCATGATACATTCTAGAAATGTCTAATTGAGGTAACGACAAGATGCACACCGATAAGAAGATAAGCGACACCGTGATCAAATCTCGTTTGATACATTTAAAATGACGGAAAAAGGCCCCATTCAATTGAGGTGAATAGTCTCGTAGAGTTTTATAGAATATAATACAGATCTTCAAAGGAACTAGAGTAAACAATGTCAAAAATGAATTCAAACATACCATAAGTCCAAATATCATGAACGATTCCAACACGGCCGGAATTTGAATTAAATTAAGAATTTGTTCGTATGATGTATCATCGGCTTGCAAGGGAGAGTCTTCATTTGTCACCAGAATTGAAGTAGAGTTTCCATGAGGAAGATTTAACTCGATCATCAATAGTCGGTACAATGAACCGATTTTATTCCTTCCTTTATTTGCACCTGACCGCAGAGGTCCCGATATGTAGTTTAAGAAGGAGCTGGTAGTTGAAGATCGGGAACGAGATCGAGACCTCACGTTAAACGAAGCCGATCGGGAACTGGACCGCGATTGTGATCGGGATCGGCATTCGGAGTTGGTGGCTACTGATAACGATGATGTTGATTGGGGTCGAGATCGTCCCATTTTATATTACCAGGTTCAGGGTTTCAGATCCGATACCGTTCTGGAGGCTTTAATATTGTCATGACAGATCACGTGCACAAACAAACAAAATCGATCCCACCGCATGAGACGAGGACCCGTACACCCAACGCCCGGAGGGAGACTGAGGATTGGTTTAAGTATGGGCTTAAGATTTAGTTGCAAACACATGATCCAATGGAAACACTTACAATCGAGACATTTATCCCACATCTAGCGGAGTTCAAAGGCAAGGACCCGCTCAGCCCTACCGAGGCATCAAAAATCCTGCTAATTATCACCGAATTGTTGGTGGATAGGAAAGTTGACTTACCACTACTTAAATTTCTTAGTAGATTCTTAACCCAACAATCATATGATGAAATTATAGAGGAACGAAATATTGAACATGAATGTGGATATGTTCTTTGTGATAAATCTCCTCAATATCAAGCAAGAAGAAGGTCACTGGCGTCGTCTGCAGCCGCTCTTGATAGTACTACCAAGTACCAAATCTATAATAGGAAGCCATCCATTATACTTCCCAATACATTTTCATCACAATATTGCTGTAAAGAACATTATCAAGCATCATTTTTCTATCGGAATCAATTGTCATCAGAGGCGGTTTTCGCTAGAAAGGACATTATGACTTTACCTCCGTTTGCAAGTAACTCTAGAATATGGTTTGAAAACGGTATAACCTGCTTGGAAGAGGTACTTGCTAAACATCGTGAATTGAAGTCCCAAGGTAAGACTCTCAGCGAGGTTATCAGCATGATGAGTGGATTATCAGTTAATGACAACGAAGACAGTCCTGAAACCAACGAATTGATTAAATTAATCAACGACTTTGAGATTGTCGAGAAAGACGGTGGAGTATTTGGAGAAGAAGTCGACTCCGAAACTGAGGATGCCGGTGCTGTAGAAGGTTATATAACTACCAGTAAAAGCTTTGGAGGCTATGTTGTATAATGATAATGATTTACGAAATATACATTCTATTATTCATCTCCACGTTTAGGAGTTTCACCAGACTTAAATGGTGGGAATCTAAGTCGAGCAAAGAACTTCTTGCCCCACATAAAACTATGATAATTGACATCGTTCAAATAATCTCCTAAGGTTTTGCCCATACCTCTTCGTTCGATGAGTGGTATACCACTAGGTCTTTTCTTGGATCTAGGGGATTTCTTATTAATATAGTCATCGAAAGTCTTGGTATTGGTTGTCATATTTACAATCTCGGAGTGTTTGAAGATCCCGTCATTGTCAATTAATTCTATCAATCGGTTTAGTCTCTTGACCTGGGAATTATAATGAATATTTTGTTGCTCTTGCAACTTATCTCTAGTCGCCACTAGAGAAGGTATTGCACTAGGCTTGAATCGATATGAATTGAGTTGTTTCTGTAGTACTTGGGTACTCAAATCCAATGGTTCTAACCACCCAGAAATATACGTCTCCAAGGAGCTGTCCTCATTGATTAGGAACTCCCAAAGAGCTTCTTCTTCACACAATGTCTTGTAATAGTACTTAGGAAACATTCTTTCGTCCTCTCCAAACCCATGACTTCCTTTTATTCCTTCGGATCCATCAGCATGACGAACTCCTTTCAGCAGAACCATACCGGGAGCTATATTCCAAACATCCAACACATTGGCTAGTCGAATCAGTCTCTTTATAAAAAGAGCAATTTTTTTGTTGAATGCATCATTTCGATTGGGTGTCCTGAAGTAAGGCACTGTTACAGGTCCAGAATTATTCCGGAGTATTTTGACTGGATATGGACCCTTCTTGTTAACTATCAGGCTCAAATCTTGCAAATTATGATGAAGATTTATATCATATTCGATGGATGGTTTCAATATGGACTCAATGTAAACCATGTCATATGCTTTATGAATCATCGAATGAGTAGTAGATCCTGGAATGAGTGACGTTGCTGGAAACATTGCATCGGGGTTTAAAGTACGCTTATGCTTGAGATATGGGAGGCAGAATGGGTTTGGGATTAGCTGATTTAATTGATATTCCTTTAAAACTCTTCTTAGGAGATGCCAGGACTGGTATCGAGAGTCGGCAAGTAACGAATTTATCTGCTTTGAACGCTTGACTTTTGAATTATTCTTCGTTAATTTAGAGATCTTCAATAGTCGAGCTTGATACCGCTTTAATGACAATGCAGATTTCTTCTTATTTCTAGCCTGGTTAATTTCGGATTCTTGGTTTAGATACTCGCTTCTCCACAACTGATACTGATGAATCTGAGTACGATATTGCACTAGTTTTATGAATAATGGAAGTATTTTATGGGGTAGTGAGTTGAATGCTTCATTAACCTCAACACCATGCAGTAGTCTTTTGTATAAAATTTCACCCGTGAACTTGCATAGCTTCACTGGCATTCTGAACTCATACTTGATGCTATATAGGAGTTCTTGTACCAAATGTGTCTTATATAATCGAGGATCAATAGACAATTTCTTTATTTCAACTTTTAGCGCTGCTGATGCAGACTTTGGTGGGTCTATCGCCTTCAATTCTACTTTTTTGACTCGATTAACGTTTCGTAGAAGTTCCCTATACAAGGATAGAGTCAGTGACCTATGTACTGAGCTATTGACAAGCTTCAGAAAATCGATATACATGTGGTTTATCACGTTAATTTAGTTGCATCCATTGGATTTTTTCAGATGAGGTCTACGCGACTTGAAGTATTAAACCTTACTACTATTTGAGAACGATGGTATGTGAATTATCAAGGGAAATGTCATGATAAATCTTACTAACTAGCTAAAAGCCTCCAAAATTGTCAAAGGTGCAAAAACTTAACACCATTCTAAAGTTCAAAAGGAATAAAACCACTTATACCCTCCCCATTGATTTGAATGATAAACCAAGCATTTCTGGAATAACCCAAGCGTTAGTGGATGCTATAAATGGGTCAGGAGGATTAAGCATCCAAGATGATGAAACTGCAGATGAAGTTGATGAAGAGAACATTGAAGTTCCCAAATCTGAGTTCATGGAAGATGACATTGAAGTCCCCAAACTGGAATTGATAGATGAAGATATTGATTTGCCCAAGTTAGAATCGGAAAACACCATATCTCCAACCGTAGACGTACTGGACATAACCATCGCTATTCCTAAAGATAAGTCATCTCCGTATGAAAATAAATGGATAGTTTTGGACCAACAAAATTTTGATTCTGGCAACTTTAATGATTATGATATAGTGGCCTTCAAATACAAAGACGATGAGGATTTCCTTATAGTTGAAGCTGCTTATGACGAATGAAGAGTTTTTTTTCATTGATGCCGGCCATGTGTAAAATAAGTGTTTACTACAGTTAATTACGTATAATACAATGCAATCTATAACACAAAATGAAAACTAGTACTTTCTAGTTGCAATGCTACTGATTTTTTTCACCCCAGATGTTGACCTTGGGCTTGCATTAATCAGACTACTTCTGGACCCTGATCTTGATTTGGGATTTTTAATGCCTGATTGAGGGGATGACAGAATGGAAGTACTAACAGTCCTAGTAGTAGTTGTGGTTGTGGTCTTGGTTAAATGAATTGGTTGACTGGCACTATTAGTAGAAATAGATCTCAACACCTTCCAGTCATTATTAGATACATCTCTTTTAGGCGAGCTGGTAACAACCGTTCCATCAGCATTATGAATTTCAGCTTCAACATCGTATGATTTGGACTTGTGGTGATTGAATCCCTGCTGATGACGGGATTGAGGCGGAGAGGGAGGAGGAGGACTCTGTATTTCTTGCATGGATGCGGTACCATTACCAATAATCTCTTCATTTTCAACGTCTGAATTATTAATTAGTTCCACAACACCAGAATTATCTTCTTCATCTTTATACTTTCTTGGCTGCCCTGGAGATTCCATTGGTACAGCAGTTTGTATTTTAGCAGCCAAAGCACCACTTATTTTTCTTCTTCTAATCGGGGTATTAAAGGAAGAATCCATGTGACTGATTGATGAATTGATCTGTTGTTGATGTTGTAATTTTCTTTGTTTAGCTTCCTGTTTCATCCTGGCCTTGAATTCTTCATAAGGTACAAGAGGGAATAAACCGCCAATGAACTCATCAGGTCTATTATCAAGACACATAGTGTGTCTCCAATCTCTGAATTCATGTTGATGTAAATACAACCAATGTTGTTGAGGGCCAACAACCATACCAGGACGAATCATTCTCATGAATCCAATACATTCATTGGCGGTGAAACCATGGGTGTATATCAAATGAGCCCCAATTAAACAACCAGTTCTACCCAAGCCAGCTTTACAATGAACGGCAATTTTACCACCTTTGCTGATAACACATTCGGCAGCACCAACGAATTTTTGAACGTATTCTAAAGTTGGACACGTACCATCTTCAAAAATCATGTCTATATGTTGAATATCTCTTTTGGTAAATTCGTTGGCATCATATAAGTGGGAATTCAATCTTACAACTAATTGAACATTATTCATCATGAAGAAGTTGAGCACTTTTTTGAAAGGTTCATTTAAAATTCCTGGTTTTCTCATATTTTGTTTTGGGGATGCAAATGCAATAAAATCTTTGGTTATAACATTAAAGTCTCCTTCTTCTACTCGTTCATATTGCTCATATTCTTCCAAATTGAATGTGGTCAAATCAATCATTCCTCTTTCCTTTGCTCTCCACATTCCATAAACTACATCTTGAATGGTTATTTCAAAATCAGCACTTGAATATCCTGCATCCCGGAATGGCTGTAACGGAGGTTCAATTTGACTAATTGGCTGTAAAACTTGATGAGGAGACCATGACTGAACAAGGACCATATAACAACAGAGCAAGCAAGCAGCATTGGCTCGTTCTTTTGGTGATGTTGTACTATAAAATACAATAGCTTTACCTTGATTAGTTTCTTCATTAAGAATATTATGCAAAACAACTGCAAATCGATAGAGATTACCTATGTGCAACGGACCAAAGTCTAGATGGAACGGATTATAAGGCAAAGCATCTTCAACGGTGAAGTATACAAGATCATTTGAATCGGGAGGAGTATAATCATAAGCTCCAAGATAAATACGATCTAGATAGTAGTTAGTAAATAAATTATCATGAAGCACTACTTAAATCAAATACATACTCTTCAAGAATTCAATAAGGGGAACACTTGATCTTGCTTTGGGCATCGTTATTCGTTAGTTTTTTATTACAGATAAAGTTCTTACCCACTGAAGATATACTGATGGATTATTATTGTTTTATGTTTAGTCCCATTTGGGGTGTTTATGTTATGGTACCCGTACACGACCACAAACCGGGATTCTTCTGGGGGGACCAGCTGCTTACATAAGCGCTCATAGTTAAGCTAGTAGAACAGCTACTACGGAAGATAATACAATTTAATCATGGTATGTTTAGCTAGATGAAATTAATAGAACGGTACTAATGTCTAGTCAACTTCTTTATACACATTCACATCGGAGACATTATCAGAACTTCGTAAGTTTCGATTTTCCAGTGCTAGAGCCACCACGATGCAAGCGGTTATCTGTACGTATAATTAATGAATTTTGCATTATTTTAAGTAACTAACACAAATAGATGCCATAGATAAAGGTTCATATGAAGTGAAAAGGGAAAATGATGACTTGATTACATCCGTAGAAGAATTGATTGAAGAACTTCCTGATAATAGTGCTAGATACGTAGTTCTTTCATATCCTATAAAAACCTCCGACGGAAGATTGAAAACCCCTCTAGTGTTGCTTTACTGGAGACCTCCTACCAGTGGACAAGAGAGCAAAATGCTTTATGCCGGAGCAGTAGAGCTTATTAGAGAAAAAGCAGGAGTCTCGAAATTGATTGAGATTCAAGACGAGGAAGACTTTGAAGAACTTCAAGATCAATTGGTTTAGATCATCAATTTGAACACAACAATAAACCCTGGTGAGTTTAATACTATAATAGACCAATTCAATCATTCATGAGCTGATATACTGGATAAATAGGACCAATCATCTCATTGAAGTTGCTCTTCAGCTTATACTTGAAAAATGATAAGATGCACTCTTGAAAGTTATTCTTTTTTTTTTAAATATACACATAGAACGTTTTTCAAGTATGGATATTCCCATGACTTTTGATATTCAATCTTCCCGATACTCCACGGTATCCTTTAATTGGATTCACTATCTGATACCTTTTAAATCAGCAGACTGTAATATACTGAGAGAAACGCGTAAATCACAGCACCGCATTTTTCAGCACGAAGGTCGTGTGCCAGAGGCAAAAATATTTTTTTCGGTTGCACCTCAGTGAAAAATTTGAGACCTGAAAATTTTTTACATCTTCTTTCTTCAACTTGATTAATTCATAATGGCTAGATTACATTCATCCGTATGTGAAACTCGTTAATATAAAGAGATATCTGGATCAATTCGGTTGTATAGAAGATATGGGTCTTTTCAAAAGTGATGCTTTTGTCTTGATAGCATATCATTATTCTGTACAGTAAAGCTGATTGATACCACTTTTAAATTAAATGATGATTTTAAACGTACTTATCGAAGCTTCAATAAGTGGACGTTCATCATTTAAATAAAAGTGTAGTTCAATAGTCATTACCGGGAGTCCAAGTTTTTTCTTACCTCTTTATTGTAGCATTTATACTAACATATTATTAGGGTAAAGGTATTTCTTCTTCTGCTACTCCATACTCCAGAAACGCCCCATCTTGGTTCAAATTGACCTCTGATGATGTCGTTGAACAAATCATCAAATACGCCAGAAAAGGTTTAACCCCATCTCAAATTGGTGTTATTTTAAGAGATGCCCATGGTGTTTCCCAAGCTAAAGTTGTCACCGGTAACAAGATTTTAAGAATCTTGAAATCTAACGGTTTAGCTCCAGAAATCCCAGAAGATTTATACTTCTTGATCAAAAAAGCTGTTTCTGTCAGAAAGCACTTAGAAAGAAACAGAAAAGACAAAGACTCTAAATTCAGATTAATTTTAATCGAATCTAGAATTCACAGATTGGCTAGATACTACAGAACCGTTGCTGTCTTACCACCAAACTGGAAATACGAATCTGCTACTGCTTCTGCTTTAGTTAACTAAGTTATATAATAATATAATTATTGTAATATCATACTAGTGTATAATACATTTTACATGTAAATTTGGCGGTGCTTACTGTAAGGAAAAATATAGTATCATTTATTGCATACGTGGATGTGTCGAATCGGTGGCTTACTTAAATAACATAATTATTGTATTTTAAGGAATAAGTTACTCTAAATATCACTAATCCTGATACTACATTTATTGAATACAGGCCCATTAGAAATACATGCACAGTTTAAATATCATCAATGTCCAAATCTTCTTCTTCTTCTTCATCTTCGTCGTCCTCACCACCGAATTCAAAGTTAACGTCTTCATCTTCGTCAGCTCCAAATGTATCAGTTTCATTGATTTTAGCATTTTCTGGTAACTCACCTACGTTCTTCAAGGTTCTGGCTTCATCAGAGTTATATTTATGAATAACATCACATTGTTCATCTTGATATTCTCTCAACGAGACAAGAATGATATCTCCTTGTCCCATCCATACCTTCTTTCTTAATTTTCCTCTAATATGTCCCAGTCTTTTAATACCATCAAAGCAACTAACTTCGATTCTACCATTTCCTAACATTTTGGTGATTTGTGCATATTCTTGACCTTCTTCTTTATAAATCAATTCTCTCTTCTGTCCCCCATTATCATTCTTTCCTCTTCTTCTATTTTTACCTCCTTTTCCTTTACCAGATTTTCCCATTTTGTGGTTTTAGTGGTTGTTGTAAATGTAAAAATTTTTTAATGAGTAGCCAACTCAAAGGGCGATTGTTAGTCAGAGATTATGTAATCTCACCACACAAAAACCTCCGTAACCCTCCTTCTTAAACGCTACTATTAAAACACCAAGTAAAATCATTACTATGGATGCATTCGAAGCCAGTACTAAGCTCAATCAGATCTTAAGGACGCTAACACCGTCTATTCAGAACTTGACCCGGGCGGCTCATTTTTCTTTGAAAAATAGCGATGGTGAAGATTATTTATTCCAGTCTATAATAAGCACATTGGACGACAAACTGGTTGAACTAAATACTAAATCTACTATATTCCAATTTATCGAAGTACTTATAAATGAATCGTATTACGTTTCGGAACAACCAAAGTCCCACTATAATTATCCTTATGTCCATAGTATAAAGAATACCTTACCTAGAATTCTTTTGAAAGTTCTTCCTGAATCAAACAGTGCTAATTTATATAATATCTTTACCAGTTTGAAACATCTTTCCAGAACGTTCAAGTTCGACAGTGCCGACTTTGAAAAACAGTACACCTCCATTTTTGGTCAGTTCACCAAGCAAGAATTAGCCAACGTGGACGCTGATATACCATTCCCAACCATAACCCTTGAGGACGAAGAAGATGATTCTGTGGATCCATTAGTGGTGACATGGAAGTTATTGATCAAGAAGAAGAAGCAGTCACAGTACGAAAGATTAAGACAGTTGAAACACGGAAGATTTATTCCCGATTCAGTACCAGAAGGAGCCATGTTCAACACCAAGTCCAGCAATGATCGTGCTTCTGAAAACCTTACCAAAAAACAAATCCTTGCCAGAATGGAAGATGATAGAGAAACTTATAAAAGATCCAAAGAAAGTCTATGGACAGTTAACAGACCAAAAGAATCTTCAGTAGTTACTGAAGATGAGTTTCTTCTTCATTATTGGAATAGAATATCTCCCATGAACCAAGATGAGGAGAGGGCACTTATCGATTCTTTTGACGAATTGAATGCATTGGTACGAACAAGCTACAAGGATAAACAATTTTAATTTTAACTTTATTTCGTTCAGACGTGTATATTATTATAATCTTACGTATACAATACTATGTATCCCTATGCGCTAAAATACTCAATAACTCATTCTTACCAGCAACACTATACTTTGCAGAAGTTTTCACTTCCGTATCATTACCCAAAACTGTAATAGTCAATGCATTCAAGATTTCTCCACTAAGTTCCAAGTCATTCACATACTCAAAACCTGGTTCATCAATTGGTGTCGAACCCCCACTAAAGAATATCGACGTCACTTTACCCTTTACACCACTAGCAACACTAATTGGCGATCCTTTAGATGATAATGGTGACATAAATGGTGATGATGGACCTGTAATTGATCTCTCCTCATAGCTTTCTTTGATGGGCGTACTTGGGGCAGAATTTGGAAGTTGCTTCATATGATACTCGTCATACAAGATATCAGACTCGAGACCAGCTTTAGCATTATTGTAGTAAGTAATGATAAATTTAAGCGCCTTCAAGGCCAATTGTTGTTGCTGAACAACAACAACATTCTTGATCAATGTGGCATGTACTCCATCCCTTTCTTGATACAGATCATTGACATACTGAATAGTATCACCCATGACATCCAAACAACGTTCTCTATCTTCTTTCATTGATGTTCCAGGGTGAAATCTTACAGTACAATCTTCAACTTCACAGTGTGATCCTGGGAGTCTTTCAACCTTAGATTCAAACAATTGCGTTACCTGAGGAATCCAATTTTTTAAATCGGACTCATCAACAATCGACACCCAATTTTTGGTTCCGATTAATTTGATATAGCCACCATTTTCTGCAATTAAACCTAAATTGGGTATAGTCCGGTAAAGGGCGTCCATATCACTTCGTTTCATATAACTGATAATATAGATCTGGTTAGAAGAGTCACACATCAAATCGTTGAGTAAACGTGAAATTTTAGTTGGTTCCGAGAACGACGTTTTGCTTGGATCACTTACTCCAGCGGCTACTTTTGAAAGTTCAGACTTACTATTAGGGTTAATTGCGGACGGGGTTTCCAAATTGATAAAGTATAACTTTTTACCACCCACAACTGATGAATGCTCATAAAAATCATCAAAGGTCTTCCTAGTAAACCCTTTTAATGCACACGAGTTCTTACGTTGATCAAGTTCCCAAGCTTCATTGATATGATCCAAACAATTAGTGACCCAATGTTTGGAGTCATGAGTAACCACAATACCATATGCATTTCTCCATCTGTCTAATTTTTCATTAAGATCCATGGTCAAAGCTTTATGGAACGTTTCAGCAAATTCCTTAATATCCCATGGGTTTATTAAAAGAGCTCCATTACCATTACAGGATAACAAAGGAGAGGAACCAGTAAACTCAGAAAGCATTAATGGTGCCTTTCTTTCATTTGCAGCAATAATGAATTCATGACATGTCAAGTTTAATCCTTCTCTCATAGAGGATACCACGAATACATCAGATTCACACTGTAATGCAAGATACTGATCAAATCCAATGTCTTTCTGCAATAGTACTACCGGCTGAGAGACTGATATGTTTTTTGGTAAGGAGTTAATTCTTCCCACGATAGCCATTACCTCACTTTCATAAACAGAATCATGTGATGATCCAATGCAAATTTGAATGAGAACAGTTTTATCGACATATTGTGGATATTTGTGTAGAAACTTCTCGTATGCTAAAAGCTTTTGCTTAATTCCTCTTAATTTGTCAAGTTTGTCTCTACTGACAATTAAATGCTGTTTGCCCCATCTTTCACGGATTAATCTTCTCCATTCAGCAACACCCTCAGATGCTAATACATCACTCAACGAATTGGCATCTATACCAACTGGTGTTGTACTGACGCTCGTAAAGTTACCATTATAGGTGACCCCGAATTCATTGGTATCAGCTAGTAACAATCTATTACACGTTTGTAGGAAATGTCTAACGTACTCTTCAGTCTGGAAAGAAATAGAATTGGCACCCAATATACCTCTGAGTAATGCTTTTCTTTGAGCGAAGCACCTAAACACTTCCGAAGATGGGAATGAAACATGAAGGAAAAAACCAATTTTAGCTTCAGGTAATTTTTCTCTAATCATTTGAGGTACTAATAATAAGTGGTAATCATGGACCCAAATGATATTTTCAGGGTCTTCAGGGTCCAAGTGAGAATTTTCTCTTTTGTAGATTTCAACAACTTTGTCAGCAACTAATTGATTAAGAAGTTTATAATGACCCCACGAATGGTCTTCAAAGGCCTTAGACTTAGGATCATCAGGGATTTGATAGTGGAGCGTAGGCCAGAGGATTTGTTTACAGAAAGATTTATAGTGACCTTGGAAAGTTAAATCATTGGGGAAAACCACTTCGCTATTATATTCGTCACTTAAAGTTTGGGCAATATCATCGATTACATGTTTTGGAACAACATCACTAGGCATGGAAAGCGTACCAATCCATTTTCTGTTTTTGATAACTCCTGCTTCCACAGAAAGTCTTACAGCCTTGGTCAATGAAGCATTCCCTTTATCGGTTATAATGACTTTCCAAGGAGCTGTTTCAAAGATATTATCTTGGTTCAAGAAAGAGCCGGGTTCCAAGCTTGGTCTGGAAAAACCCCCGAACGGAGCCAATTTTGTTTCACCACGGCCATGAGCAAGGTCGTTGAAGTTATTTTTCCAATCATCTAGATCTTCATTACGAGGAGCTTCGCTCATCGATTTTCTTGGTTCACGATTATCAGAAGAGCTAATAAGGTCATCTTCTTCGTCTTCTTCAGCAATTGCCAAAGAGTTGTTACTAGCATTGGACAAAGTGAATACGCTTCCTTGCGGTAAAGGTCTTGACAAGGCCGATCTTGCCTTTGCAGCACCAGGATTAGGATTGAGACCCAAGAGATTGGTATGGGATGTTGAAGTAGAAGTGCTTAAACTTGACAAATTGTTTGATGAGCGATTAATTTTCAAGCCAGAAAGCCCCAAATCATTGTCTTCTTTCTTCAAGTCAATCACCAGTGAAGGTACAATGGTTGCATTATAACGAGAGCGAGGTTGAATATATTTAGGACCCAATTTCTCATTCAAATTGTCAGTAAGGGAACTAGAAGGAGAATTTGCAGACGACCCCGACCCCGGATCGGTACCAGAAAGACGCTTAAGTTTATGATGTTGATAGAAAAACTCTTGAGGCCCATTACCAGTAGAACGTGTTTCATTAAATGAACTGCGATTACTCCGAGATGGATCTTGATGTTTGGGAGACCCATTGGCAGGAGTGGCCTGTTGGGAATTAGCAATGCTCAAGGAAGGAAGAATCGAATTTTGGTTGGCTAAATTTGGCGAAGCAGCAGATATACTTGGTTCTCTAGTTTGCTTAGTATCGGATTGAATACTGCTAATTTGGTCTTCACTATAATTCAGGTCTATGTTAAATTGGTCTTGAGGACCAACCTCAAATTGAACCGTATATGGTAAAAACAATGAGGCGATTATAACCGTCATCACTTACACACTACAAGTTGATATCAATTGATTTAATAATTTAGCCAGGAAATAGGGTCTATTTAAGTAGCAAAGAACGTTGCACCATCGCCTTTTCTAGAAATTACCACTTGCGGTCACGTGTGCGGAATTGATCCCAATTCCTCTACTTCGTTCTTTATGGTTCGGGACTGCCATTGCCATCTAGGGGCCCAATATCGAGGTCAAATCAATGACGAATTGGTGCAATTAATCGAAGCAGATGATCGGATAAATGGCACCGGGTTTTTCTGCTTGATGTCCACTAACCATATAGATATCAACTATGTAGACTTCATTGCGACCAACGCCAAGTCCAATGCTGTATTACCGTATTTTGGGGTCCATCCTTGGTACTGTCATTTGTTCAGTGACGGTGAAACAGACAAGCGAAGCCACTATGACGAGGTTCTTTCATCGCCGGTGTCAGACGCTTTGTTGGATGTTCTTCCTCAGCCTATTGATATAAACCAACATATGGAAGGCATAAGACACCGAATTACAAATTGCAATGGATGGGCAGGCATTGGGGAGTTGGGATTGGACAAGGTGTTCAGGATCCCAACCAACGGATACTATGGCAACCAAGACATACTCAATGACGGAGGATTATCTCCCTATCGAGTGTCCATGGATCATCAGATAATGATACTAACCAAACAACTACAAGTAGCCAATGAACTCCGAATCCCGGTATCTCTTCATTGTGTTAAGGCCCACGGGCCTCTTTTTGAAGTGTTCAAAAATGGAGAGTTTGACAATATTCCTAGTGTTGTGTTGCATTCGTATAGTGGGTCTGTAGACCAGGCTAAGTTATGGATAAAGCACTACAAAAAGAGAGAGACCAATTTGTTCTTTTCATTATCTAATTATATCAATGGGGTCGACAATAAAAGCTCTAGTTTGGAAGAGCTCCTCAATGTGGTTGAAGCCAATCAGGTATTGGCAGAAACTGATTTTGGTCTCGATACCCAATTGCAGAACGTGGACCTGTATTTGCAGCATCTTAACAGTATATATAATAAGATCACCAGCATCAAACAGGAGGTTAACGAAGACAAATTGAGTGAAAATGAAGCTAGAATGATGCAATTAGAAGGAGAAGGATGAATTGAGCAAGAGCTTGCACGATCACGACACAATTGAGTGATTAATACAGTACAGTTTGAATATAATAGTTCATTGGTATATATCATTTATACACGCTTATAATCTGGATTTGATGATATCAACGAATTCAGGTTTAAGAGAAGCACCTCCAACAAGGAACCCATCGACGTCAGCCTTATCTTTGAATTCAGGAGCATTCTTACCGTTGACAGAACCACCGTATAAGATTCTTACTTCAGAAGCTTGCTTTTCACCAATGGTTTTAGCTAAATGAGATCTGATTTGTTTATGAGTTTCTTGAGCATCTTCAGGAGTAGCAGCTAAACCGGTACCGATGGCCCACACTGGTTCATAAGCAACTACGATTTTAGACCAATCACTAACGATTTTAGACACAGCATCCAATTGTCTAGCACAAACGTCCAAAGTAATGTTGGCTTTACGTTCTTCTAAGGTTTCACCGATACATAAGATAACGCTTAAACCTTGATCTAAAGCAAATTTGGTCTTTTCAGCAATAAATTCATCGGATTCCTTAATGATGGTTCTTCTTTCAGAGTGTCCGGTTAAAGTCCAAGTAGCACCCAAGTCTTTGACCTGATCAGGAGAGATTTCCCCAGTATAGGCACCAGAGGCCTTGTTGAATACATTTTGAGAGGAAACTTCCACGTTTTTTTGTTTATTGATGGCAACAGCAAGGGCCAAGTATGGGGCAGGAGGAGCGATAACCACTTCAACATTAGAAGGTAATTCAACGCTATTTAAATGGTCAATGATTTTAGTAATTGACTCTTTAGAGCCATTCATTTTGAAATTTCCACCTACAAAGAATTGACGAGCCATTGTGATTATTTGAAAAAATTGATGTTGTTAATTAAAAAACTGATGTGAATCCACGAATTTATAGTATTGAGGAAATCCCGGTCTTTTATAGCAATGCCATCACCAGACTCCGGTGGGTGAGCCTGTTCCGATCCGCTGGAAGTGCGTGAGGCAAAACCCCGGGTTAAAGGGTCATGTGATGTGACAGCACCTCCGTACATCTTCCGATTACATCAAGTAAGTTATATATCAATGAATATAAATAGGGTAACTATGGGTAGTTAGTCGGATAAATCTTCGGCACTGTTGGCAACGCTTTGGTTGTCGAGCTTGAACCGCGTCTTGAACTTGTCGTTGAAATCGGTGTAGTACGAAGACCGGAGAATTTGGTACTGTTTTTTGATTTCTCGGTCTTTAGCCCGAGTGCTTTTGATGGCATCTCGTTGGGCCCGAATGATACTGGTGATGTCAAGATCGTCAACATTCTGGAGTTTATTCTGGGAGTTGAATGAAAGCTCGGCTCCAAACTCCTTTTTAACTTCTTCTTCGTCGATATCCGACTCCGGTAGATCATCCCATGTCTTTAATGGAGTCTTGAGACAAAATCGCCCATTGGATGGGATTTGTTTCATGATTAAATACTGACAATGGGGGATATTTCGAAGCGATTCAAACTCTTCGTAGCTCCATCTAAACCATTTCATAAGAAACACCCGAGCCCAGATCCCATGGGTCACAAGCACCAATATATTGGGGAAATCATCTTGTTGAAACTGCCTAAATAACGTCTCATTAAAACTGGCAATTCGATCATAAACATCAGCTGCACTTTCTCCATGAGGGATTCTATAAAAAAAATGCCCATAATGAGCTCTTTCCTCCCAAATGGTCTCCATTTCTTCAGGAGTACTTTGAAAGTTCCCGAAATCTTGTTCTCTCATTCGAGGTTCTTCATTAATCTGATAAGAAACTCCTGGTAAATCTTTAATTCCTTCAATAATATTATTACACGTTTGACGGGCTCGTAAGTATGGAGATGTATAGAACATAATACTCCTTGGATTGGGATTCTTGCATTTCTTACAGATGTCATTTAAAATTTCTTGTTGCAAAAAGTCATTCAATACTTTCCCTGCTTGAATGGCCTGACAATGTCCTTCTTCTGTAAGAGGTACTTTATGATTAGGCATAAACCGGTTGACTGATTTATCACAGTTCCCTTCGGACTCTCCGTGTCTAACTAGAAGTATATACTGACCGTTAGTATTAACTCGAAATTATCATATTCAGGGTACTTACTTTTGGCTTGGCCATGATTTGCTAAAGTATAAAAAAAACCTAAAATGATTTAGGATATATAAGCAGGGCTTTAGCGCACGTGATGGGATGGTTGTGGCTGCAACATTGCAACCATATAAATAGAACAACCTACAGTTGAAAGATAATTACGAAGCTATTGTAATACTAAATATACACTAATCAGAAGAAGTTAACTTTCTTTCGATAGCAAAGCTTTTGGTGAGTTCATCATCACATTTTTTAAGAATATCATTCGATAATTCATCGATGGCATGCGAAAATAGTAAATTATTGTATCTTGAAGGACCGGTTGGTAATCTGAAAGTAGATTGCCATTCATCCATATCCAATTCTTTTTCACCTCGTTTAGCTCTTTCAAAATTGTCTAACTTTCTTTGTTGTTTCCATTGAAGAATTTTACCATGCTCTTTGGAAAGTAATCTTTGGTAGTAGTTGAAATTAACTTGATCAAAGTTGAATGAATCAATTTGGTTGTATAAGCTTTCTAATAACTGAGGGGTGGTATTCTTATTAGAAGATAAGGTTAAATTTTCAAATTCAGCTGATTTAACCCCGGTGATTTCTTTATGACCTGAAGATAAGTAAACTTGTACTAAATGTTGGTTTTGGATGACAAAAGGAATGTCTTCAAAAATATTACTAAATGACAATTTGTTATAGTCTAAGTCCTTAGTTTTCCATCTACCATCAAGATAAGTATTGATGAAATTCTCTGATAATCTAAGAGCTCTTAAGTCAATTTCTTTATTAATGGATGACATGTTATGAATTAAAATAAATGAGTTCTTATTGCTGAGTTGTTGCTGAGTTAAAACGTCAACAAGATGGGACGTAGCAAAGTTTCCCGATATGGTGGATTGAAACCATCCTTGGAAATCAATTCCGTACCCCAACCCTTTCAAGGATTCCAAGATCTCCTGTTGGTATTTGTTTCCGCTCTTCGACTTTAATGATCCTCCTTCATACAGATCGGGGTATGGATAAGGATAAGCATGTGTGATATCAATGGTTCCGTCATCATCTTCAAATCCCAATAACGATCCACTATATAATGAAGGATAGTTTTCAGACGTATGTTTAATCACAGATAACAACGCACTGGCTTGGATTTGAATCTTGGTCGTGGTAGGCTTCTGATACACCTTTTCGGATTTAACAACCATGTTTTATACTATTATATATTCTAATTAAGTGTTAGAGGTGATGATTACGACGGAGAAGATTTTTCACTGGGAGGAGGTGTCGCGGGCATGATGCTGACATAAGCGCTTACGTGACCCAGGGAATTTTATGAAGACGCATAAAGCGGATTTGGGCATTGGCATTGGAAAATTTTTTAACAGTCAACCATAATGTCTGATATTGCCAAAGAAGTTAAAGAAGTCACTGAGCAAGTTGCAAAGACTTACTTAGATGATGTCACTGGGGAGTATGTGTCTAAAAGTGAATTGAAAAAAAGACAAAAACAACGTACTATTGACGCTAGAAAAGCTGAAAAGGCCTCCAAAAACACTGCTGCTCCAAAAATTGCCAAAAAGAAGGATCAACTTGCTGATTTAAACCCAAATCAATACTACGAAATTAGAAGTCGTCAAATTGATGAATTGAGACAAGAAAACATCAAGGATTTAACTAAATTCAATCCTTATCCTCATAAATTCCACCGTGATACTACCTTACCTGAATTCTTAAAGAAATATGGTGATTTGAAGCGTGGTGAAACTTTAAAAGACATTACCGTGAAAGTTACTGGTAGAATCATGACTAAAAGAGAAGCTGGTTCTAAATTGAAATTTTACGTCTTGAAAGGTGATGGTATTCAAGTTCAAGTCATGGCTCAAGCTCAAGATGTTGAAACCGTGGAAGCTTATGAAAAAATGCACGACTACTTAAGAAGAGGTGATATTATTGGTGTTACTGGTTATCCTGGTAGAACTGCTCCTGCTAAAGGAGGTGATGGAGAAATTTCCGTTTTCGCTACTGAAGTTGAATTATTAACTCCTTGCTTACATATGTTACCAACCGAACATTTTGGTTTCAAAGATCAAGAAGCAAGATACAGAAAGCGTTACTTAGATTTAGTCATTAACGATTCCGTCAGAGATCGTTTCAAAGTTAGATCGAAAATCATCAGTTACATCCGTAGCTTTTTAGATAACAGAGATTTCATTGAAGTTGAAACTCCAATCTTGAACGTTATTGCTGGTGGTGCTACTGCCAAACCTTTCATTACCCATCATAACGATTTGGATATGGATATGTACATGAGAATTGCTCCAGAATTATTCTTGAAAGAATTAGTTGTTGGTGGTATGGATCGTGTTTATGAAATTGGTCGTCAATTTAGAAACGAAGGTATTGATATGACCCATAACCCTGAATTCACTACTTGTGAATTCTATCAAGCATACGCTGATGTCTATGATTTAATGGACATGACTGAATTGATGTTCTCAGAAATGGTTAAATCTATTACTGGTGATTATAAAGTCACTTATCATCCAGATGGTCCAACCGGTGAAGCTCTTACCTTAGACTTCTCTAGACCATGGAAGAGAATCAACATGATTGAAGAATTAGAAAAAGTTTACAATGTTAAATTCCCTCCAGGAGATGAATTACATACTGAAGAAACTGGTAAATTCTTGAAACAAATTTTGATTGACAATAAATTAGATTGTACTCCTCCATTAACTAATGCTAGAATGTTAGATAAATTGGTTGGTGATTTAGAAGACTCTTGTATCAACCCAACCTTCATTTTCGGTCACCCACAAATGATGTCTCCATTGGCTAAAAAGGACAGAAAAATTCCTGGATTGTGTGAAAGATTCGAAGTTTTCGTTGCTACCAAAGAAATTTGTAACGCTTATACCGAATTGAATGATCCATTTGATCAAAGACAAAGATTTGAAGAACAAGCCAGACAAAAAGCACAAGGTGATGATGAAGCCCAAATGGTTGATGAAACCTTCTGTAATGCTTTAGAATATGGTTTACCACCAACTGCTGGTTGGGGTTGTGGTATTGATAGAATTGCCATGTTCTTGACTAATTCTAATACTATCAGAGAAGTATTATTATTCCCAACTTTGAAACCTGACAGTTTAGTTAAAGGAGAAGAAAAATCTGAAAACTAGAGTGAGTGAATATATTGTTAACTATTTTATTCATATATTAATGTACAAATTAAAGAAAATTGTTAGTTTTACCTGTATTACGGTAAGTCTATTACGGTAAGTTTAACGCCATACAAGATCACCTCTTCTCTTCATTTCCAATGCTTTCTTATAAGGAGGAGCAGTGGGCATCTGCACCGGCTTTAATGCTAGTTTCTGGAAATCACTATCCAAAGTATAGGTTGCATCAGAATCAACATCATTGAGGTCTCCACAAGCAACAAATTTGGCTATAAGTCTTTCTTCAGGATCAGGTAAGTCGAGATATTCTAGATTATAACTTTTACCTATATCAGCATCCTGGAAGAACTCTTCAGTGGATTTATTTAATTCTAATTTAGGATTCCATCCAGGTCTAGGAGTATATCCTAAGCATACTATGAATGCCTCTAAAGAGGTACCTCTTGAAGCACGAGGTTTGGCACAAATGACCCGTTCAAATAAATAGCTTAGTTGACTGTATAACAAGTCAATGTCTCTTCCTCGAAATATTTTAGCGACAAACGTCCCCCCAGCTCGTAAAACACATGTGGAAAGTTGTAATGCAGAAAGAATCAATTGGGCTTGGATATATTCATCCAAATCATGCAATCCGGTAACATCAGGAGCTCCATCGCTACATACAAAGTCTGCTGGTTCTCCTCCAAAGATATCAAGAATCTTCTGGAGAGTCTTAGGATGGGTAATGTCAGCCTGTAAAGTAGTGACCCCGTCAATGGGGGTCATGGGCTGCAAGTCTACCGCTACAATCTTAGTATGACTATCGTGTTCATTAGCCTTAAGTTCTCTACTAAGAACTTGAGACCAAGATCCTGGAGCAGCACAAAGATCTACTACTCGTTTGACCCCGGAGAAAATCAGAAACTCTTCGTTCAACTGGAGCAACTTAAATGCCGACCGGGCTCTCCACCCTTCTTCCTTGGCCCTTCTATAGTACAAATCTCTCTTATCCTTACTGGATTTTCCCATGATATTTGATTCAACTATGATTTCCTAAAAAAGTCCATCACTTTTTTAGCAGCAGTCGTGCGCGCGCACAAGAGGTTTTAGCACCAGAAAATGCTCAATAATTTTTCACTTGAGTACCTTCGAAAGCTTGAGTTAATAATGATGCAAAGATTATTCAGGAACAGCCGTTGCTTGAACTTGAGCCAAGGGCGTTGCTTTAGTACCAGTATAATAAGATGGAATAGTCCCAAAGAATATCTTCAAAAGAAGGAAGAAAGAGCGTTGAAAGAACATGTATATCAGCAGAGTTTGTTAAAGGAAGAGTTTCCTTACGATCCAAAGTATTTATCTGAAGATAAGGTAGTCGACGAAACCCAAAGACCTTTGCCAATTAATGTGGAATTGTTAAAATATAAACCATTACAAGTTGAAGTCACAGGTGAAAAATTTGAAGTTGCCAAATTAAAATTTAGAAGTTTCAACCAAGATAATATGGTTCGTGCTTCTGAGTTTGCTGCTAGAGCCGCCTACTATTTGGGAATCCCTTGTACTCCAGTAGTTGGGGAGAAAACAGAAAAGAGACTTTATACAGTGATCAGATCACCATTTGCTCAAGCCAAATCGAAGGAAAATTTCCATAGAGTCACCTACAAGTGCCATATAAGGGCATTCAATGCTGAACAAGAAGTCATCGACCTCTGGTTATCATACATTAATAAGTACAGCTTTCCTGACGTCGAAATAAGATCATCCATAAACAATGTTGTGCCTTTGGACTACGCCAAGCAATTAGATGAACTTGCTGGTGAAGACTTAACCATGCCTGAAGCTTACAATGATATAGAAGATCCTGTTCAAGCCAAAGTCAAAGACATCTTAAATTCAAGCAGTTTCAAAGCCTATTTTGATAAGAAAAATTAAATGATTTCTTGGTCACACTTACGAAATTGACTAAATCGTCTATCATCCCCATATATTGTACATAGATCCATATACATTTACCCATAAACGTCCCAGTCTTCTTCCTCTTCTTCGTCATCTTCTTCTTGGGCTTTCTTTAACTCTTCTTCGAGTTTCTGTTTCCGTTTTTGGTCTGCTTCGAGAACGTTGAATCGGCACAATGGACAGGTTGCATTGACCTTCAACCAAGGTCCAATGCACTCCAAATCAAACACATGCCCCTTCATTTTCTTGCCACTCACAACCGTCTGGGCATCACAAGGAAGCCTGACAAGTAACGGGTACTCATCATCTATGAATCTATTGGTGCAAATGGCACAATCGGCAGAGTCTTTGTTGGGCAAATCGTTGATAGATACCCGCTGTAAAGAGTCAAGAAACTCTTGAGAAATTGTAGCTTTGGTGTCAGAAAGACCAATATTTCCGTCATCAAGAGATTCCAAAAGCTGTAACGCTACTTCGGATCCTTCTTCTGTATTCAACACTCTTAATGCACTGGTGAATGCTTCCCTATTCGATTCTCCAGATGGTTGAGCGTCTTGAGTAAGGAAGGAATCAATGACAGACGAAAGCGTCCTATGCTGTCTACCTCGATCGTTGGATGATCTTGTAGCATTGCCTAAATTATGATCGTCTAATGCCTGTTAGTATTGAATTGGTTTATCCATCATTATACTTACCTTCGTAAGTAGACATATTTGCCTTTCTAACTTACTATCGCAGTGAAAAAATACTCTGATGTAGGCTGCGTTGACCATCATTGTAGAACATAAAATGGTCAAAAAATAAAGAGAATAATAAAGGATTGGTCAAAAACAACTAGAACTGGATAGGCACACTGTCGACTTATACAGTGTAACTACAAAGGATCGTGTTTGGGGCAAAGTGGGTAAGTTTACATTACTACTTACAATGCAATAACTAAGTTAATTCATTACAAAGTCATGAGAATCATCGGCATTATCATCTTGATTGATTTCTTCTTCATGAGAAGAAATGTTTTCCTTTTCGGCATCACGATGATCTGTATTCAGAATGGCAAAATAATCGGGGTGTTCACCGGGGTTTGTATTCAAGTAAAGAGGGGTCATAGGGGGGTCTTCAGACGGAGTTTGGACAGGATTCAATATTGGAGAGTCATCACCCCGTTTTCTCTCGATGTTTATTGCTTTGACATGGTCGAATTGTTGATGATACTGATCATATTGTTGTTGATGTTGATGAAATTGGTAAAGTTGAGTTCTTGAATTTTTTAAAGAACTGGCCAATGATCTAGGAGGAGTTTGCGATGATAACCAGAATCTGGATGGGGAACCACCCAAAGATGTTGGATTTAGATTAGGTGAATCAGGGACAATCATGCCACCATTTTTAGAATTTATTGGAATATTCTGAGCACCAGTAGCAACATGAGTAGCAGTAGAATAATCGCCTTGAGACGGAGGCGGTGACGTGAACTTTTGATACGGCTGTAAACGAACCTGACTTAGATGAGTGATTGAATTTCGACTTATTATATTTTGATGGGTGTTTGTACGATCCAAGAAAGTTGGTTGATATTGAGCAAATGTAGATGTAGAGTTTGTTCTTGGAGACGTTGTATTAGCGGCAGGCGATGTTACACCAGGGCCCTGATTACCTCCACTTAGGGATAGAAGAGAAATGGTTGAAGAAGAAGGAATCAAACGACCATCAATTTCTTTACCAACAGAACTGGCCAACAACTCCGGTTCGGGATGATCATCAGGAACAACCCCTTCTTCGATGGTGAAAAATGCATGAGATCCTCGAGGAGAAGTTTTAACGCTGGCAGACGACATCTTGGATTCATTAGTTCGTCTTTCGCCAGCCAAAGAACTGGATAATAGCGAAGTTTTCGGTTTATGGACATAATGAAACCCCAGGGGTGTAGACGTGCGAATATGGTCTGATTCATCGTTATCAACTATGGCCAACCCATCAAGTTTCGACTCGATATTATCGGGGAACGACATGGTGGACATGATGATATGCACTTAGAACAACAAGGATTTTCAAACTACTGGGTTTCTCGTTAAACCCACTTGCAAGCTAAAGAAAAGAAGTTGTAGGCGGAATTTATGGAGAGAAAAAAAGTCGCTTAGTGTACAAAACAGATAAGTTTGAGAAAATTTTTTAGCCAACTTGAAAATGGAAATTTTTCGCCAAAAAAAGAGCAATGAATCGCGATAACGATGGGGTTCAGAATGACGTGCTTTCCTTGCTGATAAGCGTAACCCTTCGGCCCAACTGGGTTATGATTGCCGGCCATTTCTGCCCTTGTATACCTTTTAGGTACTGGATAGCAGTTTGGCATTATGGGGACGATTATCGAGACCCGTAATCATGCCCCTATTCTGAGACATTTTTTTTTGGGTTGCACTTATCTTCCTATCTTGGTTATCTAATCTGAATTATCTAGCGGAGAGGTCGCATTAGCGCATAAGCTGCGATAAAACGTATTCAGCAAACAACTTGGGGACAATGCTGATGATGATGACGTCGGTGATAGGCCTCGGAACCTGGCGCCGTTGGCTCGGACGTCAAGACTCGAACCCCAGACCTGGGTGCCGTTCAATGCTGGCAATGGCCGACATCGTCAATGGGGTTGGAGACATTATGACGTCGCGTGAGAATTTGGGCTGCCAGTGCTCATGGACAATAGGGGTCTGGGGTACCAAATCAGGTTAATTAGACGTCAAAATACCAGGTTGAACGTCGAAATGGTCATTGTAGCCAAGGCCAATTCACCACGGGTTGGCCACATATGAGGCTTCGGATATTTGCGTTGTTGTCTACTGGTCCTCCTCCGTTATCAGGACTACTGTGGTGTCTTATCTATGTGGCAAGTGGTGTCCGCACCTGAAACGAAGATTGCAAAAAGTAGTTATCAGGGCTGACTCATAATTACTATTAATGTAGATATGTATCAATATGGGGTTATCTATCAAAGGTTACTGTAGCGTTCGTGAAACAGACTCTATCTAGGATTGCTCAATTGCTCAAGGCTTGTCTATCTGGAATCTCTCTAGACTCCTCTATCTCTCTAAGCTGGCCCTTATCTCTCAAACCTTAAATTATCAATGACATTTCTCCAATCTTACTTCATATAGGGCATCTCTAAAGCTCATCTTATCTATGTCATCTATCAAAACTTACCCTTATCATTGGGATCAATCTTAAAAACCTTATCCGGGTTGAGTATCCGATTGGGGTCAAGTGCAAACTTGAGCCTTCTCATCACGTCAATGGCCTCGGTACCTAATTCAAGCTCCAAGTATCTTCGTTTTCCGTTACCAATGCCATGCTCTCCGCTCGATGTACCTTCATTCTGTAATCCAATGAGCATCATCTTGTTGATCATGCTGCTACACTTTTCTTTGGTATCTTCGGTGTAGAATATGTCAAAATGAATATTACTGTCTCCAACATGTCCTAGTAATATACTTTGTAGCCCAGATTCTTTCACTAATTGCTGCAACTCTGAAAGAACCGGCGATAACCGTGATAATGGCACTGCTATATCAGTCACCCAAAGCTTGACGTTCTCGTCTATTTCGTTCTTGCCATACTCAAGAATGGCATAAAATGCATTCTTTCGTGCTGAAAACAATTCCTCTTTCTCTTCATGGTTCTTTGCATAGATGAAATCTTTTAAATTATGCTGCTTTGATATCCGGTGAAGTTCTTTGACATTTTCTTTCACCACGGTTTCATTGATACCTCCAATCTTGAAGAATATTGTAGGAGTCTCGAGCCATTCTCGACTGAAATACCCAGAGTAGTTGATACAATGCATCATATCGGCATCTAACATTTCAATGGCATTGGGATTGAGTCCTTCTCGGAAAATTTTGGCTACGGCATTAGTTGCATCAAGAATTGTAGCAAATTGTCCAACTACAACCGTTTCGTATTTCGGTTTAACATGAAGTTTAACTATAGCTTCAGTAACTATTCCCAATGTTCCTTCACTTCCAACAAAAAGTCCCGTAAGATTGTACCCAGCACTGGACTTACGAGGTCTTTGTTTCGTCTTAATTACGGTTCCATCTGCCAACACCACGGTTATCGATATCACATTGGATATCATGGCTCCATATCTTGAAGCGTTGATTCCCGATGCATTGGTATTGATCATTCCAGAAATGAGTCCATTGGGACCACAGTCGGTTCCAAGCATTAAGTTTTCCGGTGCTAACAATTTATTTAAATCTTGCCAATTGACTCCAGCCTGAACTACAGCGTCCAAATCATCACCATGAACAGCTAATACTTTGTTCATTCTAGATGTATCCACCACGACTCCCGATCTGGTCGAGAAAAAGTGTCCTTCCAAAGAAGTTCCACCACCATATGGAACTACCGGTACTTTGTAACGATTCATTACCTTCATAATCTCGACCACGTCCTCAGTAGAACTTGGATAAATGACAAATTTGGGTCTTTGCCCTGGTTCTGGTGGATGAGTAGTGAACCCATTTTCAGCATGACCGTCCAATTCAGGCTCTGTATTGACAATTTTTTCTTCTCCAATCTTGAGCTTCACCTCATTGATGGCCTGTATTAACTCAGACTCGGTACAGTATTTTGGAGGAGATATATCGGCAAGTTTAGTTGTCGAGCCAACCGGAAATATATCGGAGGGAATATTCTTTAATGCTCGAGATTCACCGTATCTATATGCCCCATAGCCAATGAGTGATGATCCCAATACACCAAAAACTAGTTTAGTTGACCAGCTGGATTTGAAACCTCGAAGACTGGCTCGAAACATGAAGTGGTTTAGAGATCGGAATTTTTACTGATAACGATTTTTCAAATTTCCGACGATATTTTTCAGCTGCGAAAACATCTATTAGATTTATTAGAATATATAGACTTAACAAGAATTTCGTATACAATTAAGGCTTCTTATCTCGTGATAAAAGCTTGACGGGAAGTCTGGAAATCTCATCTAAAGATTTGTCGGGATCAAATTCGTCAGTTGCGATCCCGGAGCCACTTTCAGTATGACCAAATACTCTTGAAGGAGCAGGAGCATCACCTCTTTGCTCCCAAGGAAATATCTTGGCCACTTCCCCAATATGAAGAGAATCAAGGTCTTGAGCCAAGGTACTTTCTGCAGTATCCCATACATTTTCAAGAGGTTTGAATTTCAAATTGTGGGCTTCACCCAAGGCATGGTTGATGTTCAAGAGTCCGATCCGGTCGGATTCATCAGTATAGTATTTATTGAACTTATCCCACCAAAGCTGATGGAACTGTTGATCTTTGGTATTGAAACTTTCTGTGAACAGAGACAGCTTGGCATGCCAGGGTTTGGTACCACCTATGAAGTGAACGAGGTTAATCTGGTCAAAGAATCTGGTAAGCGCAGGAATATATTGATAATTGGTTGAAGGGGTCACGTTGTAAATGAAAGGCAACCTTTTCCACTTTGAAGGGCCCTGCAAATGAAAAAATTCATTCAATAATCCCTGATCAGCACCATCGAAGGAGGAATCTTGTTGCGCTGAGAATTGAATCAACTTATCGTATACTTTAACATCGGGTCTAAGCAACAACAACCCTGAATTGAAAATGTCGGGCCATCCGATATCTGGACTGGCCACAATCTCCTGTGATGTTATATCACCGTATTTGTCGAACATGTGGTCCAAGTTCTTAAGGGGCAAAGTATCACAGTCAAGGTAGATCAATTTATCATAACTGGTTTGCTTCCAAAGCAACACTTTGGTGAAGGTAATGGCCAATTCCTTTCTTCCTAACTTGGTGAAAACATCTGAAATGGAACTCGAAATGGTTTCATGGTCAATGGTAATGATGTCATCGTAAACTTGATTTATTAATTTGACTGATTTGGGAGTAACTGCCGTAGTATCTAAGAGAATGGCCAATTTATGCTTGGTGCCCAATTCTTTCTTAAGAGTCTGTCCCAAGACAAGTGCACCAGCCACGTACGGTTCACTGGTCAATAGAGTAATAAAAGCTGAAGTCATACGAGTTTAAAACACAAAGTATTGATCTATATATGGGATATATATTAGTGGATCCTTATCAGAGGCCGCACCTGAAATTGCCATATATTCACTAAACACAAATATTGAGACCACGCACCCTAAAGCCTCACTGCTAAGGGGCAACATTCTAGTTTGATTTAGCTTTGGGTATCGAAAGTAACTGCAATAAGCAATTGTAGGGACTGGTGATAGAAGGGATTGCATGGGGGAGTAGAAGAAATGGAATGAGATGAATGAAATGAACTAACTCACCTAAGGTCTTTTATCTCCATTCAAAGTAGTTGATTGAGAGCCATTAATTTGGGTAGAACCATTAAGAGGCACGGATTGCCTATTAGGATTCGAAGCATTTTCTTTCAATGCAATTAATTGTTTGGATCTAAAGGTTTCATAATGAGATAATGATGTGGTTTCAATCAAATCTTGTAGATGAGTTCTGGTTAAGAAATCTCTTAAGAATACAAATTCACACTGACTTACGTCTTCAACATTGATGGCACCCCATTTGGTTTTTCTACCTTTCACAAGTTCTCCGTTGATGTTGATTTCTTTTTCGGATCCAACAATAGCAAAAGGAATCAAGGACTTAATATCCTCATTCAATTGACGTTCATCTTCGTATAAATCTTCACTGTCGTAAGGATAAATATTGAATTTGTATTTAATGAATTCATTTTGTAATAATTTCTTGAAATCAGATCTTTCTTCAAATGTCAAACTATCTGATTTGGCGATGATCGGAACCACGTTGGCAATTTCAGTTAATTTTTTTAAAGCCTGAACATCTAATTGTTTTAACTTTTTGCCGGTGGGAGCAATGAAGTATAATATACAATGAACTCTGGTATCAGGAATGTATCTTTCTCTTTGAGCCGTCAACTCTTTTCTCAAATATTGGGAATGTTGTTCCTTTATATACTTCACCAATGGTTCCCAGCATTTTTCATTATTGATTTGATCTCCAAATCCAGGCGTATCAATAATATTTATATTCAACCGAACGTTATTTTCCACCAAAACATGAGAGTTCACCTTGATCTCCGTGGTTTTTTCAATGGGTTCTTCAATGGACCTACGTCCTTGGGAAGTTGATAAGTTTGAAGAAAATAACGTGTTCACTAAAGTACTCTTACCTAAACCTGATCTACCAACCACCATGACATTGAATTGGAATCCTCGTTTCAACAAACGATTTTCAATCTGCGTGGTGATGGTGTCGAACCCAACGTATTTTTGAGGTTGAACAAAATTTTCTCCGACTTCTGCTGACATTTGCTGATGTTTACTTGGGTGTTGTTTTTGACGACTTGGATGTTGTCAGCGACTTTTTGTGGATTACGCGTTGACCGCAGGGACACGCACACGACCCTGTCACGTGCCCGCACCTACTCCATTTGCGGTGCTTCAGAAAAATCATTACCGAAAATTTCTCACCACTAGTTATGGCCAGTTTAGCATATGGAGGAGCAGTTTTGCCCGGATTACTTCCCCGGATCCCGGTCATTACCGTGAGGCTTCCCCTTGTGTTGCAAAGAATTAGTGCAGACAAAAGACTCCAGGAACTCAAGGAGCAAATTGAGCAAAATCAGGGAGAACCTCCATTTATGATTGACAATGGAACCATTTTAAGGGCTGTTCCTAAGAAAAAAGTGTCGTATCGTCGGACCAGACAGAAGCTATACGCTCCTGGTGATAAGCAAATAAAACCATTAGAGAATTTGGTCAGATGTCCTGCCTGTGGGCATGTCAAGAGATCCCATTTTATGTGCATGCACTGTTTTGCTGAGATCAGAACGTTTTTGAAAGCAAAAAAGAAGGAATTACAAGACTTTATAGAACCTCCTCAGTCTAATTTGGATAAGATTGACGAAAAAATCGTTTACCCGGGTAAGTTTGAAACCCAACACGAGAAAACGTTGAAGAAGAAGGAATGGGTTCCAAAGAGAGAGGAACCATTGTTATTCTCGGAAAACAATATCAAAAAACCATCCAAGAAACCATATTAGCACTATGTATCGGCGTATAATCCCTGTGACCTGTTTCATGTATATATTAGAATTAACGAAATCACTTATCATCATCATCAGGTTGTACTCCAGACTTAACTCCATATGATGCTCATTGCGAAAATTTTCCTAATGCTTGCAACATGGCTCCAACTTCTGTAGATCAGCCAGCTTCCAAAAGAGCCCGGACTCTGTATTCCAACAATAATCGCTCCATATCGGTGTTTCATGTGTCTCCTAGACATCCGCTAAATGTGAAACCTGGAGGAAATGCCCTTCTTGCATCCAAAGAAAGTATGGGTCCTACCTCTAGACAAGCGCTAATGGGCGATTTTGCTATGTTTCCAGAAGAGTTATTGATGGACTTGTTGTCGCTTCTTCCCAAGGAGTCTTTAAGGTCGTTATCTCAGACATCTCGGGTGTTCTATGCATACACTTTCGATGAGGAATTGTGGAAGAAGAAGGCTACCACCAGTGCTGTTAACGATTGGTTAGGATCCTGGAGAAACACAGTATTGAGAATAAATAAGGTTAATCAGGCCAATATTCAGCTCCCAGGGAATTTGCTTTGCTCCGATATCCTCTATAGACCATTCCAGTGTTCCCAGGTGGATTATGTCAAAATTTTCCACAAAATCATCAATGAAGAATCGGTTTATCATCAGCATGCCATAGAGGGGGTTTTCCATAGATCCAATCTTCCTCCCGGAAGACTTTCAAGAATACCCGAGGTCGAACTTACATTGGACGAGTTCAATCGTAGTTGGTCGAACACTCCATTTATTCTTACCAATGCCGATGGAAATAGGTGGCCTTCATGGACTCTTGAATCTCTCATTGAACGATTCCCTGATGTCCTCTTCAGACAAGAAGCAGTACAATGGCCTCTTTCTCTTTATGCTGAGTACTTGAAAAATAACAAGGACGAAAGTCCGTTGTATTTATTCGATTGCAACAGCCCGGCCATGAAAACCTTACGCAATGAATACGAAGTACCTGAAATTTTTAAGCCTGACTTCTTTACCCTTTTCAACTCCGAACAAATTCACTGCCGTCCAGACTATGCCTGGCTCATCATGGGACCTCAACGGTCAGGATCTACTTTCCATAAGGACCCCAATAGTACATCTGCATGGAATACTGCCATAACTGGTCGTAAACTTTGGGTAATGCTTCCCCCTGGCGTTACTCCTCCCGGGGTCGGAACTGATGACGAGGAAAGTGAAGTGACTAGTCCTGTGGGGATTGCTGAATGGGTTTTATCGGGATTTTTCAACGACAGCTTGAAAATTGAAGAATGTCTCGTGGGTATCACCTTCCCCGGAGAATGCATATATGTACCTAGTGGATGGTGGCATACTGTGATAAATCTTGATGATTCCATTGCCTTAACGCAAAATTTTGTCCCTCAATCCCAACTAGGCAATGTTTTGAACTTCTTCAAGAACAAAAACTCCCAAATTAGTGGGTTCCGTCCTAGTCAAGTGAAACAGACTCTAGATATCATTATCAATCAATGCGAAGGTACTGATGAAGATCTTGAGAAGTTAAAAGATTATCAAGCCAAATTCGAGAGCTTGAATTTGGAATTGGTTCTACAAGATGAAGACTGTGGAGAAATTGATACTGAAAAGCTTCCGCCCATGCCAATATATGAACTTTTCAAGAAACTCATGATTTTAACCGGTCAGCAGCACGATCTTGATAAGGGACTTCAGCAACTACAAAAAATAGAGAATGCAATCTCGGGGAAAAGCGAAACTTGGACCAAATTATCTACAAACGAAGGGTTCTCCTTTGGCTTTGCTTTGGATAGCGATGACGATGAAGATGACGATCAATAGAATATAGAAGTATATAATTTGCTTGGCTATGAATTTACGAATCACGAATAATTTGCGGCCATTTGTCGCACCACTAAAAATCACCAGTTGCATGTTGAAAAAGAGCTTTAAAATCTTGACTTCACCACCATTCAGATTCGCCAAAAGAAATATGTCAGTAAGCCAGTCCACTCACGGGCAAACAGAAAAGAACCCAATTATTTTTGCCCCTGAAACTTATCAGTATACAAAAGGAGAACTTCACGAAGATCAAATCAATGAATCGCCAATTGAACAATTTCACCAATGGTTTGATGAAGCTAAGAACTCCGTCAAAGGAACTGACGCTTCCATTATACCTGAATCAACAACGTTTTCTACTGCCAGGTTACCTCTGGGAAGAATTTCATCTCGAGTGGTTTTGTTGAAAGAATTGGATACTCACGGATTTGTCGTTTACTCCAACTGGGATAAGAGTAAAAAGAGTCAAGACTTCAATAGTAATAAATTTGCATCATTAAACTTCTTTTGGCCACATCTTCAAAGACAGGTTCGAGTGGAAGGAATCATGGAAAAAGTTACTCGAGAAACTAGTATTCGGTATTTTGACACTCGTCCAAGAGGTTCTAAGATCGGAGCATGGGCATCCCCCCAATCTCAAGTTTTAAAGGGAAGACAAGAATTGGAAGATCTTTATCAATTCTATGAAAACAAATTCAAGGATTTGAAAGACGATGAAATACCTTGCCCTGAATATTGGGGAGGAATTCGAGTTGTTCCTTTAGAAGTTGAGTTTTGGCAAGGAAGAAACAGTAGATTACACGATAGAATCACCTTCACTAGAGACACCATCGAGGACGACTGGGAAATGGCCCGTATCAGTCCATAGTTTTGAAAATAAGTTTTTGTGTTTAGTTTTATGAATAGATAATCTCAATTTAGTGGTGAAGACCTCCGAGCATTGATTGCAGATGTATTTCTGATTACTGATGGCACAACTTGAAATCGGGCTGGTTTCAAGAACTGTATCTAGTTTCTTCATGATTCTGTAGTATGATACTTTAGACGAGTTTAGAGATTCATCCATTGGACAGGGATCTGGGGATATGTTTAGCGAAATTTCATGAATATGAAGATGAACAATATAAGCACGAAAACCAATTACACTCACATGACAAATACGGCAAACAAATCTGGTCATTTTATGTGCATCCTGATGGTCCAAAATATCATTAAGACTGGAGAATTCGTGATATTCCTTGCACTGGTGGCATGTGTATGGTGAATTATGAGCAACTTTATTGTGAATCATAAGGTGTGAAGCTTGATCAAAATGCCTCTGACAATCGTCACAACGTAGCACAGGATTGACTTCATCATCGAATACAGACACCTCTTCAGAAAGGGTGGAGTGTTCTAGAAGAAATGACTCTTCTTGGAGAGAGGTGTTGAGAGTTACTTATATGTTAGTTTTTTGCAGCCATGTCTAAGAACGGCAAATAGCCAACCTTGTTAACGTACCTTCATCACACTTGTTCATTATAATTGTAAGATAATTCAAAGCTAAAAGCTGAGTTCGTAGTATATATACTCAAGTAAATTAAGTTTGTTACCATCAGGTAGAATTTCGCAGTAATAAAATATCTATTCATATCTATTGAACCATATATAAAAGAACTAAAACTTAGAATTTTTGGATCTTTTCGTAGAAAGTTCTACCTTGAGTTTCAGCAACTCTTAATTCCAATTCAGATGGTTGTCTAGAACCGTCAGCACCGGCGAAAGTACCAGCACCCCATGGAGAACCACCGTGAACTTCATTCAAGTTACTCAAGTCAGCAAAGGCTTCTTTGTAACCTAAAGGAATGTAGATGAACCCATGGTGAATGATAACAGATAAAGCATTGATAATAGTGGTTTCTTGACCACCACCTAAGGAAGCGGTAGAAACGAAGAAACCAGCTGGTTTACCAGAAAGAGCACCAGAAGCCCATAATCCACCGGTACCGTCCCAGAAAGCCTTGAATTGGGATGGGTAGTTACCGAATCTGGTTGGGAAACCAAAGAGGAAAGCATCGTATTCAGTTAAAGTATCGTTGGAAGCAATTGGGTAGTCTGGTCTAGCAGGAGCATGCAATTGTTGTAATAAGGATTCTGGTAAAGTTTCTGCAACTTGGAAAATATCAGCTTTTCCACCAGCAGCTTCAACACCTTTCTTGACACTTTCAGCCAAGGTAGCGACGTGGTGATATAAGGAGTAAATGATGATTGCAACTTTTGGAGCCATTTTGTTTAGTTAAATTAATTATTTATCGTAATTCAATCCCTGGCGATTTCATGTTCTTTTATATCCATTTCAAACTATGGCTGTCTCGGTCTGCATATAACCCCATCCTTAGTAATACTTGGGTAATTTTTCAACCTTCTCTATCGTTCGATGCGCCTCACGCATCGCGTAATCTTAGAAGGAATTTAGTCATGAATTACATATAAATTAATTATTTGCAATTTCTTTGTCATCGTCGTCTTGTTGTTATAATAACCCGGTAGAAATCCATTGACTCAATTAGTTAATTTAGAATTTCAATCATCATGAAGGTTGCAATCATCACATACTCAACATATGGTCATATTACCGCATTGGCTAAAGAAATTCAAAAGGGTGTTCAAGCCGCTGGATATACCGGACACATTTTCCAAGTTCCTGAAACTTTACCTCAAGACATTCTTGATCTTATCCATGCTCCACCTAAACCAAAAGACATTCCAATTGCCACCATCGATACTTTGACCGAGTACGATGCGTTCCTCTTCGGTGTTCCTACCCGATTCGGTAATGTCCCGGCCCAGTTCAAAGCATTTTGGGATGGTACTGGAGGATTATGGGCTTCTGGTGCTTTAGACGGTAAACCTGCTGGATTCTTTGTTTCCACTGGTACCTTAGGTGGGGGACAAGAAATCACCATCAGGAATATGTTAAGTTCGGTGGTTCACCACGGTATGATTTATATTCCTTTGGGTTATAAAGACGCATTCTCGGAATTGTCTAACTTGTCTGAAGTTCATGGTGGTTCTCCTTACGGTGCTGGTACTTTAGCTGCCGGTGACGGTTCCAGACAACCATCTGAATTGGAATTGAAAGTTGCTGAAATTCAAGGTAAATCTTTCGCTGAAATTGCCAGTAAGTTTGTCATCTCAACACCATCTGAAAAAGAATCCTCTGGCGTGGTTGAAGAAAAAAAGGAAGAAGTCAAAGATGCTGTTAAGTCTAGAACTGAACAATCCAAGCCTGCTGCATCTACTGAAGAAAAAAGTGGATGTGGGGTCAAATGTGTCATCTGTTGATAGAAGTTCCTATGAAAGTTAATAGTAATGATGTAAAAGTAATTAATAATTTCTGCGTTAGTATAGTCCCATTCAAACAATGTATGGTATCACGTACCTGAAAGAAAGGTGTAGATTTCTTGGAATCATTCTATCTCTTAAATCTGTCATCAAGCTTCGATCATACGGAATGAGTCGAGAATCAATTCTGGGTTGTATTCCTAAGGTCACACTATAAGGAGCCTTTAAAATACTTCCTAAACATGTTGTGGTGTCCTGTTTCGGGCATGTCGTGGTCTGTATCATTAATAACCTAGTATTGTGGAATTCAACACCCATACAAAAATAAGTATACGTTGGTCTGCAAAAAAGCAGCCTGAACCCGTGCAAACCAAGATTGAACAATTAATGTAAAAGACCCGGCAAAATAGTCAAGGCAATAATCTTGAGTTCCCAGTCTCAGGTTCTGGATCGTTGTATGTCTGCTACTCTCGTCTGTGTCATCATAAACTATGAGGTCCAATAAAAATGGTTTGCATCTGCGATGCAGATATAAATTCATGAAACCATCAAAACTGAACAGAGATTGTTTTGAGCTGTTTCCAACAGAGCAATTCCAAAGGCCTTGATGGTGTAGCCGTCACCGGAATGTGACAATTGCAGCATTGGGGTAAACCTTACCCTGATAATGAGACCGATGGACTCATCATCGTACGTGAGCACGAATTGCATTCACCGACTACACCAGTATGATTCACCCTATTACATACCAGCAGGTACCAATAGTATTGACACCGTTAAATCCAACTCGGGTATTGTTTAGTGAAGACAATATGCCTTTACTACGGTATGTACGGGTCTGCACTAAGCATCACCATTATCGGCTAATCCTCTAGTATAAATGTATTTGTCTCCAGTCACGAAGACCTTTGACTGAACCAGAAGCACCCCATACAACAAGCCACAACTGTCCTCGAGTGAAACCAGAAGTAAAATTCCCCTAAAAATCTTGGCCACTTGACTTTAGCACATTTCAGAACACCACAAAATGCCATCAACAGAAGTAAGGGTGTTTAATCAAGTATAAAGATTCCATGATAATGCGATCGCGTAAGAATATTCAATTAACGCCCAAATTGTTGCACCGTATTCTCAGACTTCACTAAACATATGAATTAGTCATGATGATTGATAAGAGCCATACTCACTGTAGAATAACGAATGAAATCACCAGGAAATCTAACCTGGAAACAAAAAGAAGAAGAAGAAGAAGAAGAAGAAGAAGTTTCGAATCGTCTCTGAGAATCGCGTCTTACTTTGTGTCACGTGCCCAGATATGGTTTTGTTTACCCTAAAACAACTTGTCTAAGAAGAAAAATAGCCATGGATTATGACGAATTCTTGTGGAAACTACCATCTCAGCAGGGTGTAGAGCTGATGAATAGTAGTAGAAAACGGTTAAATGAAAACACAAGAGATGCTTTTAGTCAATTGTCAAAAAAAGCAGTAGGGAATGATAATATCGATTTTATGGATATCTTGAGAAGAACAAAGAAGCAAAAAGTCCATAGCAACGTGCAGACCAAGGAAACCGGCTCCATACGAAAGTTGCTCTCGTCACAATACTCTCTGTCAACTGAGGTGAACATAGAATCGGTGGATGATAGTGAAGAAGAACCGGAGTTGTTGGTGAATCCTGATAAAATTGTATCTGGAGCTGTAGATAAGCATGAAACTCTACATGACGAACTGGTGCCTGAAATAATTGAAATTGATGATGGAAGCGATCAAATGGAAGGAGATACCGAAGACGACTCTGGTGAAAGCGAATATGGCAATGATGGTGGTGAAGACGAGGATGGTGATGATGGCGATGATCACAGTGAAGATATTGCTGGGCATGATCAGATTAAGTCTAGCGATAATCATACTAAGGATGCTATTAAAAACAAAAACAATGAGGGTTTCAGTGATCAACACAGTAATGACAATAACGATAGCAATTATGAAAGTGCTGGTCTCGAAACTAAAGGTGAAAACGATCAGTACATCCATACAGACAAAATCAATAACAGTGTTGTTCAAGCCGATGAAGAGCCTGCTGCTAAAAGACATCATGAAGATCTGGATAACATTGCAAATACACCCGACCATGTACTCCCAGCCCCAACTAATACGCCTGTTGATTTGCAGGTTGATACCAGGTCATTAAAGGATTCTGCCTGTCAAAACTCGTCTGTTGAACAACCTCTGAATCACGCCCAAATTACAAAACCATCCACACATCTTAAACCACTACGTCTTAGGGGAAAACCTTTAAAAGAAATGTTTGGTCAAGCCAATAGGGCCAAGCTTCCACCTAGGGTTGGGTTATCAAAACGGGCCAATATTGAGTCACTACATGGTTACTTACAATCACAAAATTAGCATTTTAATTCATTAAACATCTCTATACTTTATCGTGTATACTAGAAATCTTTTTAATATTTTTAGGTGTAATCAACATCTTAATATGTTTATCCTTGTGGTTAATTAATTCCTTGAATCCTAATTCAATTCCATCCTCTAAGGGTACTACCCCCGTCACAAGTGTACGAACCTCGTCGACATTAAGTGTATGCTTGTTAAAGGCATCGATAACTTGCTCGAAATCAATCTTGACGTAAGAAATAGAACCCCCGTAAGATTTTTGAGAAAGAGTGACATTCATTGGATAGAATTGAACCGGCTTATGGGGCCAAATTGCCAAGTTCGTAGCACGACCAAATGATCTCAAACTTGAGATGGCAATTTCGAACGTGATTGGAAGTCCAGAACAGTCATAGGACTGATGGTATCCATGGCCGTCTTTGGATAATTTGCGAACAGCAGCCAACGTCAGGTCAATATCACTCTTATAGGTGGAAGGATCAAACGTTGTGGCTCCAAATGATTCAGCTAATTTCCGTCTAGCCAAAGCAGGTTCCATGACCACGATATCTTTTACTGAGCCTTTGTCGCTACCCTTAATTTTAGCTTTCAAGGCAAGAACGGTAGCAATTCCAATTGGGCCTGCACCCAAGACCAAAGCTGTTTGGCCGGCTTCGAAATTTGAAATTCGAACTGCATGCCATGCCACGCTCAACGGCTCACATAAAGCTGCGATATCAATGGGAATAATATTAGGGTCGAATTTGATCAAATGCATTTCACCCATAATCATATAGTCAGCAAACCCTCCATGATTAAAACCCAAGCCATTAAAGGAGATGTGATCACAAGCGTTATAGTAATTATCCAAACAAGCACCGCATTGGTCGTCAGCATGATCCTCATCATAGATCACCTTATCTTTACAAGAACCGAGAGTTTCAGCGACAACATAGTCGCCGACCTTTACAGAGGTAACCCGATCTCCGATTTCAACCACTTGACCACAAAGTTCATGGCCCATCACCTGGCACTTAGAAGGGCATCCAGAAATGACATTACGCTCAGGACCAAACAAGATTGGACCGTCCAAGTATTCATGAAGATCGGAGCCACATATCCCGCAATAGTCAACCTTCAATTTGACTTCTAATGGATGGGATACAGAAGGTTCTGGTTGGGATTCGGTGTATTCAAGATCCTGGTTTCCTTTGTATAAAATAGCTCTCATATTCCAATTGAATATTTGGGGTACAGTAAAAAGTACTCCTGATATGGGCTCCTCTTATATACGAAAGCCGATTCAGGAGGGGAAGCCATAAAGTTGGAAACTAGGCATGTTATTTATACACCGTAAGAAATAAAAACCGAAAATCCCCATATTAGGATCACGGATAAATTATAGGGAGATGATTTCTCCCATGTATTATCCCGTGCCCATAGTTAAGAGGAATTTCGAGGTTTGCGACCAGAAAAGGAAGCCTTTGCTATTATTCTCCCCAGTGGGGAACCACACGGATATGAACCGGGAACAAGATGGGCAGTCCGAGTTGTTAGGCTCCGCGAGTATTATCAGATGGTTTTGATGGAGATTAGGACAATTCAGCCGGGATTTCTTCCTGGGATTCCGATTGTTGAGTAGATGAAGGATCTGGGCCTGGAGGATTGGACTGACGGTGTTTGAGCTGATTAACTCCGTCGTAAAACAAGCTCCAAAGGTGTCCGACGTTATCGAATTCCTTCCCAACTTGTACCGACAGGTTCAAGGAGCGATTTAACACCTCCATGTTGTGGATAACGGAGTCCATGGAATTGGATATTTCTTGCACCAAAAGGTCCCGTTGTTTTTCAAACGCCGAGCTGGATGCGGATGGTGAGTCTGATGACATTTTCGATTGCAATTATGTGGAGAGAACGAAGTCTTTGATAGTCAAAACACAAAATATCCTTCGATGAAAACAACCAGTGGTTAACCGCTAAAATAAATCAAAACGTTTACACGCGTAGGTTGGTTGAGTAAGAAAGCCCTGGGGCGCGCGCACGACCTTCCATATAAAACAACCAGAACCCCATACCGAAAATTTTTTCTTCTTCATTAAGATAATCCAGGTACATTACATTGAGCGGACATGCCGGACACGGTCCCTAGTGTGTACGTACTCTCTAGCCTGGTAGAAGAAGCGAGTAGAAATTCAGGGGTTGTCTTATTAGTGGGACTGTCCCTCTACGAATACTCCTACATCAGCATGTAGACGCAATTATAATTACAAACCAACGACAGAGAGAATGGAGAGAAAAACAAGTTTTTAGGGATAATTTGTTTGAGTAAATAATCGTAAATTCATCAACATGAGATGGGACGACAGGTGAGTTGAAACAGCCGGTTGAATCTTGCAGAAAGCATAATTTCATCTGGTAGGCCGATACGCAAACAAGGCTTTCACTACTGATGAGATTTAAACATCTATTCGTAACTCGTGAAACAACGGTTGGTTTAAACCGTTGTTAACTTATAATAACATAGTATACAGGGGATTATATTAGAGCCAGTTACATAGGCAACTGGGGGAGGCTCCATGCCACGAATAGTGACAGCCGAGTGTGACAAACGAAGGTGTCAATCAGTTCTGACAAACAAAGCTGCCAAACGTATATATGGCACCAATCAGTGGTTCCTGCCTAGACAAAACGTCACTGGCAGAGGACAGTGTTTATCCTTGGAGTTACACTGGGCCTTCAAAGAACAACGACGAGCATAATCCTTTTTCTCGTCAAACTTAGCAAAAGACTGACAGGAGCCTGCTGACGAAGCAGACAGCGTCGATGAAGACGATTTCTTCTTGGTTAAAAATGTCATGGGACAGACTTCTGGGACAGGCTTCTGGCACAGATTCCTGCTATTGTAAATCACCAAAAATTAACCTAAATTACAAGATACTAAAACCGGTACAATTCACCAGCTCAACACTAGCAAATTAAATACCAGCGGTAAACCAACTAGAAACAGGGCGTTAAGACCAAGCAACCGGCGTTTGCCAAAGAAATCGATAGAACTCGAGTTTTGAAAAGAACTTGACGTAACTAAATAAAAAGTTCACCAACAAGATATTATCCGATTTTTTTTTGCTTGGGAATTTTCCTCGAGCTTTATACCCTGGGCTTACTTCTGTTTCTGTTTTCGGTACCTTATTTTTCCTTTTTCCAATTTTTTTTTTATTTTTTTTTTTAATAGGGTACTCTGCGCGCTATTGTCTCTTTAGTGCCAGAATGAGATTGTTGTGGGCGTGCGAATTTGGGACTTTTTTGCTGCCAGTTTCACCGGCTCTTGCTACGTGCTACGCTACTATGAAAGCGGTGAGAAGGTAGATAAATGGGTGTTTTTCATTAGGTGGATGATTAGAAAATTACATAGGGCGGAGTTATTGCCGGTGTCCGACATCATCGCATGATTTGGAGCTCCATTCCGGCTCCAATTCATCGTGTTTTGTACCCGAGTGTCTGCTTTGGGACCATCTTGTTTAATTGAGGCATTTATTTAATTGGATGGCATGTGGTGCGCGCACGCCACGCCATGCCGGCGTCCATTTACTCGAAGCGGGATTTTTTCGGGGCCCCTCGATGATGTAATCATTTCATGTGTCAAGTGCGATCGATCGATCGATATTTCGGCACTAAAAACGGACGGTTTATGCCTGGTGCTGGGTTGCTTGGGGGAAGGGGTCCTGCCGTAATAGGCTGGATTGGCGTCTAGTTGGGAATTAACCATCGCCAACTCCTTTTTCGGAGTCCGGGGGAGGGGGTTGTTTTGTTGTGTGGTGGGTTCTCCTAATGTAGAAGACTGTAGATTGCATTGTCAACTGGCGCTGGTTACTTCGTTGCGCATGATGTTGACGTTTCGTATCTTTATGTAGTCTACGTCATAGTTGACCCCAGACGTAGCCACGTCTGGTCCATATCTGGGTTCTGACAGTTGTGACATCTGGACTCTGACAGTTCTGGTATCTGGAATTCTAATATGTGGAATTCCAACATCTGGAGCTGTGACATCTGGAGCTGTGACATCTGGCCCGTCTCTCCAACGTCTGGTCCATAACTCTCTAAAATCTGGCCCATCTCTGCAACATCTGGTGCTCTAACATATCACGTCCAAACCGGGTTCATTCCTCTATGACATCATTTGTTTGGCCCACTTTACACCCGCATCTCCTATGTGCTACCTTCTGTGGGCTGGCTCATTCGCTAATGCCTTCGTCTTCCGATTCCGTATACTCGGGATACTCCACATCAAACGGGTCATCCTGCCCATGTAATCCCAAGTCCTCAACCCATTCACACTCCCCCGTCAATTTCACCTCATGACTATGCAAATATTGTAATGCTTGCTCATAACTATGATACTGCTGTCCCCCACTCATTATTGCAAAGATAATCTTGAAATAGCTCATAAGCGACGTCAACCCTCTCAAGTATCCCTTATCGGGTAATTCTTCATGCACAGGCGGCAATCGAACACTACCACTATCTTCCCGGTTAGCAATCACCAGCTGCGCAAAATCAATAATCCGAACCTTTATGGACTCAGCGTCATCACTCATGGCATCGTACATAAGTAGAATTGACGACCCATACATTCGGTACCCGCTAAGCTTAGCAAAGACTTCGTATAATTCCTCTAGTTGCTTGATCAAACTGGGAATTTTACATAAAACTGAATATGCTGACACTCCGTCATATAAGAATTTGGAAAGAACTTTACAAAATTCCCTTCCCTCTTTAAGCTTTCTTCCAAAATACTTATCCTTAATGTAAAATTTATTTTCTTTATTATTCCATACTTGCAATCCACATACTCGTACTCCTAACTTTCGTGATGTAGTACTGGCACATTTCATTCGTTGGGACCGCTGTTTCCTGGGATTGGCATCTACCCCATATTGTCGGGTCCCCATCTTTAAATCCAAGGCACATGGCTTAGCCATGTTTGCGGTGAGATCCTCAAGTAAGATGAATCTTTCAAATCGGGTTTGTTTGCGGCATATTCCTGCCTCTTGCTGCGAATGCTCTTCATCCATCGTGAACATATCATCTTGTGCAGGAAGCATCGGAGAATTGTTTGAAGTGGGTGCAAATACCTCTTGGATTACTTGTGCTTGTAAATCGGTATTGATTGAGGTGGATCCAATGCTGGTGTTAGCCTTGTGATTCTTGTGGTCGACATCTCCTTCCCTTAGAAAAGCTTTCGGTGAATACAGGTGCTTTTGATCTATCTCGGGAGTGGACGAGAGAACTTTCTCATTAGATAAAGATGACGATGATGATGCAGAATTCGAGTATTGGCGCCATAAAAGTTCAGGAATTATATGCTTATTGTCATCAAGAACAACTTCTGGTGGTAACTCTTCATCTTCATATACTTCAGGTTTCGATGCAGATGAGTTTACAACATTGGAAATTTCATTGTCTTGAAGGTTAACTGATTTGGATGGATCTTCAGTTAAAATGCTAGAGTATCTGACATTCAATACTCCAATATATTTTGGCATGAATTTCAATACCTCAGGATGATTGAGTTCGATTGCCTCATACCAAACATTTTCACGGTTCATTAATGCTTTACAAACTGCTTTTTTCGAAAATCGGAATATGGCCGTATGCCCACCAACTTTATTTTTGAATGGTCGAAGTTCCACTGCTAGAGGGAAATCAGGGTTATGGCCCTTGAAGCTTGAGCGACGGCGTTGTTTGTTAATTTTTTCATTTTGTTTTGCTTTTGATTGTTGTAAATCTTGGTCACTGGTTTTCTGTTGCTCTGATGCGGAGGATGATAAGGAAAAATCTTTGATATGTTTGGTAATGCTAGTGATACCGCCATCTTTAGAATGATCGAATTCAAGGTCTGCAGTCAAGTGCTGAGGCCCGGAAGTTTTATCGATTGTAGTGGATTTGGATGTTTCCCGAAAAGGGATTGTTTGTGTAATGCTTATAAACGTATTATCATCGTCTTCAGATGTTTTTATAGGAGTATGGGGAAAATAAGTAGCCGAAGAAACCGGTTCGAGATCTTCCGATGCTGGATTTATTACTCTTTTCGTAGGAGATTTTTCAGGTTGATCAAGTTGTTTAGTGTCGATAAATTCGTCTAATTTAAGTCCGTCACCTTGAAATAATCTTAATGATCTAGCCGCTTTTCGGCCGGTAACAAGAGGGGTTTGATCGATATGAGTTGGAGATTTCGTAGTAGTGGTAGGTCGATCGGATTTCAAGTCTAACGACACTGTAGACACGGGGATGGAACTCCGACGGGGAGTTGTTTGAGGATCATTGTGATGGTTATTAAAGTTAGTTGTGATGGGAGTGGTTATAGTACTCCTTCTACTTGCACCGTTGGAAGTTACAACGGGATTCATGATGGGCAAGTGATATGGTATACATTAACAGAATAAACTGGTATGGGGGTTTAAAACAACTGGAAAACAACTGGAATATGCAAGTGTTTAGAATAAAACAAGTAGTTAAAAAAATTTAGTAACCACAAAATAAAGCGATTGTTTTCTGATGAGGTTTTTCACTGCGACTGGAAAATTTACTGCAAAAGTGCAACCCCCAACTGCAAAAAATGACCAAACCGGTGGGGACGGAGATTTGTCGATGTTCTGATAGTAAGATGAAACTACCACGAAGGGTTAGTGGTAGAAGGACTTGATTGTGTTCTTTTAGCGTAATCTCTCTCGCTGGCTGTTTTCGTGTAGGGAAAAGGTCTGGGATAACCTCTAACCTTGGTAGCGCTGATGAAATCTAGGGTACCGTATACCAGGAGCAAGATATGAAAGAGACAAAAATTACGAAAGTTTACAGGTGAGAGGTGAATTGGTGTTTTTATTAGACTTGTTTGGGGCTCTGTATCACGATCCCCACCACGCCCCAATGGACTTCTATAAATGTCCCACGATGCTCCAGCCCCAGTCCACGTTTTTGCGATGAGATAAGACCCAGTCTGATGCTTAATCCATAGACAAAAGCAGACAGCATCCAAGCAATTTAGTCCACCCCGCTAAGACGGACGTGGGCAAGATGGAATTTTGTCAATTACCTAAGAAAAAAGAGAAAAAGACTAAAGTAAAAACATGGATAAGGCCCCAAGGAAATAGTCTAGGCACTGTTATTTTTAGCTACATTTGGCTGCAATTATCCCGACAGGTGTCTGGAACATGTCATATATCCAGGTATATTGAAATATTACTGATGATATCCTAGGTCTTTTCTTCTTTTTTTTGATTTACAGAATGTCCCTTGATTAAAGGGTCCATATTACCCCAGCCACGGGGCTGATAGTGAAGGTGTACGAAACGAGTAATCACGACTAAAACGTGGTAAAAAGTGAGACATTTTAACTATTTCGTCTCTTTATTGCCCAATTCGCGTAAATTTGACGTTTTGGCTGCTATTGTGAATACTACTATATTTTGAACTCCACCTACGCAGGCGGTGTAAATTGCTGTAGTTACACTCGATTTGCAATAGTATCAACACGAACAACCAAGGGTACTGACAAGTTGCGTTGGTTCATTGATAGTGTCGACTTGGTAGATAAACAAGCATCCAAGCGCTTTGCAGCCTTGGTATCGCCTAATGACGTCTCTAACAGAAGTTATACCCACAGGAGACTTTGCCAGAATCTCCAAATAACCATTCCCTAACATCACGAAACGCACTTCGGTCATGATACCTTTTGCAAATTGAAGAGTGCTGGCTTTCTGTTCCTTACAGCCTATTCGTATTTAAGGTACGACTCGGATTATTTTTCAGGTCGCAATTTTCTCTTCTCCATAATCAACCGTCATGGTGAAGTGGATATTGGTGGTGATATGGGGACTATGCTGGGCTCTTGGATCCCACTCAATGTCCGTGGCACCGCCGAACATGACCGATCAGCAAGTTGACGGCATTCGATACGAGTTCAATACCACTTCAAACTACGAACTTAACGTCGTTGTCCGTAAATCACCAGTTGAAAACCATCGAGAAAACGCAACACTTCTCGTATTGTGTCGAAACGACGAAGTTTATGATCTCCTTGAAACCGTTCAAATAGTACAGGATCGGTTTAATTATAAGTATAATTATGACTGGGTGTTCTTAAACGATCAACCATTCACGGAAGAATTCATTGGCGTTATTTCTGCATTCATTCCTAACGGAAAACTTCTGTTTGGTACTATTTCTCCAGACCACTGGGGTTATCCAGCGTGGATCGATCGTGATTTGGCCAAAAGACAGAGACAATTGATGGAAGACAACAACGTTGTTTACGGTGGTAGTGAGCTGTATCGGCACATGTGTCGATACTACCTGGGTTTTTTCTATCAGCATCCACTTGTCAGCCAATACCAGTACTACTGGCGACTAGAGCCAGGGATCAAGCTTTACTGTGATATTAACTATGATGTGTTTGAATACATGAGGACCAACAATAAAAAATACGGATTTGTTCTTCTGATGTTTGAATACCTAGACACCATTCCAAGTCTTTGGCATCACTTTAAACAGTTCTTACATGAGTACAACATCCAGCCCAAAGGACTTTGGAAGTTTGTGGAGAACGATGACGAACTGAAAAGCTACGATCTTTGTCATTTCTGGACCAACTTCGAGATTGCAGACCTTGATATCTTTAGAAGTCCCCAGTACACTAATATGTTCAATTACCTCGACCGAATCGGAGGCTTCTTCTACGAACGATGGGGTGATGCCCCTGTCCACACTTTGGCAGTGTCGGCTTTCTTGGAGCCCCATGAAGTCACTTGGTTCGACATCGGCTATTATCATGCCCCATACATTCAATGTCCTCAACTGGAAAACGACAGAGTAGACAATCGTTGCAGCTGTGACCCAAACCTTGACTTTACTTATACATTTCTCAGTTGCACCAACCACTTTCTTACGATACTAAATAAATAACGACGAATATATAAACAAATGATGATTTCTTGTTCCCCTGGCACTTCTAGTAGCGAAAATCCCAATTATGGTGGAATTTTCAATCATTATGTCTGCCATACTTAAACAGACTTTTTCAACTGGCACGACGCGATCTCATATTTCAGTGAAGAAATATACTGGAGAAGATTTGAGGTTATGGGCATGTCGATAATTACTAATGCCCAGACAAAATGGCGGATATTTCATCGACGCCGCCGGCATAGGATTTCTATAGTTGCTTCCGTGATTGCTGTAATTGTCATCATAATAATACTTTTTCAAAATTTGCATATTCTCTCAAATGAGGATAGTATAATTCCATCTATAAATACGCCAAACGATCCTCAAACTTCGTGGTTTAATATAAAACTTGTTCCCCAAACAGTATATGAACTATTCAAAAAGAAAACAAAGCCTTTCGCTCAAACTGATGCAAACTCACATCTGCAACCACAGTCTTCTCAACCCGTTGAGCCTACTGTTAATGATCCTCATACTCAAACAAAATATAGACTCATTAATGATTTCCACACCAAATTTGATCCAAATCATGAGAAACTTAATGCTGGTCATTCTTTCTTTAACCTGGTATTTGAAGTTCTCTACAAAGGACGCCCTCGGGTCAAGAAATTGGATCGTTATTCGACCGATGAACGTATTTATCATGCTCGTTATGATACTAAACCGAAAAACCATGATGAAGAGGATGAAAATGACCAAGTATTCACAGAGGATTATTTATCAAAGTTCCTCCTACTCAACCAAGATGAATTAAGTGCCATGAAAACTTCCCATAAATATGTCACCCGAAAGCTTCCTGATACTCCTCCTCCTAACTTATACCATGGTGACGGAATTGTATTTGTAGGTGGTGGAAAATTCAATTGGCTCACACTCTTGTCAATTAAATCCATACGTGCCATGGGATCTACTTTGCCGATTGAAGTGCTCATTCCAAAATTAGATGAATATGAACCAGATTTATGTGCTCGGGTGTTTCCAGCATTAAATGCTAGATGTATTTATTTACCATATATGTTACTGGATAAAAATGAGAAATCTTTCGTTGATAACTTCGAATTTAAAGGATTCCAATACAAGGCATTGGCCATCTTGGTTCTGAGTTTTGAAAATGTTCTTTTATTAGATAGTGATAATATCCCTGTTCATATCCCGGATAATCTCTTCACTGATGATCCATTCATATCACATGGTCTTATTGTCTGGCCTGACTTCTGGAAACGTGCCACATCTCCAGATTATTACAAAATTGCAGGGATTGATGTTAGCGATGACGAATTACTACCTATGTATAACGAAGTGGAAGGAACATATGAAGAATCTTTTTCTTCTGATAAACTTGATGTTGACTCTACTCCTTTCCATTTAAGAAAAGGTGCCATACCTGACCCAACATCCGAATCAGGACAACTCATGATATCTAAGAAAACTCATACAAAAGCACTTTTGCTAGCATTATACTACAATTTGTATGGTCCTACACATTTCTACCCATTATTTTCCCAAGGTTCAGATGGAGAGGGTGATAAAGAAACATTCATAGCTGCTACTGTGGCTTTGAATAAACCTTTCTATCAAGTATCGAAATTTTTAAATGCATTTGGATACTTTGATACTGATAATAATTTCCAAGGCACTGGAATGGGACAGTATGATCCAATCGAAGATTTCAATGTCATTGAAAAGAAGAAGAAACTAAAGAAAATGTCGGCAGCAGATCAAGAAAAATTCATCAACAAAGACTACTTACTACAAAAAGGTCCCCGAATCTTGTTCGTCCATGCTAATTATCCCAAATTGAATCCATGGGAACTAAAGACCAAGAAACTCATATTTAATGCCAATGGAGACAGAATCAGACTTTACGGAACAGGAATGAAATCAAGAACAGGCCACGACTTTGAAACCGTTCAATGGACCAACATGAAGTTTCTTCTTTGCGAGTTAAAGATTGACCTTCATATATTCGCTGACGTCAACCGTAATGAGTTGTGCAGCGAGATTAACGAACACCTTGATTTTTTAAAATCCACCATCAAAACTCTAGAATAATCAGCTTCATAACTATCATTATAGATCAATACATGCCACCCACCATTAGTTCGTAGAACCTTCCACTACTATTCATAAGTATACTGAATCATATTGGAGTGGTGCACGACCCACGCCAATATTTCACCGCACTATAAACAGCGGTTGATCTGGCAATATATACTACATCTAATAATGGCAGCACAGTTCTTGTTTTTATTATCCCGACAAGGGAAGGTAAGATTATCCAAATGGTACCAGACTATATCACAGAAAGAAAAGGCCAAAATAATGAGAGAGCTCACCACCCTCATATTGTCGAGAAGAGCCAAAATGTGTAACGTGTTGGAATACAAAGACATTAAGATTGTGTACCGAAGGTATGCATCGTTATTTTTCATAATGGGGATTGAATCCACTGACAATGAGCTCTTGTCGCTTGAAATAATTCATAGATTTGTTGAACAAATGGATAAATTATACGGTAATGTGTGTGAATTGGATATTATATTTGGATTCAGTAAAGCCTACTACATTCTTGATGAATTGCTATTGGATGGGTACGTTCAAGAGTCTTCCAAGAAAGAAGTGTTGAAACGTGTGGCTCAGCAGGATGAATTGGAGAGCATGGATGAATTCGATAATCTATTGGCATAACTGGTGATCACTACTTCTACTAGCTTAGACTCAACGTATAGAAACCCACAATTTGATGATTTTTTTTAAAAAAAGAAAAACTTGCACGCCCATTTTTGTAAGACCCATGGTTAGCTTTCTGAGGCAACCTTCTCTTCCTTGAGCTGGGGCTTCTTCTTTGTTTCATTCTTTTGACATTGTGGACGAATTCAGTATTGGATGTCGATTACGTAATGACGACTATTTGCAACCGCACCGAAAAAAATTCGGGATGAGATGAACTGAAAATTTCCCTTACAGAATCTGATTTAAACCAAACTAAATGTCTGACGACGAAGAATATGATATTGCTGGTTCCTTGGTAGCTCCTGCCATCGACAACAGCTCCTCTGACCTGGAGGAAGAAGAAGAAGTTTCCGATGGTGATGTTCAGGATATCATCTCTGAATCTGACGATGAGCCAGAAGATGATACTCCACAACCAAAGAAGAAAGCTCAAAAAATTGCACCTGGAAGCTTTCCCTCCTTGGAATTGTCTGACAATGAAGATGAAGATGAAGAAGCTGTAAACAAAGATATGGCTGCCTATTTCACCGTGAATAACCCCCAGGCTAAGAAGGCCAAGAATGGTTCATTCCCATCGTTCGGGTTCTCAAAATTCTTATTGGCGAATATTTCTAAGAAAGGGTATAAACAACCAACTCCAATCCAGAGAAAAACCATACCCTTAATCATGGAAAACCGTGATGTTGTGGGTATGGCAAGAACTGGTTCGGGTAAAACAGCGGCATTCACATTACCGGTCGTCGAAAAGTTGAAGAACCATAGTGCTAAAGTAGGTATTAGGGCTATTATATTATCTCCTTCAAGGGAGTTAGCATTACAAACATACAAACAAGTTAAGGAGTTCAGTAAAGGAACTGATTTACGGTCAATTGTGTTGATTGGTGGGGATTCTATGGAAGACCAATTCTCTTCATTGATGTCCAATCCTGATGTTGTGGTGGCCACTCCTGGTCGTTTTTTGCATTTGAAAGTTGAAATGGATTTGGACTTAAAAACAGTTGAGTACGTTGTGTTTGATGAAGCTGATCGTTTATTCGAAATGGGTTTCGCTGAACAGTTAAATGAATTATTGGCAGCTCTTCCAGCATCAAGACAGTCATTATTGTTTTCTGCTACTTTACCAAGATCATTAATTGATTTTGCTAAAGCTGGTCTTACTAACCCTGTTTTAGTTAGATTGGATGCTGAATCCAAAATTTCAGAACATTTGCAAATGGCATTCTTCACCACTAAGAAGAATGAGCGTGAATCCAATTTGCTTTATATATTACAAGAAGTCATTAAAATGCCTCTTGGAAGTGAAGAACAACTCAAAAAATTGAAAGATCTTGATAAAAGAAATCAGGAGGAAAATGAATCCGATGTCGAGCAAGAATCTAAACCAAAGAAGCGTAAATTTAAGAAGGAAAGACTCCCACCTGCAAATGTATTACCTTCACCACATTCCACTATCGTTTTCGTTCCAACAAAACATCACGTTGAATACATCACAACTTTATTAAGAGATGCTGGTTATTTGACTTCATACATCTATGGTTCTTTGGATCAACATGCTAGAAAGAATCAATTATACCAATTTAGAGTGGGTCTTACCCATGTTCTTGTTGTGACTGATGTTGCTGCTCGTGGTATTGATATCCCTGTATTAGCTAATGTTGTCAATTTCACATTACCCGGTTCTTCTAAAATTTTCATTCATAGAGTCGGAAGAACTGCCAGAGCTGGTAACAAGGGTTGGGCTTATTCAATTGTCAGTGACAAGGAATTGCCATACCTTCTTGATCTTGAATTATTTTTAGGAAAGAAAGTTTTATTGACTTCTATGCACGAAAAGAAATGTGAAATCCTAAAGAAAAACAAAGGAGATGGCTACGTTGAACCCAAAGTTTCATATACTGATAGACTTGTCTTAGGGGCTATCCCTAGACTTAGTCTCGAAACTTTCATCGAATTGTTCGAAAACTTACTAAAGAACAGTTATGATTTGAGAACTATAAAAGATGTCTCTGCTAAGGGTGAAAAGTTGTATTACCGTACTAGACAAGCTGCATCTCATGAATCTGTGAGACGTTCAAAAGAAATTATGCAGACTGGTTCTTGGGACGAACAGCATTTACTTTTTGGACCTAACTTAGAGAAAGAGAAAGAAAAGTTTTTGAACAAGCTTCTCAATAGAACTTCTAAAGAAACTGTGTTTGAATTTAATAAAAAAGGACGTGAAAAGGAAGAAGACAGCTTTGTTGAATTTATGCACAAAAGAAGAAAACAGCTTGCTCCAATTCAAAGACGTGCTAAAGAGAGAAGAGAACTATTAGAAAAAGAAAGATTGGCAGGATTAACACATGGTATTGAAGATGAAATCTTGAAAGGTGATTCTTCCGAAGTAGGATACTCTACTAGAAATGAGATCGAGGCAGACGAATCCGAATTACAAGAAGCTTTCGAAGACGCTGATGAATTGTCAAGCAAGAAACAGAGAAAATCTTTCAAAGATCCTCAGTTTTTTATGAGTCATTATGCCCCAGCATCTGTTATTCAAGATCAACAATTATCTTTACAGTCATCGTTTGCCAACGATGCTGCTAGTGCTACCTTTGATTTAGATAATGATGAAAAGGTAAGAACTCACAGTCAAGTGATGAAATGGGATAAGAAGAAAGGAAACTATATTAACTCTAAGTCCACCGATAAGAAATATATCATCGGTGAAAGTGGACAAAGAATCCCAGCTACTTATAAATCTGGTAAATTCGATGAGTGGAAAAAGCAAAGAAATATGAAATCTATCAAGGTTGGAGCTAAAGAGTCAAATGAAGGTGGTAATGATAATAAAAGATTTAAGCACAAGAAGGTGGCTGCTCCTAAATTACCAGATAAATTCAGAGATGATTTCCATAAACAGAGAAAGAAGGTGGAAAAGGCTATTGAATCTGGAGTTCGTGTGAAGGGATTCAACAGACCAGGCCAGCAACAAGAATTAAGATCTACTGAAGATATTAGAAAGGCTAGAGAGCTTAAGGAGAAGAGAAGAGCTAAGAACGCTCGTCCAAGTAAGAAGAGGAGATGATTCTACAAGGATCATTAGGCTCAATGTATATTAGTAATAAACAAATAATTTTTAGAGTTTTGTAAGCGTGTTTGTTATAGTAGTTTCTTTTTTTTTCTTTTTTTTCGGTTTTGAACAACTTTATCGTAATTAAGCGATATCTTATCTTATTGCTTGTTTTTTAAGTGCTAAATATGTACTTATCTTCTACCACCCCTGCTATATGGGTGATATCCACCTCTGTCACGGTTACGATATCCACCACGACCTCTACCATTACCTCCAGGTCCAGGAGGAGGTCCTCTTCTTGGTCCTCTTGGGCCATGGGAAAATCTTCCTCTAGGTCCATTAGAATAAGAGGATGGACCTCTACTATTGCTATGACTATAATTAGATGATGGCGGTCTACTATTTTCTGAGGATGGAGCTCTTGGTGGTTCGTTTTGTTCTTTTGGTTCGGCTTCTTGCTGTTGTTGGGGGTTTAAAGGTTGTTGTTCTGGTTTATCTTGGCCTTCACTAGTACCATCTTGACCTTGTTGTTGATTTTGAAACATATACCATTGTTGCATTCTTTGCCAGTATTCTTGCATCATTTCTGGAGACATCCCATTCATACTTTGAGCATATGCATTAGTCTGACCATATTGATTACCATAAGGATTATAAGCTGTCTGTTGCGCTTGAGCTTGAGGCTGTTGTTGACCTCTTGGCTCTGCTCTTTTAACTTCCATGGCCTTTCCTTTTAACGATAAATATTTATTTACACAAACTCTATCAACGGCATCAGGCGAATCATAGGTAATAAACCCAAATCCTCTGGATCTACCAGTGTCTTTATCAATCATTAATTGACAATCGATTATACGGCCGAATTGTGAAAAGAAGTCATCGAAATCTTTTTCGTTTACCATTGGATCAATACCACCAACAAAAATTTTTCCAATTTTATCCTGTTCTTCTCTTGCTATTGCTCTCTTAGGGTCAATTAATTTACCATCAAGAACATGGTCCGTTTTGATGACTTCGTCAACTGACTTTGGATCTTCAAATGTTAAGAACCCAAATCCTCTGGATCTACCAGTAGCCGAATCTCTCATGATAGTGTAGTCAGAAACAGTACCAAATTTAGAAAAGTATGCCACTAATTTCTCTTCGTTGGTATCCCAGTTAAGACCACCGATGAACATCTTTCCGGAACCCTTTCCAACATCTGAATGAGCTTGAGGTGGTGGAGGTGGTGGTTGTTGTTGCTGTGGAGGAGGAGGTGGTGGTGGGATACCTGTACCTTGTGCCTGTTGTTGTTGCATTTGCATTTGTTGGAATCTTTGAAATTGTTCAAATTGTTCTTTCAAATGAGCAGGAATACCCTGCAGTAAGTCGACTGAAGTGTTGGTTGTATCGGTACTAGCGGTAGATGGTGCTGGTTGTGCTGAGCTTGGGGCAGATGTTGAAACTTCAGATGCAGCAGGAGTGGAGTTATTTATTTCTTCTGGTTTTGATGCTTGGGATTCCGCCTTTTCATAATCGTCTTTGGGAGCAGGTTCTGAAGCTTTTGGAGCTTCAGTTGGTTCATCATCATAAAGATCTTCGAAAAGAGCTTCGTCGTCGTCAAAGGAAGACATTCTAAATATAAAAGAAAGAAAAAAAAGTTAATTAATAGGTCGTTACCAGAATAAACAATTATATACCTAACTTAAAATAGTACTTGGGATACAATTTTACGTAAGCTAATTTAAATTGCTGGGGTGGAGCTTGGGGTTGGTTTCTTTTTATTGAAAGGTATGAAGTTGTATAAAACTAAACAACCTATGTAGTATTAAGTAATTTCCAATTCAACTGACTCAATTATGGTCAAAAATTCGATGGATTGACTTGTTTAAAGGAAAAGGATGTAGTTGAAATTTGGACACAGACGCCATCGCTTTTTTCCACGATATGCTAGATTATGGTCGTGTCGATGGCCGGATTCTGGGGTGAAAAGGTACTCTGTTGAAGAATGGAGAAACGACAAATTGAGATGATATTTACTGTCGAGTTGTGATGATTGTTGCTTTAATACGAAGAGCTAAAGTGAAAAGTAAGATCCAATTTGTGGCTAAGTTTCAGAATGTTGTTCCTATCTGTTGGAAACCTTAGATATAATTTGTCGCATATCTGGAATGTCGTGTAACGATAGCGACACATGGAAGTAATCACTTTATATGGTTTCAATTGTACTTTAGGAAGTCTTGTCAAGTTCAGGGAAAGCTTTTGGGGCATTATTTGTGTGTTTTGGGGCATTATTTGTGTGTTGGGCTGTTTTCGGGTGTACTTCAAGTAGTTCACTCTGCACTCGATTTCTCATGGCTCATCTACAATTGCATAGGAAATGGGTTGCAAAATTCAATTCGAAAAGTAAAACCGAGTCAATTTGATTATCCTGTCTGGTCTCTCCATTCATTATAAATCTCATTGGCCTTTGCCTGCTTGGTAATTTTTCGAAAACTCTTTTTTGGCCAATGCTGCAATTTTTGGGACTTATAATTTGCAGCAATTCGAACCGTTTACAAATGTAGTAGAAATTTTGTAGTAATTATCAAATCAACCAGCCTACATATGTACCATTTGATTAATAGTGTGAGTAAGAGTGTATGTTAGTATGAACTGAGCTTTTTGAGTTTCGAATCAAAATTGTATTTTCAGCTGGCATCACCTCCACATTTAAGAGCATCGCATCGTGAAAAATTTAGACTACAGACCTTTATCTACATGAAAGACTATATAATTTTCTTTGCACAGGCGTACCCTAATTTTCGACAAGCTGAATTGGAGTCTATAGCCGACTATTACGGGATCCAAGTAGATGTGAGTCACCATGACGAAAAGAATCCATTTTTAATTATACAGCTTGATAACGATGACCAAGCCAGAAAGATTATGGAAAGATCACTCTTAGCAAAAGGCATCTATGAACTTTGGGGACATGGACATACACTTGATGAACTTCATGAAGATGTGAAATCAAAATCCCATGACAAATTTGACTTGTACAAAAAGAAGACATTCAAGTTTACTTTTGTAGGATATATGGGATCCAGGAATACTCCCGAAAAAGCAAAGACCATCGAGTCATTTTCTTACTTAGCATTTGAAGGACCTATTAGGTTGAAAAACCCAGAAGTTACTTTCACAGTATTGGAAGAGTATCATGTCTCGGGTCAAGAAAAGGCTACTACTCCGCTTAATCTTTGGTTTGGACGAGAAATTCAACTAAGTGCCAGATCCCACGGAGTACTTGAAAAGTATGATTTGAAAAGAAGGAAATACATTGGAACCACCTCTTTTGATGCTGAATTATCTTTGGTTAGTTGTAATATTGCTCAAGTTGGACCTGGAAAAATTTGTTATGACCCATTCACTGGAACTGGGTCCTTCTTGGTCACGTCAGCATATTTTGGTGCAATTCCCATAGGATCAGATATTGACGCCAGAATGATTAGAGGGAAAAATAAAAATTGTAATATAGAAGCCAATTTCAAGCAATATGGAACTTCAAGTCATTACGTGGATGCCTTGGTAATGGATTTCACTAATAATGCATTTAGACAAGACTTTGTGATTGACTCTATAGTATGTGATCCCCCATATGGAGTTAGAGAAGGGTTGAAAGTATGTGGAGCCAAGAATCCCGAGAAGGCAGCAGGCCGTGAAAATGTGGTTATCAACGGTGAAAAGGCACATTTACGTCGAGATTTCATTCCTCCTAAGAAGCCTTATGAACTTGCTAATTTATTAGAAGATCTCTTGAATTTTGCAGCAGAAAGGCTACCTGTCAATGGGAGATTAGCATTTTGGATGCCAACTGCTAATGACGACTTCCAAGTTCATAATTTGCCCCAGCATGAAAGACTTGAGTTGTTGTATAACTTGGAGCAAGAATTCAATAAGTGGTCAAGAAGACTTCTTATCTATGTAAAGCGAGGAGATGAGTATAAAGGAGTATCTGTGAACGGATTGAAAGTAAATAATATAAAAAATTTCCGTGATAGATACTTCAATGGTTTCAACCAAAAGAGTCGATAGATAATATTATTATTCAGTAGTTTCACCAAATATGTATTTATTTCGAATATAGACAAGTATGCATAAATACATAATTTGCAGTCTAAATTTTTGAGAACAGGACATTTATTGACGAATTTTGACTAAATTCAACAAAATTGAAAAACTTGACAAAATAAAAAAATAAGAAAACTACAAAAAATAATGAAACACCACTAATTGAATTACATTATAGTCAAACCACCCTTTTTCACTCATTAGTTTCTCATCACCTCATCATATATATGGTATCATTTCGTGGTGATTATAGAATATTGCAGCCGATTCTGCGCACAAAAAAACTACCGAAGATCAACGCTGAATTTTTATCATCTTCATTATGGCTGAATTACTTAAGTATGTAAGAATCCCAGTAACCAAGACAATTGTCATTACTAACAAGACAGACCTAAAAATACAAATCCCAGAGGGATCCCTGAAGCCCCCTTTATAGAGAAAGTGGACAGCATCATCAAAAATCCCGATGAAGAGTTTGAAAAAGTCATGAGCATGTTCCAAGAACGATTACAACAATATAAATATATGGAGTTATCTAAAAGACAACAATTAGGAGATTTGAACTTGAAGATCCCAGATATTGAAAAAAACCTCGATCTCATAAGCCATATTAAAGAAACGCAAGCTGATGAGGACGAAGAAGACCATGAAATTTTAACCAACTATGAACTTAACGATACCCTTTACACCAAAGCCACCATCGATGCTAAGAACCTCAATTCTGTCTACTTGTGGCTCGGAGCTGATGTTATGTTGGAATATCCATTGGATGAAGCTGTAGAATTGTTGACCAATAGATTAGAATCGAATAAGGAGCAACTAAAATTAGTTAAGGAGGATTTGGAATTCTTGAAGGAAAATATCACCACCATGGAAGTTAACACTGCCAGACTATATAATTGGGATGTTGAAAGAAGAAGAAAGAAGGAATCGAAGTAAGATAGTAGATTGACAGCTAAAAATCAGTTGGCATGCTTACTACGGTGACATTAACATTATCATAAGGTAATTTACATAGCTCTAATACATAAAATTTTCATACATAGTATTCTATGCAGATGCAAACTAAACTAAATCAAGGTCGATATGGGTTCCCCGAATATGCTTAAGGATTTAGTACAGATGATCGATTACGTGGTATGCACTAAGTTCTGAAAGTATCAAGGAACTGGCTGCCCAAAGGTCGTACGGGAGTCTCGGCTCTGATTTCGTTTCTATTATCGTTATTTTCATCAAATGCTTCTTCAGGGTCTTCGTCATTATCATGTACCATCTCGGTACTGACAGGTTGATATCTATTACGGAATCTGGACCGGATTGAAAGATTGGTTCTGGTTATGAATTTAAGGGGATGGATAAACAAATGGAATACTGGAGAAGGTATGATCCAATCTTTTGAGCCTGGTAAAAGATCATTCGTATGCAATTTACCCACAAATATGCCCACCAAACACGGTATAATTGAGGCTGTTCCGTTATTCAACATCAAGAGAGTATACAAAATATGGATTTGGAAATGGTTACTCAAGGTTAAGTATTTACTGCTTGACTCAGTTTCATCGCCAATAGGATTAGATAGCACGATTTTGAAATAGTACGAGATTGGAACAAATGTTCCGTAACAGATATACAAGGAAGAGATGATCCCCATGGGTCCTGGAATCACTTGATTGAAAAAAGTGTCTTTATAGACGAATGCAGCATTACCATTTCTAAAAATAACGGTTTTAACCAACAGATTTATTAGTCCCATACCCAATTGTCCTATACTCATGAATACAATGCAAATCAAGGAGTTGTATAATGCAAACACAGTAATCAACGATAGATAACGCTGAGAGCCGTAGAATCGTTCGAGATTCTTGAAATGAAACCAAAGGATAATACAAAGCAAATAGTCCGATTCATTAATTACCGATATCTGATAAGTAGCAAGTCTCCAGTACTGGCCATATTCTATTAGTAAAGGATCGAGTGATAACCGAGAGTAATGCTTAAGTCCGAGAATCGACAACGAAAGTGCCACTCCGGTGGTTATTATGCAAATTGCCCGCGACACAGGAGTATTGGTAAAACCCCTAATTGGTGTTAATTGAGTCATGGCGGTTAACAGTGGCAAGTATATGCTGTGGTAATAATGAGACGTGATACCACGCTGATACCAACCCAGGCCGGGGGTCCAGGCACGTGCACATGAATAGGGCACGCGACCTAGCTCCGGGGCGATGGCGGTGCGCGCGCCGCCGTGACTGCCGGGGGTGGGCAGCGGTGAAAAATTATTCTGGTTGGCGGACGCCCATCGCTCGGGGTGATATTGCGGAAAAAAAAAACTGGTTTATTTCCTCCATCAGCATCTTCATTAGACATCATGGGTAAAGATCACACCACCAAACAACACGTCAGAAACAGTCACAGAACTGCTCCAAAGTCTGACAATGTCTACTTGAAATTATTAGTCAAGTTATACTCCTTCTTAGCTCGTATGTATACCGTTTAGAGAATCAAAGCTTGGAAGAAACATGCCATGGTAATACCATTTGAGAAAAAGTAATTTACAGAAGGTGATACTTCAATCACTTTTTTCGGGATATTTGTCTGAGAATTAATCGTCAGCTTAATTCACCCACGTTGTAATCATTCATAGTGGTGTTGACCTACTTGGCTCTGGTGATTTCAGACGAGTTTGTCAAATTGACTGCCAATGAAAAATTATTCAAATGGGTTTCAGACACTTTCTGCGAGTGCATCACCAATGTGCGTCTTCTGAGCAGAAGCTTGAATCTCGTACTAACATCTTTTAGGTCGTACCGATGCTCCATTCAATAAAGTCATTTTAAAATCTTTATTCCTTTCTAAAATCAACAGACCTCCAGTTTCTGTTTCTAGAATTGCTCGTGCTTTGAAACAAAAGGGAGCTGCTGACAAGACTGTTGTCGTTGTTGGTACCGTTACCGATGACAACAGATTATTAGAATTCCCAAAAACCACCGTTGCTGCTTTGAGATTCACTGCTGGTGCTAAAGCTACCATTTTAAAGAATGGTGGTGAAGTCATCACTTTAGATCAATTAGCTGTTCGTGCTCCAAAAGGTCAAAACACTTTACTCCTCAGAGGTCCAAGAAACTCTAGAGAAGCTGTTAGACACTTTGGTTTCGGTCCTCACAAACATAAGGCTCCAAGAATCTTATCCGAAGGTCGTAAATTCGAAAGAGCTAGAGGTAGAAGAAGATCAAGAGGTTTCAAAGTATAAGCTTCCCCTTTTACTTCTTAATCTAATTAATATTTCGTCTATATATACTCTTGTGTTTAGTGTATAATATATGATCCATCATATAATTAATTCTTATCTTGTGCGCGTAGTAAAGATGCTTTCTATATTGTTTCTTTATGGGTCAATTTTTGGATCTACCAGATGAAATAATCAATGAAATCATCTTCTACTATACAAATGGAAGAATAGATATCAATTCCATTAAACGAATCAAAATCTCTGGTTACGTTTTCGATACGGGATCAGAAAATTATGATTTACTCCCGTTATCGGTTACCTGTAGCCAATTAAGGATCAAATTATCACCATTCATATTCAAATACGTCAGTTTGATTCGGTCCAATGAAGTAGATGTCACTTTAGGTGGTTCTAAACCATTTGATAAGTTTTCTGACCATAAAATGATTGAACGACTGATAATGAAGGAGCTCCTTGCTTCTAATTTAGCTAATTGCGCTAAGGGTGATCTTGCTAGAACTAGCTTCCGGGCTGGATACAATGGCTCTACTTATGAAAGCTACTACATGAAACATCTCAGTTTCAACCAATTTACATCCATATTAGAATGTGATAATTGTACTCTTGTATCGGGAGATGTTGACAAATTTAAAAACTTAATCGGATTGAAGATCCTTGATCAGGAATTAGTTTCTAATATTCAGCACCACTCTGGTGATAAACTCAATCTTCCTCATTTGAAGATGCTAGCGATTAACATAAGCACGTTAGTAAATTGCAAAGATATATTCAGCCTTGTTGGTCAATTAGACCGTCTCGATTTGTTTTGTGATTTCAACCAGATGCCTGCTAATAGTGGGTTTGACAAACTTATTGATTTGTTACTGATTTACAACTTAAAAGAACTCAATTTGTTCTTAAATGAATCCCATTGCTTACTCTATGAAAGCTTCACGAGATTCATTTTGACTATCCCCAGATCCTTTCCCCGACTTGAAAACATCAACCTTCGGTTGGTTACCAAAGATAGTGCAGTCAGTGACGAACGCTCATCGTGGAAATTAAACTCAGATGAAGCAGACAATACCGGCCTTACGTCATTTATCAAAGCATTTCGTCAGCTTCCTTTTTTGGTTCATATTGGATTTGATGTTGAATTCATTTCTCCTTTGGCTGTTTCTGACCATTTACACATGGAAGAAGACTTATTCACTCGTCCGGAAAGATGTGATGACTTGACAGTCACATTAATCCATCGAACACCTAGCACGTTAATGCATTATACCCGTGAATCAATTGCTGCCTTTATTCATTCAATGCATTGCAGTCAAATTAACTATCATTACGGACAAGTGGTTGAACAATCTAGCTTATACTGCTACCATAGCATGGTCATGTTTATTGAATATTTAGCCCTACCGCATGGTATTCCCTCATATTTTGGTGTCCAACGGTTGTGCTTTGAACAGAGCTGGTCTCCCATAGAAGAGGATAATTTGAGGAGATATATAAATCACAATTACGAGAAATACTGTATGTCAGATTCTAAACAGATTCGATTGGCTATGAAAAGGGAATTGGATCATGCATCAACCTATAAGTATCCTAGCAAGTTGATTCCCAGCATTAACTTCAGACACCGGGAAGTATACAAAGTCAATTATAATAGAAACAATTACAGAACAGAGATTGTATCCATGAGAGAGGACGAACACCATGAGTACCATCATGAGTACAAATCATCCGAGTCGTTTTGGGCTGTTGAATCGGCATTAAGAGAAATGGAACATTATTGTCTTAAACCGAGACCATTAAGTAAATTGTGGGCTTGACCTAAAAGCAGATTGTCTTCTCGGTGGTTATATATTATATCTATACTATCAAATAACTACGGCAAGTACCCATCTAATATTACTACAAGCTTAAAGCATCACCATATAGTGTATTGTGATGCTGCAATGGCTGCAAAGTCGCGCCAGTTATCAGTCACGTGCTATAACTTGGCTTCGTGACTGCTTTCTATGGGTAAGTACCAGTCCTGGAAGTAATTGTGAGAACGCGCTAATGGTTTACAGGTTGAGCCTGACTGCTCAATGTAACCTGCAAAACACCTCCAAGCGCTTCCTCACTCTCAAAAAAAAAGTAGAAAAAAATTCACTAACTTTTGTAGTATAATAAATCCATAGACAAAATGCCAGGTGTTTCCGTCAGGTATGTTTAAACCTAATAAACCATATGAATGTAATGAGAATAATGAGAAGAGATTAAGACATGTTTAACGTGAGAGGTATTCCGATTACTGGTTGAATCATCCACATTAAAGGTTAATAGTAGTATTAACCATCATCATTATTGTTTCCCGTGAAAAATCATCGACTTCCATCGAATCCTATAGTAAAAAGTTGATATCCTGTATTAATGAGCCAACTTCAAGTGAAATATTGACCTTCTAGTGACATGTCGTAGTCTTTTTACTTAATTTTCACTGCTTCAATATAAAGGTGTAAATGAAAAATTTGAATACTAACATTTTTTATAGAGACGTTCCAGCTCAAGATTTCATTAACGCTTATGCCCAATTCTTGCAACGTCAAGGTAAATTAGAAGTTCCAGGTTACGTTGATATCGTCAAGACTTCTGCCGGTAACGAATTACCACCACAAGAAGCTGAAACTTGGTTCTACAAAAGAGCTGCTTCCGCTGCCAGACATGTTTACTTAAGAAACCACGTTGGTGTTGGTAAATTAAACAAATTATACGGTGGAGCCATTAACAGAGGATTCAGACCACACAAACACGTTGATGCTTCTGGTTCTATTAACAGAAGAGTTGTTCAAGCTTTAGAAAAAATCGGTGTTTTAGAAATCTCTCCAAAAGGTGGTAGAAGAATCTCTGAAAACGGTCAAAGAGATTTAGATCGTATTGCCGCTCAAACTTTGGAAGATGATGAATAAATTATTTAACTATTGGGTTAAATGGTACATTAGTTGAAGAATTAATTTGTATTTAAGTACATCTAATAAAAATTAGCACATGTAATAGTTGTAGCGTATGTTTAGTATCTCTTCTAGCTTTAAATGAAAAGTCATTATTCGTCTAGTGATTGGCAACAAATACTTCTACGTTTTATCGCTGTCTACTATAAGTAGCAAGTATTCTTTAAAACTACAAGTTTATATTTTAGTAAAGACGGGATTTCAAAGCCATTCGTTGATTAAGAGATATTTAGTCAATTGTATCAAACTTTTTTTTATACTTTACCACTCACATAGAGTTCTATATCAGTACTCGGTATAAATGCATCATTTCTAATAGATTATGTGTGCCAATTTATGGACGTTCAGTTCATTTCTATAACTGTTTTGGCAATTTGTTGCCCTTCCTTCATTCGGAAAAGTACTTCAACCTCGTTATCAAGATCAATCCAGGTCAAAGGTGACTTATCTGGTAAATTATGAATCCAGTTGATGTCCACTTCTTTAGTAATGCCTTCAGGTAAATGCAACACCGAACTACTTGAAGAATCATTTGTGACCAAACTGAAATTATTCTCAAAAGAATTGCTACAGAATAGACGGTCACTCAACTTGACAAAGTACTCACGATCTTTGCTTTCGTTGATCTTACTTCCGTATGTCACTACTCCGATCAAATACAGTATCTCGTACCACGGAATTAGTTCAATTGGGATATTACTTCTTCCAGGAGTTATTAAAGGTTGTAATAACTTCATTATCGAGTTTAAGCCAGCCATGAAGTCTGAGTCATTGATGTCATAAGACTTGCTAAATGAAATGGGTGCAAACAGAAGTCTGCGTTGAAGAACTGAGTGATACCATACTAACAAGAATATGATATGTCTTACTTCACTAATGGAAGTATTAGAGATATCTGAAGGAACTGATTTATACGTTTCAATCATAACATTCTTTAGTTCAGGCTGATTCTCAAATGTTAGTACTTTCGATGAGTTGATCACTCCAATTGGGATGTTACCAGAATTCGAATTACAAGTCATGAAGAGTCTGAATCCATCATTGTGATTCAAAGTCTCGATTTTCTTTTCCAAATAATTTAACCATCCAGAAGACATGTGAATATTTTGAACCAAGACCCAGTGACCATTCTTACAAGCATGATCTATGGATTTATTGGCAATATCAACCCCTTCTTTAGACCCCATAGATACCACAGAAAGTGTCATATTTGATTCTTTAGCTAATTGCTCAATTTTAAGTGTAGCATCATAACCCTCTGGCGATGTTAAAAGGAAAGACCTATAATCGTTATTAATCCAGTGACTTATATCATATTCAGAGCTGTATGGGCCCGACCCAGTGAACAAGAATGATGTTAATTCCCGGAAAGCATCGACAAAAGCATCTTTTCTCTTGGATTTTAATAAAGAATCCACAAGTGGAACCAACTTTAAAAAACTGACATTGTCCTGGTTATCAGCAATAAGAGTTTCCACAGTCAATGGAAGCGAATAACGAACCAATGAGGAATCCAATGCAGCTTGAATAGTATCTGTTTCTTCAACCAAACCTTCAAGAAGGGTTAAGAATGAGTTCCTAAACTGCGATCCTATTTCTTTTGTATAAAACTGCAACAGGAGTCCCAAGGCGAAAATAATCCTATGAGTATGAGATAGCGAAGTAGATAAGACGCTGAAAGTTTCAGCGTATAACGAAGTTACGAATATCTCATCATTATTCAGATTTTTCAGGAGGATGGTCTTAAGGATGTCCATGAACATTTCCACAGAAAAGTGATAGAAGCGACTAAGCTGCAACAATTTGCGGCTTAAATTAAAAACATTAACATAGTGATGGGCAACTTCAGCAAAATTGTCCCTAATTTCATCAACTGTTATCATTATCTCTTCAGATTGTTCTAGCTTAAGGTCAATATCTGCAGATTCAGCTTTCAATGATTCTAAGGTTTCTATGACTGCATCGTCTTCAAGTATACTAGAAGAAGTATTATTAAGTGACGAGAGTAGATCATTTTCAAGACGAAGTAACCTGCTTCCGTATTCACGTTTTAATCGAAGCAAGTCAATCCGTTTTTTCTCAAGGTCAGGTCTTATATGTTGAAGTATAGTAGTTAATACCCGATTCTCCAAACTACTACTCGTGGTTGTAAAATTTATCAAAGTGGTTCTTGAAGAAACAAATGGAGCTACTGCAGCCAGTGCATCTTTTGTATGCAAATAGAGTCTGAAATTCGGCGAATATTCGACACTTTGACCACCAAAGTTGATCATCATTCTTCCACCTGTTTTATGAATTTCGTTTCTTAGGACTGGGTCCATTATTGGATTATAATGTTCGGCATCTTGGATGACTATCGACCCACCAAACCGAAGGGCATTTTCTACCTGCTTGATGAAACTAGAATCGAGAAAACTAGCCATTATTAATTTCTTAGATGGCTTGAGCTCAATTAAATGTGAAAGAGAGGATCCCTCAGGATCTATAATTAAGGGAACATTCTTCGATTTAAACATTATAATATAGTTTTCAACATCAAAATCATTATTGACGCCGATATCCTGTAGACCAATGCTTTGTTCCTTAGTAGCTAATAAGGAAGTAGAGTCAAAACTTATATTTGCATTAGTCAAAATATTGCTCCATTTATCTTTTAGCGAATTACGAACTTTGAGATCGTAAGCACCATAATAGGTGAGACAAGACGACTCCATTAATGAATTACCAATTAAACGTTGTCGCTCTATTCCAAATCTATCAATGCTTGCTTTCCATCTTTGTCTTTCAGTGGTCAAGCTGTCTATGAGTTTCATACTCCTACCAACTCTTCTCTCCACACTTTTCATTTCCAGTTTAATTGCTTCTGCTTCTCGGATCTTTTCACTATAATTGTCCTTGTAGCTTTCAATACTGTACTTGAGCTCATGAATCATTTCATCCACTGCGATAAGTTGAGCCTTCGTATTCTTTGTTTTATTTTCCAAAGAAACCACTTCATTCTTTAGTGGTCCGATATTATCTAATATAGTAGAGTAAGCCATTTGTGCCTTTACCCATTGTAATAAAGGCCCACATGCCTTACTGGCCCTATCAACGGCCTCAAAATTATAGTCACTTCTTGATAAATACATATGATGCATTTTCTTCCTCAAAACTTCAGTTAATTGGCGTTGATTGTCAAAAGACACAATATTTGTGATGAAATCGTCACGTCTGACAATAAGCTGTACATCCCTCCAACTTGATACCTCGTAACCAAGAAGAGTACACACAGATTCTAATGTTAATTTTACCGCAGACGGAGGATTAGCCATACTTCTAATTTCAGTAAGATGCTGTTTCTTGATATTTTGAACTCCTCTTTGTGCTTCAATAACAGCTGGTTCAGCGAGTTCAAGGTCTTTCAAAACTTCCAGCCTTCGTTTTTGAATTTCAACTTCCTGTTTACTCAATTCTTCTTGCATAGCTTCCGAAAATTCTTGTTTCCGCTCAGCTTCATTCTGATCCGTTATCATCTTATTCAACATTGCTCTTGCCTCTTGATCTTTTTTAGTTAATATTTCCTTTTGTTGGGAAAGTTCCTTTCGAAGAGTGTTGACTTGGATCACGGTTTCTCGTAGTTTATCTAAACCTGTCGTGATGTGCCTTTGATTTTCCTCCAACCTGTATGACTTTTCTGAGAACACTTCAGTAAAGGTTTTAACGGACGTGATAAATTGGCTGGGGATGCCCGAACTATTTGTTTGGTAAATATCAATAAACACTTGGACGATTACATCTTGAAGCATATGTAAGTTTTTCATAGAATCAGGAATCACATAATCCGAAACACCAAGGGGGACATCATTGATTAATTTAGATGCAATTTCGAATAAAGTCGATATAGACCAACTGCCCATCCAATTCAATACACAACGATTGAATAATGCTGGAGATGAAACGATGTTATTTTTAGAGTTACTGGTCCCACTAACAGTGAAGACCACATGAAGATTAGCAGATATTTGGTTTGTGAACCAGCTATAAAGCTCTTCAGGAGAATCAAGAAGTAAACCTTGACTGCTAGATTGGTCGGAACACAAAGTCATTAAATTTGTAAAGTCTTCTCCTTCGAATAACCCGGGAATTTCAGCATTAGCTAGTAGCGTATTCATTCTTTCGATAAATGACGATTCCAAGATGCTAGATTCATCAATAAGAAAACAAATCTTTTCGCCAGTGACACATCTTAGAAGCAAAGACCGTAAGGTAGCTTCAAAGTCTTCAACTGTATAATCGCTATGAACTCCAAGCTGAACAATTTTAAGACCATTAAGCCAAGCAACAAATCTGGTTATGGTGGTCTTACCAACCGTACATGCACCTACCAAAATCATGTGGCCTTGAGGTTGCCGTAATACTCTATCGATTCTAAGACAATGATCCAATAACTCTTCATATAAGATCAAGTCCACTTCTAATTCCTCTTCAGTAAATACACGAAGCCTTTCTGAAACAAACAGGCGGAGGTCGTTTTGGTCGACTGGCTCATACCTATTTGTAAGCCAGCTAGAGTAAAGTATTGGTTCTTTAATCACGTCTTCAACATTTATGTTTTGAAAAGTATCATCAATAACCCGCTTCAATAGACGCTTAGTCCATAATTTATCATCCTCGTTAACTAAACGATCATTAAATAGACGAAGAGCTTCATGGTACCAAAGCCTGACCAATTGTTGCAATGAAGAGTACTCTATCTCTATAAGTGCTTCCAACATACCTCTAGTCCATCTTGTTAATTCACGAGGAGAATAAATATAATGACTCTGAACGTTCGGTGAAAACCTTTCTTTTGTTTTCACATAAACATCGATCATACCACTGGTCAATGTGTCTGCAAATGATCTTATATTAGGAGCACACTTCAAGATTGCTCTATTAAAGGTGCCATATATCTGAGTCAAGGATACCTTTCCAGGGTAATCCACCATTATAAGATATGAATGGCGTAAAAATCGATTAGTCAATGGGTGTCGACCCGGATCATTAGGTGAATTGCATGCTCCCACAAATTGAATATTGGAAAGGGAAATCCATTGCTTATCTTTAACTCTCCAGAAGCCACCATGTTCAATCATTTGTCGGATAAGCGATATTACCACCTGAGTTCCATATTTGTCTGGTCCAGGCAAATTTATTTCGTCACAGAAGACAACCATCCACTTTCCTGTCACTTTTGGAGCGAGAACAATACCGTTACTAGTAGTTCGATATACACAATGCTGTTCTAGTGAGGCCATTAGTGATTGAGGGGACGTCTGTTTAGAGAAATTTAACGATAACAAGTCAAAATTTGATGATTGCCTCAACGCTTCCAATAAAACCATTGTCTTCCCGGACCCCGGCGGTCCACATAGTAAAAGAGTCTTATGTTCATTAATAACCGAGTAGATTAGATGCTTTTGACGGACAGTATCCATAGTGGGTACAATAGTACTGGGATCAGTAACGTGGCGAGGTTCAAGATCAAGACTAGCAACGGAATTATTCCAATGGTGCCATTTACACTCAGGAAGAAGTATGTCGTAGTCAATAAAGGACGAACCTTCTTCAATTGGAGAAATGTCAGCAAATTGGTGAAATTGGAGAAGATTGCGCCCGAACTCTTCTATTTGGTCCAACTTAGCATCACCTGAAAATACCCATATTAACGATAAAAGTACTGCCTTCCGTACATATTCGGAAATACTATCAATCGGTATGCTTTTATTGTCGATGTGGTAAGCCACATAACGACGGCAATAGCTTTTAAGTAGAGTTCTCAAACTTTCGATGGATCTGGAAACACTGAAGTCCATAATGTGTATCAACTTAGAAGCCAACTCAATTACTGAGCAGAGAAGAGGAACGGTCAAAATCATTTTTATTTCTTCAACTAATTCTTTTTGGACTGTTGAAACATTTGCGTCTGGATAGAGAGAAATCTGCCCTAAATCATAAACGAGATGATAAAGTTGGATATCAATCGGGATTAACGATGATTCAAACCAGATCATACCACATCTACTGATAGTGGCCATAGTAGTATACTTTAAGCTATCAACTTCAAATATAAGACGAACATTTGGCGGTAACTCAAGACGTTCTCCATTGGGCAACGTGAGAACCTTATTATCATCCAATACGCTATTGAGATTTTCAGCCCAACGAGGGTCAATATCACCGTCAAAAACAATCCAAATTCGTTTTTGCAGCTCTCCCCGAAGGTTGTCCTTAATCTTTCGGAGAATGCTGGTGAAGAGACCATCGACCCAATCTCTAGTCACTAAGTCGAGAGTTCCATAGATATCATCTTTGGACATCACTTTACAGTCTATAGTGAACGTCAAGTTTCCAATACCATCTGCAGATGAAAGGGCCTCAAGAGCAAGGTTCCATATCGTTGATTTTCCTGATCCAGACTCACCCACTAGCATCAAACCATGATGACTACTTTGCAATTGAACTAGCTGAACTGCTTTAGATATCCAGTCACCAGTCATTTTGTAGCCTCTTCTTTCACCAAGCTCTGTCAATCTTTCTATGAAATTCGAGTAATCGGTAGTCTCATAAGTGATATTTGGGAAATGCTTGTCAATGAGCTTATTAAGTATAGCTTCATCTTCCTTGATCAATTTAGGAGCCACAGTCTCTTTAATGCTTTTCACCACAAGCTTAGCTTCGGTTTCATACGTGACCTCTAGATCATCATTCAATAACCTTTTGAATTTACCACATTTTGCTAAACAAGCTTTCAATGTTCTCAAGCCAAAATCGTAATGGGTCTGCCTAGAAGATTGCTCCTCGATATCCAAGAAAAAAGGGACTATAGTAGAAGACAACTGCTTAGAGTTGATGAATCCTTGAGAAGTTAGAAGCACATCAGTTATGACTTCACCATCAGGTTTGTTCATTGCAAAGTTTCGGAAAAGCTTCTTTAAATTCTCCGGTAACTCGTACCTGCCGGCATAACCTGGGTTCATGGTAACAAAAATACCAGTTTCTGGATTCACGACAAGTTTATGCCTTGATATTTCAATGGTTGTTCCTTCAAAACGTAGTCCCAATTCAATTTTTTCAATTTGTGAAGAAACAGCACTTAAAATATTAGAATCGAGACGATTAAACTCGTCGAAGCAACCCCAACAACCTATCTTACAAAGCCCTAAAAATATTCTCCCCATTGACTGAAAGTCAAATGCTTCATCACAACAAAACACGACAACCATCTTACCTAAGTTATTACCGAGAGCTTTGATCGATTCTGTTTTACCAGTGCCCGCTGGCCCAAAAGGTGATCCACCTAACTTTTGGCTTATGGCCTGAGTCATGGTCAAGAAACAGTCATCAATTAAAGGAGTATACGCCAACTTTTCGGTGACACCTAAATATTCATATCCGTAAACGAATTCGGCACCTCCTTGTTTCACATGAAGATTGGTCAAGCTATCGTCAGAGTCAATTAGATAAAATCTCTGCTGGAGGTTCCATGTTGCTTTTGTCAAAAGCGGGTTTCCCAATAAAGTAATGACAAGATCTCTGAAATGAAGATATTCAATTATAATGTGTTCGTACTTTTTACGAACAAGGTTTACGAGCCCCCGTTTAGAAATGAGACCTGAAACAGCTGTAATGGCAGAATTATAGAAGCCTAAAAGAGAGCTCAAGTCTCCTGACAGTAATTCTCGCTCCACATCAGTGGTAAATCGAATTTGTAAAGTAAGAGTCACTATCTGCAACGGTAAGGAGGAGACTAAAGACTCAAATAATTCTGTATTAGGAAATGTTTGATAGATACTATCCAATTTTTTTGAAGCTTCGACGACCAAATTGGATAAAGTATGCTTGATTTCTAGTTGTAGCTCATTCAACCACTCATGTAAACGAGGATACTTGATTAATGATACTGCTGAATTTAATATAACCTTCTCTTCATCTCCTCTTATCGCTACAATCGATGAACTGTTAGAATCAAGTTCGACAGCGACCACCCCACTGAACATTTTCTTTAGGTGTTTGTTCACCCTTTCAATATTCATAGAAGCACCAATAATTTCGAGTAAGTCCTCGTTTCCTACAAAGTAAAACCTAGGAAACAATTCTCTTTGTTTTTCAAGATACTCTGTTAGTGACTTACGAACTTTGAGAAGACTATCTGAAAACTTCTTCATAGATTCATACAAGCCAGGAATCATTAATATATCAATAACCAAAGTGAATTTACCTACCTTTTTCAAAATTCCCATAAGTTCAAAAGAGATGTTTGAAAATCTGGAAGATTCAATGGGAAGGAGGGTTTTTATGTCTTGATTTCTGCTTCCGAACACACCATCTAAATATACCCATTGTCTCTGAACTTCAATCCATGAATCCAATATGTCATAAAGTTGAGACAATCTGTTTTCCTCTTCTATGATCCGCTGTTCAAAATTAGAATAGTAGGGGGAGTTCTTCATACTGGATAAAGAGTCGAGATCATTATGACAATGTTCAAAAAGGTAGTTCCAATTTCTTATCAATCTGCATTTATTTTCATAATTGAACATTTCGAACCCGATCTCATGCCAGGATTTATTTATATTATTCAAATTGTCTTCAATAGTTTGTTCATTACTTGCTTGCATTAGAATGCTCTTGATAATTGTATCATTGAGTTGGAGATTCAAGCCAAGTACAGTTCGAACTTTTATTTCTTCGTACTTTAGATCACCAAGGCCAACTTGATCCAATAATTTTGCCCAATGGCGTGGTCTCATAGATTCACTTTTTAAGTCATTGATAACAGAATAACTTTTTAAGTATCCTTTGATCATACTTTGAACCTCATCAAAAGCTGAATATTGACGCACCTTAGATGGTAATGATCTCGACTTGACCAATATATCATCTAATTGTCGCCTTAAGTGACGTGGCTGTAATTCATGCCATGACAACTCCTTGACCATTTCAAGGTCTTCCCATAGAGTGTTGATAGACACCCATACGGCCTCGAGATCATCAATTTCTTCTTTGACTAAGTTTAAATCACCACTTACCTCCACGTTAGGAATACCCAAATTAGCACATACTGTAGTTATTGACCTTTTATTTTCATTTGACTCGTCGCAAACTAGTTTGAACTTTGATAATAAATGAATAGCGCTAGAAGGGTTTAAGTTTCCAGATATCGGTTTCTTATTCTGCCAGTCAGTTGAGATACTCTTTATTTTCTCATCGATCTTTATGGATTCTGCCTTGATTTTAGTAACAAATATATCAAATGCAGCTTCAATTGATGCATATTTCGTATCCACAAGGTTCAAAATATTTTGAAGTGTGTCGTCCACCTGCTGAACATTAAACCAGTCAGATGGTGCTCGATACCTTTGTTTGTATAAAAGAGCTTGCCCTTTGGATAAGTAATTGCACCTAGACTTCCATGTTGAAGACATTTCTTTCAATGCTATACATATTTCAGTTTCCTTGATTAGGGTTATTGTAGGATTTTGAAGATTGAACGGGGTTTCTAATTCTTTTTCGAATGACTTCAACTCTTTATTAAACAGAACAATTTCATCTTGAAGAGACAGAGAAAATTTATGAAGAAGTTGGCTTTGAAAGTAATCAAACTTGAGAAGGACTCTTGACTGAACGTCAGTGAAATCAAATTTAAGACATTTCCCAACAATAAACACGGTCTCTGAAGTATCGAAAATCAATCGTGCCTTGAAAATCGCATCAAACAATGATAACCACGATGCAACAGACAAGTCACCTAGCTTAAAGTGTTTCATCAAATCTTGTTCATCATCTAGGTTCAATTCCCATAAGTCTTGGAGTTGCTTCCACTTATCAAAATATTTTGACCCTTGCTGAAAAATCAGTTCGAGAATTCGAAGGAACTTGGACACTTGGCTACCAACAGGGTCTTTTGAAATTTCAAAAAAATTGACTCTTCCATCTATTTGTACACATGGTTGATGTTCTATTATTGCGAGAAGCTCCGAAATATAACCAAACCATTCTTGTTTGGATACCAGCAATTCAGGAGTAAGAGTAAATACTTGATTAACTAGTTTAATTTGATGTACGGTACAAATGACTCCACTAGCATTTGCTTTAAGACCCGTAAGGTATTCCTCAATGTCTTGAAAGTAGTTCAAATACTTGTCACTCATTACAGCCTGAATGTCTCTATTAATAATTGAAATAAAGGAATCAATTTCACTGATATTGTCATAAGAGAGCTGTAATACTTCGTTTTGAATTGAGTCAATATGGAACTTAATTTTATTTGAGGAGAAGTCACATTCCCGAATATCAACGAAGCGGTGATTGTATACAAGATCATAGAATTTATGTATCTTAATCTTTTGGAGGTACAATTTGTATATCTCATCTTGAAAGATGACAAAATCATTAAAAGCTTTCATTTCAATGGCATTCTCATCGAGTTCATTACTCTCATCAAAAGCTTGAATGATAAATGCCCAGTCAATGGACACCAATTTTTTCAAATGAAGGGAAATTATCTGCTTCTGATAGTTTACTAAAAAGCCAAATTTGGCTCCATAGTCAGTGTCCAAGAGATCATGGATCACTAGTTGCTTTAGTATGTTGACATGCTCCTGCAAGCTTGAAAGAAATGGGTATAATTTATGTATAGTTTTAAGCTGAGCTAACAAATTTAATGGTATCTTGAATCCAAGCTGAAGTAGCTTGCTAGCTTGGTCAGCATAATCTATTAGGTGTTCATCAAAGTTGATTTGAAGGTTTATAAAGGACTCATTCTGGGAGACAGATAGGATGGGACCAGACAACGTGAAATGCTGTGATTTTTCCATCAATGATTTGACCCACTCATTGAATAGTGTTTCAGGATTAATTTGCAACAACAAACTAGAAATTTCCTGTTCAAGTTTACTACCAAGTGAATACTTATTCCAATGCATTCCTAATAGAAGATTTAGGTTATGTGAAATGTGACTCAACTTTTCTTTTAAACTTAGGTTCCAAATTATTTTGGAAATAACCGAGCTCGACCTAGTCGAATTATTAAAAAATTGAATTATATCAGTTTGTTTCTTTAAATTCAAATATACTAAAGTGTTGAAATCCTGTTGAACCACATCCAAAATCCTCAATTTGAACTTGTCATCCATGAGGGCCATGACATTATCAGAGGCATTAAATGACTGAAAACGTTTATACACGGAAAGAAAATCATTGAAGGTGTTGCAGCTGCCGAATATAGTATCAAGTCTACCAGCAACCAAAGATTCGGCAGAAGAATAGTGATCTAGGTACAAGTTTTCATTGTTCAGCCATATGATAAAACCTTGTTTTGTAGTATCCAAACCGTTAGCAGAAGCCAAATATTTATTGTAGGCCAAAGCAAGACTTGTTGAGACGGTTTCAGAGAGCAACTTAGACGTGATTGAAATCATATTTTCATGTTTAATTCTCAAATTGTTTAAGTAGACCAATCGATCTTTTATTTTGTCAAAAGATTTCTGATCAATTTTCACCACAATGAATTTTTCCTGACGTTTTCTTAGAAGTTCACGAACAAGATTGATCATGAATTTTATGTTAGTGTCCAAGGAAGCGAAGATTCTTAAGATATATCCCTGGTACAACGTAGAGAACTCCGAGTAAGGAACAGATAAAATTGAGTATTTTGATAGAAGCGACGATAAATTTGTTATTATGTCAAATACAATCATTTCTACTATTTGAATGAAGGTGGACAAGGGAAAAGAGCTGAGGGATCGTAATTTTTTCAAATGATTGAATATATTGGAGATGACAGTATCAAATTTGGCAAGCAAATTTGGAGAAGGAGACTTTTCTTGAATTGATCCCAATATATAAAGATCATCGATAGGGAGATCTTTGAGTAAAGAATTGTAAACTTTAGCTTCAGCGAGTTTCTCATTGATACCAACATCATTTTGGAAGCTGAGAGTGACATGAAAGCGTTTGGCTTGATTCAAGATATCAATGGAAGTTTTTACTTCTCGAGATTGAGTTTGTTGGTTGAGTGATACTAACGCTGCCTCCAAGGATTTCCAGTACTGAATTTCGTCAATGATGGAGTGTCCGTCAAGTGGAGAATGAGACGATTTAGTGATTGCTTGGATTTGACGAATCCAGTTATTGGCGATGGCTGTTAATTCATTAAGAAACACCGAATCCTGAAGCAAAGTGGTGAAATCAGGTGAATCTTGATGGGAGATCAGTTCTATAATTTTGGGATGAGCAGACATGATTAAATCAGGAATCAGGATACGTTGTTGAAGATTTTGAAGTGACAAGGACAATTCGTTGAATTTCTTTTTCGTGGATGAAAACACGGTTGACTCGTCTGTGGTAGAAGATGCCATCAATTCAAAGTATGGGGAAATAGCCTGGGACACAATGGACTGTAGTTTTTCATAGACATGAGTTTGATGAGCAGAGGTTGGGATGTTTATGAGATTGATTTGATTGAAAATGGGCAAGGATGGGTCCAAAGTAGATGAGGATTTGATAAGAATGATGATATTGACGATGTCCTTGACGTCATTGGAGAAATCATGAAGATCAGCGTAAAAAACGTAGTGGTGGTCGGAGGTCTTCACGAGGTATAAAGGATCAGGAGAAGGGGACGAGGAGAAGCGCAGAACCAATTGAGAATCTTGCACGAGGGTCTCGTGGTCTGCCAATTGCAACGCGTCCGATAGGAAACTATATAGGAAATGGGCATTGGGGTCCATTTGGGTCAAAAGCAGTAGGAGGAGGTAGTTATGGCGGGTATAATGTCGCGTGGGTGTTTTGTAAACACCGCGACACCGCGACACGAGGAGGAAAAATGTCGCGTACAACACCCGTACACCACAAGATACCACGCCGTAGCGCAACGTGCAGCAGCGCAAATTAGGCCCGGTGGAGAAGCAGGGGCAGCAAGGGAAGCCAAAGTCGGCTGGCACCGGGACAGAGGCAGACCCGTGCCGCTCGTGTTACAGGAGGAGGCACAGCCTGAAGGATGTATCGGAGCACGAAGAAGTCAGATGAGCCTGACGAACCCTCGCAGATACCGCAAATGGTAAATAAATAGAAGCCATTACAAATCTTTATCTGGCTGCATGATCTGCGGCCGAAGCCCGCCGCTTAATCCCGGGAGGTTGGCTGCTAACAATAGCAAAGTGCGTACGTGTTTACCTATTGAGGGCATTTTGGGGGCAGGGCACGACGGGCTCTTCAGAAATGAGAAATGACAGAACCAACTTTCAACCACACAATCCGCCAATACCACTAAGAGAAAAAAGAAAACCCTGCCAGGTCATTGGCAGGCTCAGCAAAGCCTGGGGCAATGGGGCCGTTGAGGCCAGCACGCTGTCATGACGGTTTTTCCGGGGGGCCTGGACTGCAGACAGATGCTGCCAAGCACCGCCGGAACGGAACGGGCTCATTTTGCTGGCCCGAGCCGGTTTGACGGACTTTACCTAACGCCTGCTGCGGGCCTCCATGCACGGCTAACACCATGAGGTTATTTTAGGCAATGGCGAGCGCAAAAGAAACCATTGGTTTGAACCATTACCACAGCACTTGCCGGGGACTATTCTTGTAGAAAGGGTTGGGAACAGACGCAAACGGTGACCAAGTAGCCAATTGTGGGATACCACGGTGCCAGTGTCGGACCACAGCTGGAATTAAGTCCTAACACCGACCGCTAACTGCGACCAGTGACCGCGGGTTTAAGCGGAGATATTGCCGTCGGCCCGTTCCAGAAACGTCGCCCAATTAGTAGTGGGTACGAGCATATACGACACAACCCATGCTCCACCTGTGAAAAGTCGATGAAAGTAGACCAAGGTTGGCCCAACGCAAACAGAACCAGGACCCCGGGCGGGCACCAGTACACCAGCAGGCACTTTGGAGGTCTCCGTCGTCAATCGGTGGTGATGGCTGATTACTCATAGTTTAGGCCCAATTCATCATTGACAGCTAACCGGAACCAGGGAGAGCACTTTTTTTCCCGCCCGATGGGCTCACGTAAACAATTATGCATGAGTCCCAAAATAGATAGAAAGCAAAAAAAAAAACCTGGGCTGCGGATATAAAGAAAGGCAGATATCCTCCAGAGGTTTTTCAGGTTAATTCCACCACAGTTACTTGTTGTTTTTCCGTCAAGTTCCCTTCTTGAAATTGACTCTTAAGTACTTGTTATTATCATGTCTTCTGTCCATTCCTTAAAAGGGTCGGGCGACTCTAGTTTGCCAGAGAAAAATTTCTCTGGGTCTGGTTCTGGTGACAACGGAGATAGGCCTGGCAGTGAAAATAACTCCATCAAGGAATACCATGGATTCTCTGATGCCGCTGGAGAAATCCAGCAATTGGCAAGAACCGTGTCTCGCCAGAGTATCCAGGCCTCAGTGCACTCCGACTCCGCTGATTTGATCAAATATCTTAGTAATATGTCCCAGGTTCCTGGGGTTTCTCCATTTGATGCTAACGAGGTTGAAGAATCGTTAAATCCTGAATCTGAAAATTTCAACGCCAAGTTTTGGGTGAAAAATTTAAGAAAACTTCACGACAGTGACCCCGACTACTATAAGCCTTCCAAGTTGGGGATTGCTTACCGTGATTTGAGAGCCTACGGGGTTGCCAATGATTCTGATTACCAACCAACCGTTACCAATGCTTTATACAAACTTGCTGTCGAAGGTACAAGAATGTTTCAAAAACAAGATGAATCTCGTTATTTCGATATCTTGAAGAAAATGGACGGTATAATGAGACCCGGTGAAGTCACCGTGGTTTTAGGTAGACCTGGTTCCGGTTGTTCAACCTTGTTGAAGACCATTGCTGCCCATACCTACGGGTTCCACGTTGACCCCGAATCTAGAATCACCTACGATGGTTTAACTCCATCGGAAATCGACAAAAATCATCGTGGTGACGTGGTTTATTCTGCTGAAACCGATGTTCATTTCCCTCATTTATCTGTCGGTGATACTTTGGAATTTGCTGCCCGTTTAAGAACTCCTCAAAACAGAGGTAATGTCTCGAGAGAAGAGTATGCTAAACATATGGCTAGTGTCTATATGGCTACTTACGGTATTTCTCATACCAGAAATACTAACGTAGGTAATGACTTCGTCAGAGGTGTTTCTGGTGGTGAACGTAAAAGAGTTTCTATTGCTGAAGCCTCCTTAAGTGGTTCTAACTTACAATGTTGGGATAATGCCACCAGAGGTTTGGATGCTGCTACTGCTTTAGAATTTATCAGAGCTTTAAAGACTTCCGCCAGTATTCTTGAAGCTACTCCTTTAATTGCTATTTATCAATGTTCTCAAGATGCTTATGATTTATTCGACAAAGTAGTTGTTTTGTATGAAGGTCGTCAAATTTATTTTGGTAGAGCCGATAAAGCTAAACAATTCTTCCTTGATATGGGTTACGCCTGTCCTCAAAGACAAACCACTGCTGATTATTTGACTTCTTTAACCAACCCAGCCGAAAGAGTCGTTCTTCCTGGTTTTGAAGGTAAAGTTCCTGTAACCGCCGAAGAATTCGAAACTTACTGGAAGAACTCCCCTGATTATGCTGAGTTAGTTCAAGAAATTGAAGAACACTTCAGAGAAGTTGAACTGGGTGATTACAAAAAACAATACCAAGAAGCTCATATTGCAAGACAAGCTAACCATATTTCAACTCGTTCGCCATATACAGTTTCTTTCTTAATGCAAGTAAGATATGTGGTGGCCAGAAATTTCTTAAGAATGAAGGGTGATCCTTCAATTGCTATATTTTCTGTCTTCGGTCAAGTGGTTATGGGTTTGATTTTATCATCCGTTTTCTATAATTTAGATCAAACCACTGGATCTTTCTATTACAGAGGTGCTGCCATGTTCTTTGCTGTGTTGTTTAATGCATTTGCGTCGCTTTTAGAAATTATGTCTTTATTCGAAGCTAGACCAATTGTTGAAAAACATAAAAAGTATGCCTTATATCGTCCATCTGCTGATGCATTAGCCAGTATTATTTCCGAATTACCTGTCAAGTTACTTATGTCAACTGGTTTCAATGTTATTTTCTATTTCATGGTTAATTTCAGAAGAAACCCTGGTAGATTCTTCTTTTATTGGTTAATCAACTTTGGTTGTACCTTGGTGATGTCACATTTGTTCAGATCCATTGGGGCTGTCTCTACTTCCTTAGCTGGAGCCATGACTCCCGCAACTGTGTTATTATTAGGTATGGTCATTTTCACTGGTTTTGTTATTCCAACTCCAAAAATGTTGGGATGGTCCAGATGGATCAACTATATTAACCCTGTTGGTTACGTCTTCGAGTCATTAATGTGTAATGAATTTTATGACCGTAAATTTACATGTGCTGATTTGGTTCCTAGTGGTGGTGCTTATGATCAATTAACCATTAAGAATCGTGTTTGTTCCACCGTTGGTTCCGAAGCCGGACTTGATTACGTTCAGGGTACTAATTACATTGGTGTTGCTTATGAATATTATAATTCTCATAAGTGGAGAAATTTCGGTATTGTTGTTGCTTTCATTGTTTTCTTCTTAGGTGTTTATATCGCATTAATGGAATTCAACAAGGGTGCTATGCAAAAAGGTGAAATTGCCCTTTTCTTGAAGGGTGATTTGAAAAAACACAAAAGACGTTCTGAAAAGTCTACCGCCACTTCCGATGATCTTGAAAACAACCTTAGTAATGAAAAGGTCAGCTTCAAAGAAGAAAAGGAAGCTGAAGCTGCCGACAACTCCAATTCATCCTCAGATAATGCTTTGCCCTCCTCTAAAAATATTTTCCACTGGAGAGATTTAACCTATCAAGTTAAAATCAAGTCTGAAGATCGTGTTATTTTAAACCATGTTGATGGTTGGGTTAAGCCTGGTCAATTAACTGCTTTAATGGGTTCTTCAGGTGCTGGTAAGACTACCTTATTGAATTGTTTGTCCGAAAGAGTCACCACTGGTGTAATTACTGATGGTGTTAGAATGGTTAATGGTCATGACCTTGATTCTTCTTTCCAAAGATCTATTGGTTATGTTCAACAACAAGATTTACACTTGCCTACTTCTACTGTGCGTGAAGCTTTGAGATTTTCTGCTTATTTAAGACAACCTAACCATGTTTCCAAAAAAGAAAAGGATGATTACGTTGAATATGTTATTGATTTATTAGAAATGTCTGCTTATTCTGATGCTTTAGTTGGTGTTGCCGGTGAAGGTTTGAATGTTGAACAACGTAAACGTTTGACCATTGGTGTTGAATTAGTTGCTAAACCAAAACTTTTGTTATTCTTGGATGAACCAACCTCTGGATTGGATTCTCAAACTGCCTGGTCTATTTGTCAATTGATGAGAAAATTAGCTGATCACGGTCAAGCCATTTTATGTACTATTCATCAACCTTCGGCTATTTTGTTACAAGAGTTTGACCGTTTATTATTCTTACAAAAGGGTGGTCAAACTGTTTATTTTGGTGATTTAGGTGAAAACTGTCAAACCTTAATTAATTATTTCGAATCCCACGGATCCCATCCTTGTCCTAAGGAAGCTAATCCTGCGGAATGGATGTTGGAAGTTGTTGGTGCAGCTCCAGGTTCTCATGCTAATCAAGATTATTATGAAGTGTGGAGAAATTCTACTCAATATCAAGAAACTCAAGCAGAATTAAATGAAATGGAACGTGAACTAGTTAAATTACCAAAGGATGAATCACCTGATTCCCACTTGGAGTATGCTATTCCTATTTGGAAGCAATATATTATTGTTACTTGGAGATCCATCGTTCAAGATTGGAGATCACCTGGATATATTTATTCCAAACTTTTCTTAGTCTGCTCATCTGCCCTATTCAATGGTTTCTCATTCTTCAAAGCTGATTTGTCCTTACAAGGTATGCAAAATCAAATGTTCTCGGTATTCATGTTCTTTATTCCTTTCAACACCGTTGTTCAACAAATGTTACCATATTATGTTCGTCAAAGAGATGTTTATGAAGTTAGAGAAGCACCTTCAAAGACATTCCATTGGTTGCCATTCATTCTTGGTCAAATTACATCTGAAATTCCATATCAAGTTGCTGTTGGTACCCTTTCATTCTTCTGTTGGTACTACCCTGTCGGACTTTATCAGAATGCTGAACCAACTGATTCTGTGAATCAACGTGGGGTATTGATGTGGATGTATTTAACTTCCTTCTTTGTCTACTGTACTACTATGGGACACATGACCATTTCTTTCAATGAACTTGCAGACAATGCTGCTAATTTAGCTACTTTGATGTTTACTATGTGTTTGAATTTCTGTGGTGTTTTAGCTGGACCTGATTTCTTACCAGGGTTCTGGATCTTCATGTACAGATTCAATCCATTCACCTACTTGGTACAAGGTATCTTAAGTACTGGGTTAGCCAATACTAAAGTCACATGTGCTAAATCCGAGTTATTAACGTTCTCTCCCGTTTCTGGAAAGACATGTGGAGAATACATGTCAGCTTACATAAAAGAGGCCGGAGGATACTTGATTGACTCAAATGCCACCGACCAATGTGAGTTCTGTACCACTGAATACACCAATGTGTTTTTGGCATCTATAAATGCTAAATACAGCGAAAGATGGAGAAACTGGGGTATTTTCCTTGCATTCACTGTTTTCAACATCATTGTTGCTGTCATTCTCTACTATGTTGCTCGTGTTCCAAAGGGTAACCGTGAAAAGAAAAACAGAAAGTAATACCCAAGTGATATATTCAAGTTAGATATAATATACCTCTGTTATGAATATTATTTATAGATTAATTTATGGTTTGTATAACTTTCTAGTAGCTTTCACCATCTTTTCCCATGGGCCAAATCCGTACACCCATAAAAATGGCACCACCGAGCATCATATGATACTCGGATATAAATACCCCAAAATCTGCTAAAAAGAATCAAAAATCAATCACGATGACCGACAAGATTCATGATTCAAGCCTACCAATGAGAGAGAGGATGGAGGCACTCATCCGAGCCAAACAACAAGAGATCACACGAGGAATCGCCGAGTTAGATCTGCAATCTTTCCATACCGATAGTTGGGTTCGAGGTAATGATGGAGGAGGAGGTCAATCCATGGTGCTACAGAACGGGACCACTTTTGAAAAGGGAGGAGTGAACATTTCGGTTGTTCACGGACAATTGCTGCCGCAGGCGATTACCCAAATGAAGGCTAATCACAAGAACATCAAGGCTTCTGCGGAAGATGGACTGGTAAATTTCTTTGCTTGTGGGTTATCGTTGGTGATTCACCCAAATAACCCGCATGCTCCCACCACGCATGCTAATTATCGTTACTTTGAGATCACGGACCCGGAAACCAAAGAGCTTCAGGCGTGGTGGTTTGGGGGAGGGGCAGACTTGACTCCAAGCTACTTATACGAGGAAGACGTAAAGAACTTCCATCAAAAACACAAGGATGCCTTAGACAAACACGACAAGCTGCTTTATCCCAAGTACAAGAAGTGGTGTGACGAGTACTTCTATATCAAGCACCGGAACGAAACCAGAGGAGTAGGCGGAATCTTTTTCGATGATTTTGACGACCGTCCAGCTGAAGATATTCTTAATATCGTCGAATCTTGTTTTGATGCTTTCTTGCCCGCATATGCACCATTGGTGGAGAAACACAAGGACGACCCATACACCCCAGAGCAGAAACATTGGCAACAGATTCGTAGAGGAAGATACGTGGAGTTCAACTTGGTTTACGACCGAGGAACGCAATTTGGCTTGAAGACACCTGGCTCCAGAGTCGAGAGTATCTTGATGAGTCTTCCTGCCACCGCTAGTTGGGTATACGACCACCAGCCTGAAGAAGGATCTGAAGAAGCCAAGTTGGTGAAGGTTCTTCAGAACCCTGTGGAATGGGCCGAATGAACTAACGATCATGGACAACATGTTCAAAAGATGAATAGAAAATCCTTAAAAAGCGATAGACTCGAATAACTGAACCATTTAACCAACCAAATCTAACGACTGAGCCAATATGTTGAGTTAGACCACCATTGGGGCATTTGTACATACATTTACGACTAGAGATGTCCTTATACTACGCTCAGAATCTTGGACTTACTGGCAGTAACTTCGCGGATTGAACTGTAGATATGCCTTTTTTTGACAAAACTTCGCTATATTGCAAATCTCTGCTTCTAAACCATCTCCTACTCTTTTCAGCCGATTGAACCCTTCCGATTACAGGTTCGTTTGTGGTTTCTTGATCGTTTTGCTGCCATTACGTGCCCTTTCCTGCTGCAACCGGTCGTGGCGTTACCAACAGCACGTTTCAAAAATTTTTCCTACTCCTTTCCCTCACCTTTTAATTCTCATCTATTTTTAATCTCTCACATTAGTTATGATTGCAAATTGATTAATTTCCCATCCATAATTAATTCAATCCATAACTAATTCTCAGTCGGTGACCATGTCTGATATTGAAAGTTTCCGCTCGGCTTCTCCTTCCAGGGATATTCTTGATCGAGCTGCTAACACAGACGAGGTTCTTAATGATCATAGACATCAAGCTTCTTCTTTGCCTATTCGTGCTACCAACGTAAACGAAGACGAACAGCATCCCAGCCAAAAACAGGGCTCTCCCAAAGATCAACCATTCCCCGTTCAACCTGTTCGAAACCATCAATTTATGAGTGGTTTACGTAAAGAATTCTATCTTAACCAAGGCGCTGAAGATGATGATTATTTGAATCCTAACATGAACTCTCAAGTTCCTTTAATTCGAGGCTCGGGGGGTTCTTTGGCAGCGGCAGCTAGAAGAGGTCGAAGAAGATCAAGATCTAGATCGTTTTCTGAACAAATTAAGGCTTTAGTGAATCCGAAAGACGATGAGATGGATGATAATGCTCCGGAAGGTATCCTACTTAAACAGACCTCAAGATCAAAGCAAACAAAGCAAAATCCTTTAATGAATGATAACCTCGAGTCAGATCTCGCATCTCCAATGATGAAAATCAAAACAAATGATACGAATGCCAGTGATAATCCAATGCATGGGAAGAGAGAAAGAAGGGCTTCTAGATCTTCTATTGATAGCGAAGCTGACTCACACGCTTCCAGATCATCTCAGGAGACAGAAGAAGATGTTTGTTTCCCTATGTTGAGAGAACACGTCCGTATTAAAGGCATTGATTTTGACGAAATTGAAGAATTTATTAAACAAGAACGTGAACAAGAGCAATTGATGAGAAACCAACTGCAAATGATTGCTGAAAGAACTGCTATGAGAGTCAATACTGCAACTCTGGCCAGAACTACTGGTTCTACTTCTTCAAGAGCCAAGATGTCCAAGCCCAGTAATATTGCATTAAAGTACACTCCAAAAGCGTTGGTAAATAAACTTAAACATAGAACAGTTAAATTTGAGGATGATGCAGCATCAGTAACTTCCATGAAAGTTTCGGAAAAACCTCATTCGGACTCATCTACAGTAAATGAGGACTTGGAAGATAAACATTCCCCGGTAAACTTCCTTCATACTAGTGACGATACTTCGTCGACAGAGAATGTTAGATTTGGTGGTGCTAAAATCAATGATGGTGCATCAATTTTACCGGACAGATTTTCGTTTTTCAGTTCTGAATCCGAAGAAACTAATCATGCTCCTGATATCCCATCTCTTGTTGAGCCAGGCCAGAGTGTCCGTGAATTATTTAGAAACGGTGAAGGTACTTGGTGGTTAGATTGTGTATGTCCTACTGATGCTGAAATGAAGATGTTGGCTAAAGCTTTTGGAATTCATCCATTGACAGCCGAAGATATTCGTATGCAAGAAACCCGTGAAAAAGTGGAGCTATTCAAGAGTTATTACTTTGTTTGTTTTCATACATTCGAACCTGATAAGGAATCTGAAGATTACTTGGAACCAATTAATGTTTATATTGTTGTTTTCAGGGATGGTATTCTTACATTCCACTTTTCTCCTATCTTGCATCCTGCTAATGTCAGAAGAAGAGTTCGTCAATTAAGAGATTATGTGGATGTTAGCTCCGATTGGCTTTGTTATGCCTTAATCGATGACATTACTGACGGATTTGCTCCGGTAATTACTGGTATTGAATATGAAGCTGATGCTATTGAAGATTCTGTATTTGTGGCTCGAGAACTTGATTTCAGTAACATGTTACAAAGAATTGGAGAATCACGGCGCAAAGTAATGACATTAATGAGACTTCTTTCTGGTAAAGCCGATGTCATCAAAATGTTTGCTAAGCGGTGTCAAGATGAGGCATCTAATCAGTTCAATTTTGCCAATCCAATTCAGTCACAAGTTAATCTTTCAAATTTGTCTGGCACCGGAAGTGGCAATGGAACACCAGTACCTCCTGCAACATTTGGAAATGGCATTAGTTTTGGACCAGGGCCAGGTGCACCAGCCAATATGCTTAATTCACAATTTCAAACTTACCATGGACGGGCTCAACCTCGAGCCGATATTGCATTATATCTCGGAGATATTCAGGATCATGTGGTAACTATGTTCCAAAATTTATTGGCGTACGAAAAGATTTTCAGTAGATCACATTCGAACTATTTGGCTCAATTACAAGTTGAATCTTTCAATTCTAATAACAAAGTGACGGAAATGTTGTCTAAAGTGACCTTAGTTGGTACCATGTTGGTTCCTCTTAATTTAATCACTGGGTTATTTGGTATGAACGTTCGAGTACCAGGTCAAGATGAGGGTAATTCCGGATATCAATGGTTCTTCGGAATTTTGGGAGTCATCATCTTTATTATTTGCACGTCATTTGTATTTGCCAAGTTCTGGTTAACTAGAATGGACAACAGTTTATCATCATCATCACGACAGACCAGTTCCAGAAGATCAATCAAGAGTTTTGGGTTAAAAACCAGAACTAGGGAAGCTGCTAAATCTGTCATTAGTTTTCCTAATAAGTATGATTAGGACATGTATTTTAATATTAATAAACGATCTAATAATGATTCAATCGGATTACCGATAGCCTAATATAGCCATAGAACTGATTCAGTAACTAAGGTATACGTCGGATTAACCAATGGCCCCAAAGCATATTATTTCCTAATGTGGCTGTGGCTGCATACGTCATTAGCACCCAATTTGGAATCATGAGTATAATGAGTATAAAGGTTGGGATCACCATGAGTGAAAAATTGCATCCCAATATTAAAAACAATGTCGAAGCCAAACTTCTTGATTATTGTTGCTGATGATTTAGGATTCACTGATCTTGAAGCATTTGGAGGTGAAATTCACACTCCAAACTTGACCAAGTTGGCTGCTGCTGGAACCAGATTGACTGATTTCCATACCGCTTCAGCATGTTCTCCTACCCGATCAATGCTTTTAAGTGGAACCGATAATCATATTGCCGGGTTGGGACAGATGAATGAGTTTGCTAGAAGATTTCCTCACCTTTTTGATGGAAAACCTGGTTATGAAGGATACTTGAACGACAGAGTCGCTGCTCTTCCAGAGATCCTCCAGGATTATGGAGACTACTATACTTTCATCTCTGGAAAATGGCATTTAGGGTTATTACCAGAGTATTGGCCAAATAAAAGAGGATTTGAAAAATCGATCACCTTATTACCAGGTGCCGGGAACCATTATAAGTATATTTTGAGAGATGATAATGGTGGCCTTGTTCCATTTATTCCTTTGATTTTTGCTGAGGACGATAAGAAGATAGAACCAGAAACGTTACCTGATGATTATTATTCAACTGATTTTTTTACAGATAAAGCAATTGAGTACCTCAAGGATTCCAATCGTAAAGGAAGACCTTTCTTTGGTTGCTTGACCTATACTGCTCCTCATTGGCCATATCAGGCCCCAGAAGAAATCATTGCCAAGTACAAGGGTAAGTATGATGATGGCCCTGAAGAATTGAGAAGAAGAAGATTGGAAGCCGCTGTCAAAGCAGGAGTTGTTCCAGATGGTGTGACTCCTCATCCTGTTAAAACCATAAAAAAGAGATGGATTGAATTGACCGAAGAAGAAAGAAAGATCGAGTCTAGAATAATGGAAACTTATGCTGCTATGGTTGAAATTCTTGACGCTAATATTGGTAGGTTAATTGAAAACTTGAAGCTGTCTGGAGACTTGGACAATACGTTCATTCTCTTCATGTCAGATAATGGTGCAGAAGGAATGATGATGGAGGCATTACCATTGACAAATCTCAGAATTCAAAGTCAAATTGAAAAATATTTTAATAATGAAATTTCCAACATTGGAAGACCCAATTCATTTGTTTATTATTCAGACCAATGGGCTCAAGCTGCTACAGCTCCCCATGCCATGTACAAGATGTGGTCAACAGAAGGTGCCATTGTGTGTCCTTTGATTCTTCATTACCCTCCTATTATTGGGGCAAATAGAGAAGCAGGGAAGGTATTAAACGGGTTTTCTACAGTTATGGATATCCTACCTACTGTTTTAGAATTAGCAGGTATAAAACACCCCGGTGAAACATACAAAGGACGTCCAGTTGCTAGCGTCAAAGGAAAATCTTGGGTGCCTTACTTGAAAGGAGATAGCCACTATGTCCATGACGAAAACACAGTTACAGGATGGGAATTGTTTGGACAACAGGCCATTAGAAAAGGGGTGTATAAGGCAGTATACATTCCAAAGCCCCTTGGTACTGGAAAATGGCAGTTGTTTAACATCATCGAAGATCCAGGTGAAACTTCCGATTTAGCTGAACTGAAGGCTGCAAAATTAAAAGAGATGCTTGACCATTGGGCAGAATACGTCTCAGAAACTGGTCTAGTGGAGTTTGGTGACGAATTATACAGAGAGAACGGCCTTGAAGAAAATCTAGAATTATATAGAATTCTTAATGATTAAGGAGATGGAATAATAAATTATTACATAGTAATAAATTACATAATTCATTTTTAGGATTATAATTTTCTATAAACTTACACTAATGCATGACGAGATAAAATTAACAAATTACTTGGCCTTCGAATTTGACTTACTCTTCTTTGACTTCTTAGATTTCTTCTCTGGTTCAGACTCCATAGGAATCCAAATTTCTCCTTCAGTTTCCCCTTCATGCAATTTAGGACCGTTCTTATCCCTGAAAACTTCTTTTCTCCATTCTTGAAGATGTTTCTTCTTGGTTAATTTTCTTTTATCTTTCAATGCTAATTCTTTTGGTCTATATGGTGCAAACTTCTTGATACCAATCAATTTATTCAAGTCCTTGTCATCGGCCAAAAGAATTTCTCTTGTACTAAGACCAAATGATTCTGGAGACACTTCTCTATACTTGAATCTCACTTCCTCTTTATCATTTAATCTTCCTCTTTCTTCTTCAACCTGGTCCATTAATTTAAGAGTGTTGGATTCAACAATTTGTTGAGCCTTTTCTCGTAACGATTCCTTTTCTTTCCTAGCTGATTTTTTCTCCTTAAGTTTGTCCTTTTTGGATTTCTTATCCGAAGACTCTGTAGTTTCTGTTTCATCTTCAATTTTGGCTCTTTTTGCTGGAGGTTCAGAGTCTTCGTCTTCACTTTCGCCTTGATCTTCTTCGCTCTTCTTTGCATGGAATTCTGCCATAATATCATCATCTTCATCCCATTCAGGCTTAACTTCATCGTTTTCATAATATTGTTCGTCAAATATTTGAGCCATTTTGCTATCCCAGTCTGCATCATCGAAATCATCATCGAGCAAGGAATCACCAAATACTTTGTGTATGGTCTCATCACTTACTTCGTTTCCAACAGCTTGTTTGATTTTGGTGAGACGATCAAGGACTGTATTGACTTTCAGTGTCTTTTTCTTCTTCAATAATTCTTCTTTTTCAATAGCCTCTTTTTCTTTCAACTCATACTTCTTGTCTCTTTGTCTTTTTCTGGAATTTGTTTTTCCTCTTCTTAAAGTAGCTTGATTACGAGCGTAGGAAATGATTTCAGCAGAATTTGCTTCTTCGTATCTGAAGTTATATGCTTTCTCAAAGTTATCTACCGCATTTTCGAAATCCTCTTCGTCATCCTGGTCAATTTGATCAAGATTGATCACTTTGTCGTTCTTCTTTGGAATCCAGGCTTGAGTATCCAAGAATGCATTCAAAAACTCCTCTGAATTTTTGTTTGGATCTGGTAGAGTTGTGATTTCCTGATCTTCTTTCTTGCTGGAAGGTTGCTTTTTCTTCAAGAATCCATCGTCTTCATCGTCCTCATCTTCACCTTCTTCGTTGAATGCGTTTTTAATATCAGATAACAATTGATTTCTTTCCTCTCTTTCAGTCACCACAAAAGGTTTTTCTCCATCGACAGTTCCAAATTCGCCTTGGACATCCTCTTCATCATCATCTCCAATATTTCCGGATAGAAGATTCATCCTATGGTAATCCTTTAAGTACATTGGCTTGTCCTTTTTGATTCGAGCTTTCACAGCTTTATCTTTATCTGGGTCTTCAAAAAACTTAACATTTGGATCAAGCAACTTCTTTGGGTCATTTCGGATAGCTTGAAGAACTTGGTCAATTCCATTTTCAACGTCTTCGGTGATCAAATTACCAAATTCATCTTCTTCTTCGGATGATGAAGATGAGTCCTCATCTTGTTCAATCTCGAGCAGTTTTTCAACGGGAGTTTCTTCAATGAGATCTTTTGGCAGCTCTTGAGGTTTTTCAGAATTTCCCTGCTGCTTAGCAGCTTCTTCTCTTGCCTTTTTGGCGGCAGACTTCTTTCTAGCCATACTTTACTTGATGATGCGATGAGATGAAAAATTTCCGTTTTGGGTTGGGGTAACATGAGCCTGGTGTACGGGCCGTATATTCATAAAAAGCTAAATACTAAAGTCTGGCTGCAAACTGTTCAACTGCCTTTTGGGTTTCGTACCACCATTCATAGGCCAATTCACACCGGTTTAAATCAAGGTTCTCACTTATGATTGTCCATAGGCGCTCGACCAAGAACGAATTTTCATGAGAGTCGCTGGTTTGTATCAATCCCCAAATCTCATTGATGCGAGGACCAAATTCAGACAATGGAAGATACGGGACAATGTTAAGTACCGAAACAATCATTGCTTCTCTCACGGAGTCTGGAAGAATTCGTTTGGAAAACTGATATTCTTGATGAGGAGCGGTCTGCAGGTCCATTTTTATGAGATCCACTTTAAAACGGTCCTTAGGCTTCTTTTCTTTATTTCTGTCTACAATATCGCCAGACTTGTGATCTTCAAGTTGACTCAAAGTTGAAGCGGCGTCGATTTCCATTATTGGTTGGGCAGACGTAAATACTCCGGGTTCCAGGGAACTTGACTGCTTGATTGGAATCCCAGGGGGTGTAGAAGCACATTTTCCTATGATGAAGTTCAAGAAGGCGTCTCCAGTAACTGGATCTTGAAGTGCCTTTTTACCTAGCACCTCAACAGCAATGCTTAGTTGGTTTGAAGAAAGAATAGCAGGGAATTGACCAATAACAAGATCAAGGTATTCTCGTGTCTTGACAAGGTTCTTATCCTGGGTCTTAGAAAAGCAGATTAAAAGGGCGGAATGCGCTGCCTCGATGAGATTCAAGTCAGTAATATGAACATTCTTTGCAATTCCTAAACAGAGAGGAAAGATTTCATCGTTGATGAACTCGTCATCTTTATGGTCTTGCTGTAGATAGTTTTCCCATAAGCCTAGTACGAATAGCACCTTGCAGCGATTAACATAATTGTTATTCAATGCAATTCCATTGAGATTAATTTCTTGGTAGTTACCGATGAGATATCTAGTGAAGTGTTCAAACAGAAACTTGTGGTTATTTTTCAATACAATTTCCACTGTCAAGTAATAAACAAAATTGAAACTATCGAATCCCCCTTGTCCAATTGATAGAAGAACGAAATTGATGTAGTATAAGCTGTGGAGAATCTTTAGTGACAACTGGGAGTACTCGGATTCAAGCCTGGATATTGTAGATGAAGGTCGGAACCACGACCATACACCTGACGATTGGGCCGTGAGGAACCTTGACATAACACCTTGGAAGACGATCACCTCAGCAAATAGCAAGGATTTCATTGTGAGCCAGAAATACTCAGTAACTGGCAGTTTTATTGAGCCAGGAGCAGATGGATCTTGATTGAACAATTGAATGCGACTGACATCATGATTAAGGGTCATATTGAAGTTTTTGATGACTAGCAATGTATCATTAAGAAGTTGAAAGGATTGGAGGTCCAAAGGAAGAGATTTGAGATGAGTTTCCAAGAGAAATGAAAGCTTATTCATGAGTTTCACTCGAGGAGACTGTCGGAAAGTATCCAAGTTGACGTTTTCTTGGAGTAGAGGAGCATAGAATCGGGACCCGTACAAAAGCTTTACAAGATTGGAAACCACCAAGCCGCTAGACACGTTGGGCGTGAAGGTGGTGACGGTGTCTTCCTTTTTGTGCATCACTGCTAGACTTAAAAGCGCCAAGTTGGTGATGTTAGCGTCCTGATACTTGTTCAAAGTATGGCCAATGGACTGTTGAAAAACCTGGCGGACTTGGTGATCCCATTGATTGAAGAACCAGCCGTACTCCACCATGTTAACGTCTGTGTATAAGGCATCCCTGATGTCGTTGGAAAGACACATTCCTGCTATTATGGGGAGCACTTTCCATCCATTCTGAGGGAGGTTGAACCGGGCAAAATTGGTGATTTCCTTGAGCAAAACGTCATACCACGACTTCACTGGAAGAGTGGGTTGAGACACTTTGAGTTTCTTGTCGGTGACAAGCTTGAAAACTTCGATTATTAGGTAATTGGCTTCATAATCACGCCCTGGATGTCCAAAGCAGGTTGGATTATTAAGAAAACTAGCGATGATGAGTCTGAGATTGTGTTCATACTTTACATACGGCAAGTAATGGTAGAGGTACCCGAGGACCTGCGTCACGGACGTTTCCGGTTTCGGGAACCTCAAGTCGTTGACAAGAAGGTCAAGCTCCAGCGGCACAGCTTTATGGTAAGAAGTAGCCATGGATTGTGGAGTAGTTGAAACCGAGGATTATGACTGGGGGCCGAGCTCCGTACACCACAGCCTCGCACGTCCCAGTCTCACACCCGTGCACCCAGCCTCATCCATTGCTTCCAATAGTCGCACCACTATTGGAGAGTTTTTATTAGGGTCAAAGTTCAAGCAGAAGCTAAACGCAAAATGGCCAGTAAAGTCAACCCATTGGCACGGACGTGCTCGAACTTGATGTTCAATCTACGGCACTTCAAGCCGCCGTCGCACCGGCCCAAGTTCCGGTCGACAAATCACCCATTTTGCACCAATACTCAGCTCCTTGACGCTTCCTATGCTCATTGGATAATGAAAACCTCCAAAGATATCCCCAGCAAGATCTTCAATACTCTTGCTGAATCCGGTGGGTATGCCGAGGGAGACCAGAGATCCGACTCGAGCAATTCCCGGTCGGTCTACGGTCGTATGACCCCGGCGGCTGCCATCTACTATCACCAAATCAATGCTAACCCATTGGTAACTGATATAAAGACAGAAGAATCCAGTCCGGCTCCTCAGGTGTCCCGTACGCTCAACCACCTTGATCCTGTGCAGTTGTGCCAGAGGTTGCGCCAGCTCCAGCAGCTTGGTCAGTATGAAGACAGTGCCGAGGTTGAAGAAGCCGTTGCTAGTCATATTGAATCATTGGCACCTCAAACTAGCGATGGAGACATCGAACCGCCCCGATTCCAGGCCGTGGCCAATTTGGATCAAACTTCCAGTGAAAAGATTCTCTACGCAAGCATACCGTACCTCTATGAGGTTTGCAAGATGTATGAAAGCCGGTGTGGAGCGTATGCCCGGTTCCAACAGAACTATATCTGGCTATGCTACCATATGGATGATGTGGATACACTCCAACGACTAGTGTATCCATATTTAAAGCTACCGACGTATGACTCCCGGACATTGAGCTACTTGATGAGTGGGTTCATCATGAGCTACGATATCGAGTTTTCCAAGTCGCTTTTCACCAACATCATCGGCATGAACAAACCCCTTGAACTGCTGCTTCTCCATTCCGTGACTTCTCATATGATCAAGGCTGATTCCATTTTGGAAAATGTGTTGCATGTGTTCCACAACTGGAAGTCCCTGGACACATGCTGTGCTCCGTCCGTCAATACCTATTATCAGGTGTTGTCCGAGGTCTACAAGTATGGCACTCCAGAAGAAATCAGCTCTTTCAAGCTGCTAATAGAATCTGATGACTTGAGTAATCATTACCTCATCAAATCGGCCGATTTACAGCAGACCATTGTGTCTCGTCAACCTGATCGGTATAAGAAATCAATCCTCAAGCAAGACATTGTTCAAGTGAACAATTTAGCGGACTCTCTCGAAGGTGACGACTTACGTACATTCTATTATATTTTCTTGGAATTCTTTGCGAAATACTCCACTTTTGACATGATGACTTACATCTTGAAGAATATGAAGGAAGATGAAATCCCCTTCGACGAGAAAAGTTTGCAGGTCCTAATTACTTACTGTTCAAAGAACGAGAGATTCCTCACGTTGCTCAATCTCATAATGAAATCAGCTGATTTCAACAGTGACAGTGGGTTTGAATTTAAGTATAACTTCATAAAAAGCCTTTTTGATGCTTTTGTCAAAACATACCCTTATCAAGCAGAGACATTCAATCATTCATTCACCCAATGGGTGAAGGCCTCCCCCATAATGTCAGATGATATTAAATCATCACTCCTTAGCATTTGTACCATAGACAAAATTCAGTCCAAGCTCACCCCTTATAATTTACCTAAGTCTGTGCTCAAAAATGTCAAAAAGTATAACGATCCAAACTGGAAAGAAATCAAATATGAACAAGATAAACGAACTGGTGATATCCCGTGTTGTAAATCCCAAATTGACTTCAGAATCAACAAAGGTTTTAGAGATATTATGCGAAAAGGTTCCAAGCCAGACTATTCAGTATTGGAATCCACATTCAGAAGACTGGGAAGTAATTACAGAGTGATGATCAGAGATATTGCTCAAGCAATTCGCCTTAATTCTAAGCAAGTCAAGCTAAGTCTCATTGAGCTTCAACTTCGAAATCCATCTAAACAAGACCTTGTTGCTTTCAGCAAAAGCCACTACCATCTTCTTAACTCTAATCACAAGATCCTGCTTGCAAGAATGATGATGAATAAGAAACTATACGCAGATTGTAAGCATTTGCTTGAAAGTATTCCTGAAGAAGAACTTGATCATAAGAAGACGATGACAAGGTTACATTTAAGTTTGAGAAATGAATTAGCATTCAGTCAATTTGATGAACTAAACCGAATCATTGAAGAGTTCCCCATAAACAGCATTATTTTGAGTCCTTTCATTCACAGACAATGTCGCTTTGTGGAGAAGCAAATGCTTCAGAAACTCAAAGTGACTGATCTCAAGATTCAAAATGACGGACAAAGTCGAGCACTACAGATTCAGAAAAGTAAATTATTGCAATCCTTAGATAAAGTAAGGGGTTTGATCGGAGATATCGAGGTTAGACTAAATCAAGATAAAATAGATTTGACCAATCAAGTCAAAAACATGTTCACTGACTTGGATAAATGGATGCATCACCACGACGAGAGATTAATATAAAGGTTTCAAGTATCTCCTCATTGTGCTTGTTGCATGTGCATAAAGCTTCGATGTGCATTTTTTTTGCATCTTACTGTATAGCCATATAGAATTCATGTACATATCGCAGATAATTTCCTGTATACAGACCAGTCATCACCAAATAACTAATTCAAACCTACTAGGTATTTCTTAAGTGAAGGTTGTTTTCAAATCCGAAATGTCAGAGGACGACAGATCAGATACCTGGAACCAAGTGGTATGTAAGATATGGTTAAAAGAAAATTTAAATAGTACACCTACTAACGTTTATTGACAGAGTTCAAAAGATCGAAACATAACCTTTAATACCGTATGGAGTTACTTAGAATGTAGCATTTGTTCAGATGTGATGCATATTCCATTTCTAGCAGCATGTGGGCATTCTTTTTGCTATGGATGTTTGAAATCGTGGTTTGAAACCAAAGTCAATTGTCCAACGTGTCGGAAAACACTAGAATATCCTCCCATTCTTAATATTCAACTTAAAGAAATTGGAGATACGCTTACAAATTTGATAGTCAGAACTGACGGAGACGTTCAGTTAGAAAATCGACGCAATGAAAATCAACAGGAGTACGATGAAGATTTCAGGCGAAATAAATTGTTTGGTGAAGCGTTTTCATCTGCCATGACGCTAATAGATAATTCTGATGGGGTTCCACGATGTGGAAATTGTCACTGGGAGGCACATGGATCCGTATGCTTACATTGTGGGAGTAGATTCCGGGTTCCACAAGAAGACGGGTATTACGACTCGGAAGATGGAGATGCATATAATGAAGACGATGAAGAAATTGTGCTATATGGCCGAGATGATGAAGAAGGAATTCAGGACAATGAATACGATTCTGAAGACAGTTTTATAGACACTCGAGGAATCGAGGTGATAAATCGGGACCTTCAAAGTGGAGATGAGGTTGAGTTTCCTGATGACGATGAAGACGAAGGCAATCGGTCGGATGGATCGAGTGTTTGGAGAGGATTCGATGATGATGGAGATGAGGAAGACAGTACGTTTTATGGAGACGATGACCACGAGCGACTCGAGCGAATATTGACTTCAGAGCATGTGCTAGACCTTGATAATGACGGAGTGATTGAAGTTGACGATTCGGACGACGAAGTTCCTGTTCGGGGAAGACGGGTTATCAATATAAGCGATGATGAAAGCGATTAAGCAAAGAAAGTACGGATTACGTGGGAGACGGTTGACCATATGTAACAGAATACGAGAATGAAGAAGAAACTATGTGGCTGGTTTTTCAAAGAGGCAATTGGAGTCCCTACGTGCCTTGCTTCACCAAGCTTATGGGCAGGCTCTTAGTCAAACTAAGGTCTGTACAACTCCCGTTAATTTGCCAAAACTAAAAGCAAAAAATCAAACAATTCCGTCTGGTGATTTACTCTATGTTTCACGATATGACTTACGCCCCTCAGGACCGTTCCTACTTCCAAATTGCTCCTTCCACAGCAAAACTCCGTTTCTACGCTACTGGGCTTGCGTTAAGTATGGTGATTATTCTCAGACACACAAAAACACCAAACCAAGTGAGTTTTCACCCCAGGAAAAAATGCTTCGTGTGGCCCTTTGGGTCTGCAGTCCCCCTCTACGCCCCCCGTACCCTTTCCCGATCGTATGCCTCCATGGGCAGGACAAACATCAGGGCTGGGGTTATTTAGCAGCCATCACCGGGTCGTGTGCCGGCCCATTTCCATCCTCCATTTCCTCACCACCTATTGGCTCACAAGAAAATCGAGTGATTTTTTACTACAAGAAACCAACCATAATGGATCCACAAAGAATCATCAACTTACAAAAACGTTATCAAAACTCTCATTCCAGATTGTGGTTGAGAGGAAGACACTCCAAGTTCCTTGTCTATCCATACTACTTCTTATTCACTGTTTCCACCATTGGTCCATTATATTACTTCGGTAGAGCCGTGGTTGGTCTCAAAGACGAATAAACAGCCGGTAGTCGCCCGTTTCTAGAACTTATTTATCGTGGTTGTTCTGCATCCACCGACCATCACTATATATTTCTCTAGCGGAATCTGATGATTTGTCTAGTAATACATTCATATCAAGCAATGCTCATTTACTGTAGAAATAAACAACACCTGAACCTGCTGGTTTAGTGGACTTCACGAACAGGCGGCGGAAAGCTCAGGAGTGCTTCAGTAGCCTGAACTTCGGGGCCATTGGTGTATTGTGAAACTTTGGCGTGGTGGAACTTGCCATTTTGTTGAGTATCAACCCCAACATTAGCGATTTTTCAGGTTTATTTCTAGTTTTTCAGCTTTTCCGTTTCTTCATCACCGGTTCTTTCCCTGTTTAAATGCTAATCACAGACTTGTCCGAGGAAATCATCTCCCGAATCCTCTTATTTCTTCCTCAACAGGGTCTTGTGAATTTGGCCCTAACCAACTACTTCTTTTACCATCCTTGTATCAAACAACTTTATACCAACATCTCCATTCAACTCGACCCGATCTTAACTCCCAAAACTGTCACTTCTTCAGCTCAAAACACCAATTCTCACTATAAGCATGATTTCATCGATGCCAGCGAATCGGTAGTTTATGGATTTTCAAACCCCAATATCAGTTCTCTGCATCACCTGAAGCTTTTGGTTGCAAGGCTCAAATCGTTAACTCAGGCTATTCAAGTAAATCCTCAATTATTACACTATATTCAATCCGTAACAGTAGACCAAGGCAAACATGTGTTTAGCCAAGAGATTATTGCTGCTATTTCCGGATTCCTTAATACCATTGCTGATAATAATTGCCATATGACGTCTTTATATATTGGTGATTACAATCTAAGACGCAAATTGAAATATTCCAAGTTGGTGACCAAACTTCCAATGCTAAAAAACTTGATAGTCGATCATATTGACCAATTGAATGACTTGAATGAAGTTGAAGAGCTCATAATGACGCTCAACCTGCACCCTTCAAATGAGTCTCTTCCGACAGCCATATCCACCAACATCAACCAAATATCCAGCCTAATAGTGACAGGCAATCCCGCTAAGTATGCATTGGCGATGAAATTCTTTAGCCATTGCTACTTAAAAGACCATTCCAGGTTGAAATTGAAAACCGTATCTCTAGTTCATACTCATGGTTCTCAATTTGATTATCTGTTCAATGATTTCGAACATGTGGAGAACATTCAGATATACGTTGGATGCAACGATCGTAAATGTGACCAGGAATGCATGGAAGATTTTCTTGGATCTTTACCTTTAGGTGACAAAATCAAAAGGCTTCATATCATTCAAAATTCAGATGTCAAATATCACAATCATGCATTCAATGAAAAATGGGATATTGTTATGATGAACTTCATCAAACATGTTGCTGACAATCATGCACATCTTGATACTGTGTCAGTAAGACACAAAGTAGTTGACGATGGCTATATTGATGATGGCTATGAAGGAAATTATTTAAGAAGAATTCAATTATATGGCTGGTTTCTACCCAATTTCCTATCCAATCGACCTCGAAGAATCAAGTTGATTTTGCCCAATTTAATGGCTAGTTTATCGGTTTACGAACAAGCAATGAATAACTTGATGTGGAATGGATGTAAATGTGATCATTGTAATACTTACTTGAATGTAATTGACCAATTTTTAATCTATCACAAATATTACAATCGCAAAGCCAAAATCTACAAAGATATTATTCCTCTTATGATAATCCGAGTTATTGCAGAAAAATTGACGGAACGGTTATTTAGTGATGAAAATATTGGGGATTTGAAGGTTGCAACCAAACCGTTGAAAAACGTCAGCTGGGATTTCCACGATAACGATTTTACTATTCCTTTCAAATGTATAAACTATAAGAATTACGAAGAAGCAGATTACGAAGATGAAAAAGACCCACAGGACGAAGAACTTTACTTTGATGCCGAGGAACAATTTAATGACTGCAAATATTTCCATCAAATCCCATTTTCCCAGATTTCAGTATGCATTTCCCATTATTGTAATGATTTGGTGTTGAAGATGATGAATCTTAATCGAGGTAATGCCGAAGATATTGGCATTGGAGGAATTGAAGATGAAAATGACGGAACTGTCAGCATTGAGATGACCAAGTTTTTGATCAACGGAATTGTGTATAATTTTGACCAAGAACTTAATGGGACTGGTTTTTACGTCAATGTCTACGATGATATATAAGAACCATAATGCGGAATAGCTGGTGCAGATGTAACGAAACACAGCTACCACGATATAACAAATGAAGTAGTGGTGAATGAACTTCAGAAATAAATTGCCACAAACCCTTCAAGCTGTAGTATTGTGTCACGGAAATATACACGGATATTGGTTTCACAAACTGCTACAAAACGTCATTGGCGACTGGATTATTCAATGTCAACCAAATATGGCTGTCTGAAACCTGATTGTTCCAGACTTTTGACGACCCCATGAACCAGACAATGTCTACATTGTCATTGACGAGTCCAATTCAAACCCGGTCCTACAACATCATCAGACCTCCGCCGGAAATCATCAATCAATGAAACTCTAAGCCTGTCGGACATTCCGATTGTTTCAAGATCGCGACAATAAAAAGGGTTCAATTTAGGCAACAATAAGAGCTAACCGAATCCAGTTTCAGGCCTCTATCCCGAAACGGTTTTGAGAGTGAGGGTTCCGGATCCTGAATCATATGTTTGTGTTACCATCCTGGCGTCAATAACGCTAATCCACAAAATCAAGTCTCAGGATAGAATTACATCAGGCCACATGATGGTAACCACTTGATATCCACGCCCCAGGGTTCAATACCTGGTTGTACTCGGTTACACTATTGTTCCTCATTAATTGCTTGCATAATCAAGGGATTCTGGTTGGTTCCAGGGTCCTACACTAATTGGTGAAGGAGGCGGCCAAATACGAAAAATAAAAAATAACCTTCCCAATGCAATTCCGAGCCTGGCGGATATTTTCCGAGACAATTGGGTGCGGCACGCCCCTCCCTCTGGCTGGTGCTGATGGTGAGAGGCTTAGAACCACCCCACGTAAAATTAAGCTTCAGCACAATAGCATCCAATTACGAAGTTTTGCCGGGTCAAAGATTGTTGTTGCTATTACAGATGCCATTGCCTAGCGTTAAATCACATTGCTTGGAATTGATAAGATTTGTGCCGTCGTTTCGACCTGGCAAGTTGAGACGACCGAACAAGTCGTAATCAAGAACGTCATGTCGCAAAATGTCGTGAGTGTTGGCGGTTCGACAATTGATGGAGTTGTTGTCACGAAACAAGTCCATGAAGTCCAACGGCGACAACCTTAATTTTAATTGAAGGTGAATTACGTGATTTACTACCAGATGGGGAGGTTGTTCCATCGTGTGCGACATGTTCACTACCGATATTTGATGGAGGTTGAAATTATTGAACAATATCTACGGTTTCATAGTTTGATTCGGCGAATCATCTCAACTGCTTTATTCATCACCATTACTTGTAATCTACCCCTCCTCGTTAGTGAAGATGAAAATCTTGGCTTGGTTGACATTTCCTAGTCTTACCGTGTTGACGGTTATCGCCAAAACGCCGTGAACCCTGCACGTATATGCAGGCATATCCCCAGGGGTAATGCGTGTGCAGTTCCGAGAACCGACAGTGTGCATATGATCGCTAGATCGTATGCAAATGGCCGCCGTCCTAAAACGGCAGCTTCTATTGAGCTACACACTTCCCAATCCAGATTTCGCCGTATGATTGATGTATGATTGATGTACGATTAAGGGCCATTAGCATGAAATTATTCAATTCAAATCCATGGTTATTCACTTACACACATTCCCGGACCCGATATTGGTTCCATATTTGATGTAGCCAATTGGCGTGGTCTCAATGGTTATTGTTGCAATGATGATGTGTCAATGGACATAGTGTCTTGTTGCAATTACTTGGTGCTGCAACCTGCTGTCCATTACTTGGTGCCCAAAGTTTAGTACTACCAAATAGAGTGATAATAAACATTGTAGTGTTGATCAGCTAGATGAACAGACCATAGGTTTTGTAAAGGTTGATGTCAGTGATTTCTCCACGAAACGACTATTTGACATCATCGCCAGTAAAAAGGTACAAAACCAACTTGATGACAACATTTGAAATTACTGGCCAATTTCATGTAACGGACTTATTGGTGATTAAACCATGTTAGTGGACATGGTGAAGGTTGAATGGTTGAAATACATCAGCCATTTAGTCTACATTGAAAATACTTGTTCACCATTTATTAACCCACACTAAAGAAACAGACAGAGAAATGAAATCTATAAATATGCCAGATATAATTGTATTTTTTAACCAGATCTACTGGCAATGCTTGAATTCTTAAAATTCAATTTACTTCTTTTATTCTTACCATTGGTATGAGTCTTGTAATGTTGCATACAATTATCTTGTCTAGCAAAACGAGCTTCACATGTAGGCCATGGACAAACATGTTTTCTTTCCCCAGTGTGAATTCTGTTATGTCTAGCCAAATGACCGGAAGTAGTGAAGGATCTTGAACATGTTTTACAAACATGCTTTCTTTTACCGCATTTTGGTGTTGAAACATTAGAACTTCTTGGACTTTCTTGAGTAGGGGTATAAGCTCTAGAAGGTGAAGGCAATGAATCAGTTGATGGAGGAGGAGTAGGAATCTCAATTGAATTATCAAGCACGGTTTTTGGTGAAACACTCGAGCTTAAATTTCTTTGATATCCTGTAACGTAACCAGGTTGGGCAATAGTAGCAGTTGGTTGTAATGAAATATAATGAACTGGTTGAGGATGGTATGGAGCAGGAGCTCTTGTTTGATAACTTACTGGAGATGAAGGTTTTTCTCCGTAGAAATCATTTGGTAATGGGATACTAGTTAACAATTCATTAAATGAAGGTAACTTAGTAGCTTGGGGTTGAGGATGTTTAATGTCATTATAACTTGGTCTATATTGTTGAGAAAACATTGTGAATAATGAATGAAAGTATAGTTATAATTCAGTTGACTATAGAATTGAAGAAAATAAAATTCACATCTGGGGGAAAATCATATCCTATAAATACAATTTTTAGAAATATGGTTTCGGGAATTTAAGGTTCACAAAATAATATGTTATGTATAAAAAATAAAAAAAAAAAAAACTTTACAGAAACGAGAGATCACAGGAGTGCATCCAAATTCATGTTGTTGCAGTTATGCCCTCGGATCTCGTTTCGAGGGTGCAGTGTTGTGATTGCAAAATGTCGTGCTCATGTCGTATGCAACGCCGAAAGCCGTAGTCATAATTTGCTCAAAACCAAATCATCAGCTCCATGTCATTGGCACCAAATTTTGAGGCTCTTGAGCGGGCTTTGATAACGTACTGCCACCAAGTCTTGGTACAAATGTGAATGTGGGGTTCAAGTTGCTCTTGGCTTAAAAAGCACCAGCAGAATTCATCAACTATCCAGTTTCCACCATTCTTTTCGTTTTCATGTGAAACAATCACTGTTTGTAGGTTCAATTGATTGAATGTAATTCGATCAATGGTGTTTGAAATGATTATCCAATAAAGATCTCATATAGTATAATCCAGATGGTAAAGCGGCATGCCTTGTCGGCAAAAAAAAAAAAAAGAGAATCGGACATTCCCCTAATCGTAAAGCCTTACGTATTGTCTGTAACCTTATTGTAGACTCAAGACCTTAAACGAACTCGTTAAGTTGTGAGTGTGCCTTACATTCTTTTGATACAAACAGCTTTGTGGCATACGGAGATTGCCACAAGGTTGCAAGTTTGGGAGAAGTTATGAGAAAAGGGTAGTAACATGACTTAACAACCAGGATTCAATAATTTCGCAGCCGTAAGAAATGAGCATCATAAGGTGATAATTTTGAGAATTAGGAGCCAGTATCAAGAAGGTAAGGCATATTTCATCGATATTCAATTTACCCAATGATAGAGATTATAGTAAGAATCGTACATATGGCGGAACGGTACGTTCTCCAATAGGAGAAATCATGTTTTACATTAGATCATCACGACATTTGTTCCAAAAAAAAAATCCTCCAAGCACAAGACAATCGAGCAGATCCGAGGGTGGGTCCTATGGGCTTAAGCGTCGGGCCCCAGTAACTGCAGAAACTTGCATTCGCGCCCACTCCGAAATGCAGGACAAGCATAATCACCCATTTAAGAGCATAGCGCAGGATACATACCAGGACAACATGACGGTTGAGATTCAATCACCTTGCATAAATCGGGGTAGACACCCGAGAACCGACCGCAAATAATAATTATCATCAAACACCATTCATTAATAGGGGACCATCAAACTAACGGTTAATTGCATGTGCTTCAAATGAATATTCTGGATTTTATCCGGTGTTTTTGGGCTCCTATCGTCGGCTAGACTAAGGGCAATTGTTAAGCTATGCAACCAAGACAGGAATTGTCCTGTTCGGAATTGACCTTCCTAATTAGGCTTAAGCTATTAATTTATTAGGGGAAGTCCCTTTGTTTACTGTGAAATTATCAACCGGAACTGCCTTGAACCGAGATGCATGCATACCTGCTTTGTAGGGTGTCAGCATTTCAGCACGTAACGAATTTTTTTAGTTATGGTATTGTTTGAAAAAATCGCCTTACCATTATATGTTATCAGTTGGTTTAACCTGAGCACTAATCCTCAGTGCTTCACCTGTATCCTTATTGGGCAGTTGCCTATTCTGGCACCCCTATTGGCGACTTTCCTAACTGGTTCGTAAAACGGTTCCATGGTTCTGACTTTTATTAATTCTTACAATTATTGGTTAATATTACGTCGCTGACTCCGATACCTGGTGTTAAGTCGCAATTTGCGGGTGCCTTACGAAACTGTGGTTTACCATAGGAATTGTTTCTTTTTTTTCAAAAATCATGAGTCTACAGCCAGTTCTATTGTTAATTCAAGTCCGTTGGTTCGAATGGTATGTTCGTAATTAATTTTTATTTATATCAAATGGTAGTTGATGGTTTCACACGGCATCAGAATGCCTCCCGATAAAGGGCTCACGATTAAAAATAAGGGCCCGCGGCGATGGGCTCGACATTTTTTTTTCCCCTTGATTCGTTCCATCAAGGGCCCCCCGGCGGTGGGCCCGAGTTTTTGCTTTCGTCCCAATAGGGGCCTGCGATGGCGGTGGTTTTGTGAGACCTGGGCCGCTTTGTGAGACCATCGGCCGCTTTGTGAAGACGTAGGGCCCGTAGGGCCCGTAGGCCCTCGACCGGGGTCACGTGCCATCACCACATCCTGGACCCATTTGCATTTGCCCAACCTGCCCTCAAGCCCATACTTTCAACCATCTACAAACTCAACGAGGTATGATTAAAACTCCAATAAGAAGGGGTGTGAGCCGTGGTTTCATCCGGTCTATTAGTATAAGTCAGAACATCCCTGACGAAACCTCGTTTAAACCTCCGTTCATCCCACTTGTATCCAATGACGGCATTGCAAATGCCATTGGAAATACTCCATTATTGAGACTTCCCAAGATTTCCGACCACATCAATCGAAATATCTACGTCAAAGCAGAACATTTGAATCCAGGAGGCTCCATCAAAGACCGTGCTGCTCTCTTCATCATCAAGGACGCCGAAGCTAAAGGACTTATAAAAGCTGGTGGAACTATCGTTGAAGGTACTGCTGGTAATACTGGGATTGGTTTGGCCCATGTATGTAGAGCCAGGGGCTACAAATGTATAATCTACATGCCAAATACTCAATCACAGGCCAAAATTGATCTTTTGAAATTATTGGGTGCTGAAGTACATCCAGTTCCGGCAGTTGCATTTACTGATCCTCAAAATTATAATCATCAAGCGAAAAGACATGCTGAATCTTTGGAGAATGCCGTATGGACCAATCAGTTTGATAACATTGCAAACCGTCAAGCACATATTGAAACCACTGGTCCTGAAATTTGGGCTCAATTGAACGGTAAAGTTGACGCATGGACTTGTTCTACAGGTACAGGAGGCACCTTCGCCGGAGTCACCAGATACTTAAAAACAATTTCTAAAGGAGAAACTAAATGTGTATTGGCTGATCCTCCAGGAAGTGTTCTTTATTCCTATATTAAATCTGGGGGTAAAGAAATGATTAGAGGAGGCTCTTCATTTACTGAAGGTATTGGGCAAGGTAGGGTCACCGATAATCTTCAACCGGATTTAGACTTGATCGATGATGCAGTGAAAATTAAAGATGAAGATTCAATTGCTATGCTTTATCGCTTATTGCATGAAGAAGGGTTATACGTTGGAGGTACTAGTGCTTTAAACGTGGTTGCTGCTATACAGGTGGCACAATCATTACCAGAAGGAAGTAATGTTGTAACCTTAATTGCAGATACTGCTCAAAAGTATAGTGATCGGATTTTCTCCAAGAAATGGCTTAACGACAAGAACCTTTTCCAATCAATTCCTAGTGATTTGAAAAAATACGCTATTCTCGATTAATTCGGAATCCTGCGACAATGCATCGCCAATTACCTAGCGGATGTAGAAGTTAAAAACGACGAGCTTCCGAGCCTACGTCCTATTGTTAATACATGTATCTATCAACTATGCCTGTAAAAGAATTGAAATCATCTGTAGCCAATATGTGTCCAATTAGGAAGGTCATCTCCTACGACAAACCAAGCGAAACTGTTTCCTTATTGGGCCAAAAGTGCCGCATAAGCCCCAGCACCTTTACTCCCATGCGAGATTCATGCTATCCCTGTAGAAGCCGGTTAGGTATGAAATCGTGGGTCGTAAATGTAGGCATACGCTTGTCCAGTTAAAAGAAAACCTTAGTCATTTCATCACAAGAAATTCCAGCATGCATCGGCCAACGTATTTTTTTAACTAGCGCATCCGCCAAAATCGACTTGATGGTGAAATTGTATCAATACCAAATACGTAATCCAACATTCCTATGTTGCCATAATCATCATCGCCTCCTTGGTTTCTGCACCAGCTCATATTTGGCAGATAGGTTGACTTTGTTTAGCGGCTCATATCCGACACTCCTTCATGAAATTGTCGGGTTCTGCGACATGCTTGGTGTCAAATCTCCCAACCGAGGGCCTACATCCCCAGGTTATATTGTTTAATGGTTTTGTGTAACCCGGTGTAGATATTGGGGTTAAGTCACCACCGATTTACGAATCCCAAAACAGCAACACCCGAATGATTTTCGGTATTTTGTCTATGTCTACCCGACATGCCGCATAGATGCTGGTGATAAGCTTATGAAAATGACGACGGTCTCTGATATCGGAATTTGCGACAGAAGGGGAATAGCCATTGTTTTTTCAAGATATTTTCATCAGTCTCTCTTCTTACTTCTTAGTTGGGTTTCTAGAATACCTTAACTAGTTTATTTTTCCAATTGCTTAATTCACAATTGGTGCAGTACCTCTTTTCTTGTCAAAAGTCAATTCTTGTTGCTGTCATTGTTATCCACCTACTTGTTTCGGCACCCCACGTTCTAGGTTTCTGCAAACCATGATATTCAGCTTGGCTTGAACGTAAACCTCTCTTGGTATTCTGTCAACCTGTACCGCGGTGGATATCGTGAATTCCGACCGCCTTTCCTGGTTGTTCATTATTAGAACTAGTGCTTTACCCTTCCTACAGATTCCTACGGATACCTACCGATTTGAACCCCCTCCATAATATTTTTTACCGATATTCAAAATACCTAATAAGCTTTACTTCAACCCTTTTCCTTCTGTCAGAAATACATTCTAATCATACCATCAAATATCTATAATTCTCCATTCTGGTCGTATCGGATGTCAATGAGCAACTTATTCAAGCCTGCCACTTTCAGGATAGCTTTGTTGGTTTCCGGAACCCTCCATTTCGACAATTTTAATGATTATTGTACGGGACCCGTGACTTCAACTGAAAAAATCATCGCCTTAGAATCTTGACCTACCTTAAATCAGTTGCAAAATTTATCCATTCTAAGCTTGGAATATTTTTGAGAGGGCCCTCATTGAGTTTTGCAACCATTTCCCGGCTGAGCACACGACCGGATGTAACCTGTAAATCGCACAGGAGTATTTACAGGTTGATCCCAGTGGGTTTGTGTATGAAAAACTACGGGAAAATTTTTTGAACAAGGCACCAAAATCATCAAGTTTGTATTAAAAATCCATAGCCAAAATAATTTCAAAATCGAGTAATTCCTTAACTTGTTGTTTTTTGATACCTTAATTAACCTTGGTGATTTTAGCTGATAAAAGTTTTCGAAAAATTCTTATAGTTTAACCATTTTTTGTAGTGAAAATTTTTCTTTGATTAAGAATAGATTTAATCACATCATATAAATGGAGCAACAAATCCAGCAAGCAGTAGAAATCGCCTTAAGTGGGAGTGCTGATGTTAATTTAAAGAATCAAGCGTTTGAATTCATTAATAATATTAAATCCACTGAAGAAGGTTACAAATCATGTCTTGAATTACTTATTAAATCACCTACTTCACCAATCAATGAAGGCCTTAAATTTTTCATATTTCAAGTTATAGAAGAGAACATGATCAAATTGAATAGTGAACAATTATTAAGTCTAAACAATACCTTATTTCAATATTTAAATGCATTGATTTCTAATAATATTAATGATCCAATTTACATTAAGAATAAATTAGCAAGTTTATTTGGTGCATTATTTTGTCATGTTTATATTAATATTTATCCTTCATTCTTACAAAACCTTCTAGGTTTGATTCTGTCATTTACGCATACTTTGAGTTTGGATTTATATACTCGAATCCTCATTGCTATTCATTTTGAAATTGGTGATAAATTCATCTCTCGATCACGAGAAGTCCAAGATCGTAATAATTTATTGAAAGATGCTATCAGAGCCAATGATATGAACCAAATAGTTGCAAGCTGGTCAAAAATCTTACAAAATCCTTCAAATGAAATTATCACCCCTGATATCATTAATAACACTTTAAAGAACATTGGTCTGTATATCGGATGGATGGAAATCAACTTATTTATTTCTAATGATTATTTGAATTCCATCTTTCAATTTTTGAAAGTACCATACGCCAAAAATCAAACTTGTATTACCTTGATTGAATTGATTTCCAAAAAAATGAAACCTTCAAATAAATTACAATTAATAAACCTTTTAGATTTAACTAAAGTGATCACCACTGTTGAAGATGATGACATTGAATTCATTGAAAACCTTTCTAAATTAACTAATCAAATCGGATTGGAATTAATTATCGCGTTGGAAAACGATTCAAATCTTTTAAATGAAATAAACAATCAATTTTTGAAATTGTGGCCCTTATCTCTTGAGTTCCTTGGTCATGAGTATGACGATGTTAGTCAACAAGTTTTCCCATTCATCCAACAGTACCTCTTATTATGCAAAAAGGTTAATCAATTAATATCGATTGATTTGATGTCTACCTTATTGAATAAAACCATTTTGAAGATGAAATACGATGAAGATGATGATGGTTTAGAAGAGGACGAACAATTTCAAGAAATTAGACAAAAGATCAAGACTTTCCAAGACACTATAGCTGTGTTGGTTCCTGATTTGTATAATGAAGTCGTCCCATCTATTATTGAACAATCTCTATTTGGTGGTGATAAGAAATGGTTCACTATCGATTTGGGTTTATATGAATTGAGCAACTATGGAGATTCTCTTAAGAATAATCTAATCGGTATTCCTAAACAACAGATTTATACCAGTAAGTTTTACCAAATTTTTCAAGACTTTTTGGTTAGATTAATTGATTCCTCCTCCAAAATATTGTCAATCGGCCATCCTAAAATCCAATCAAGTTATTTTGACTTAATTGTCCGTCATTACACCCTCAAATTGATCAATAATGATCTTACCCTCAAAATTTTAGATCTGTTCACTGGGGATTTTGGACTTTTCAACAGTCTTGAACAAGTTAGACTCAGAAGTTGGTATCTCTTTTACAGATTTATTAAATTGACCAAGCCTAGTGTTGATCCTGAAGTGTTAAAGACATTATTGTTGAAAATGCAGCCATTATTAGTGGTCGAAGCTCAATTACCTACAAAGGATGAGGATGATGAAATTGTTGAAACAGGAAACTTTAATAACCAATTATATTTATTTGAGTCTATTGGATTATTGATTAGTATCATCAATAATGACAAGTTTGTCGATTTGATGTTTCAACCATTGTTTGATAATTTACAAGCATGTATTTCAAGAGATGATAAGGCAGTCAATCCAGTTATTCCATTGCAAGCTCATCATTCCTTAATGGCATTAGGAACCACTGTAAGAGGTTTTGAAGGAGAAATCAATCAAGAGTTCATTATAAAAATTAATAACGCATCTCAAGTTGTTCTCTTTACATTAGAAAACTTTAATAAGTTCGAAATGGTTAGAGAGGCATCCCGCTTTTCATTTTCAAGGTTTATTCCCATACTAAAGGAAGAATGTCACAGTCATTTAAGCAAATTGATTAGTTTAACTTTGGCCGCTAATAATTTGAAAATCACTGAGTTAGGTGATTTCTTGAGTTTTATTGGTCAAATTACTCATCAGTTCAAAAATAATAATAATATTTATCAATTACTTAATGATTTATTAACCCCATTAGTTAATAAAGTTTATGAATTATTAAGTGTCAACGATGAATATCCCGATTTAGTTCGGGATAAGTTCAATCTCAAAAAAGCATTTATGAATTTTTTCGGTTCAATTATAATTAATAATCAATCATCATTATTGATTACCGAAACTAACAAACAAAATTTCCCTAAAATCCTTACCAGTTTTATTGACTTTGCATTTGATCTTACTGATCCAACAACGTCCAAATTGGCCATTACCCAAATAGTCAATGTGATCAATGTTATTGGAGGAAATAATGGGAAAATTAATGATACTAATGATAAATTCAGTGATACGTTATCGCCAATCGAAGGAATAGATGATTTCTTAATGAATGCATCTGTTAAATTGTCATTTGAATTACCATTTTCAAGATCGGAATTTGATTTGAAAGATGCTCAGTTTAGAAACATTGCCCAAGAATTATCTTTGTTACTTAAGACATATCAATTGCATCAACAGAATCAGGAATTTTTAAATTTCTTGGTTAATTACTTAAGTAACATGGGTATGAATGATCAAATTTTGAACGATTTAGGTTCGAATTTAGTAAAATTGGACCAAAAATCTTTTAAGAAGTATTTCATTACTTTTTTGTCTGAATTGAAAAAAGGAAATTAATTCCTAGTATCATACATGTATTGTATATAAGTAAATATCCAATGGTATTTCCCTCATCAGTCACACTTTGTAGGATTAGGAATGAGTAGTTCAGACCGTTATTGGTGTGTGATTCATAGTGGACTTTTGTTAAAAATGTGATGATCATATGTTGAAGCGCATTTAAAATATACAGTTTTTTACAGGAAATCACCATTATTTGATAAAACCACAAAAATTAAAAAAACATGTCTCACCTTCTTGTTTGCACCCATTGCCCTTGTCATGGTCATTAGAGCTTCATTTAGCTGTATAAATTTACTATATCATCTTTAAATTTACACAAAAGCTGATTTAGAAAGTTCATAATCCTGCATATAAACACATCATCTCGATGAAGCACTTAAGATTTTTTTCACTGTGAGATGAGCATTTTCAACCAACTTACGTCTTCTGTAAAATGTCTAATACGGTGAAAAATCTAGCTGGAGATGACGTGGTCATTCCTCCTAAAGATGAGGAAGAGATTGCTTTAGAAAAGATAGTTTTTGGTGACATGGAAGGGTTCGAAAATAACTTGAAAAAGGTAGAAAATTTATATGATTATTCTTCGGATGAAGATATTCAAAATCAAGCCAACAGTGACAACTTTTTCAGAAGTTCTGACGAAGAAGATGAAGACAGTGACTTAGATGAAGTGAAAGACGATGATTTGTTTTACATTGATGAAGCCGGTGATTCAAATAATTTAAAGAATGATGACGATATGGAAGTGGATAATGAAGATCAAGACCAGCCTAGTTCCGACGAAGAATCCGATTCAGATGATAATGCTTGGTATGACAGTGACGACGAAAAATTGAAAATATCATTGGTAGCTTCCGACAGACTTAAAAAGTTAAGAAAGACAGAGAACGATTCCTCCATTTCAGGTAAATCATACATCACCAGATTAAGATCTCAATTTGAAAAGATATACCCAAGACCTCAATGGGTAGAAAATTATGAAAAATCCGATGACGAGGACCAAGGTGATTCTGATTACGATGAAGAAGAAGCCAAGCAAGCATCAACGTCCGCTGATAATGATACCAACGCTATTTTAAGAATATTATCAACCACACAAAAATTCGTTGTAACTCAACAAAACAAATTGATTGCTCCCACAAAAATATCTATTAGTAGATTAACTGACGCCAATAATTCAAGAAGATCGAAAGCTGCTGTTTTGGGACTTTCATTTCATCCCACGCATCCATTATTGATGACCGGAGGATTTGATAGAACTCTTCGTATATATCACATCGATGGGAAAGCCAATAATTTTGTCACATCATTGCATTTCAAACATTCTCCATTATTTACATGTTGGTTTAGTCCATTGAATACTGACACACAAAATATTGTGTTTGCCGGAGGTAGAAGAAAGTATATGAACAAATGGGACTTGAATACTGGAGACGTGGAAAAGATCTCGAGAATGTATGGCCATGAGCACCAAAATACATTTGAATACTTCAAGATTTCAAGCAAGGGGAACTATATCGGATTAACTGGTGGTAGTGGATGGTGTAATATTTTGAATGGATCTACCGGTCAGTTCATACGAGGATTCAAAATCGAAGGAACCATTATTGATTTCGAATTTACATATGATGAATCCTCAGTTATAATTATCAATACTTCGGGAGAAGTATGGGAATATGCATTAAATCAAACTAATTCATCTACCAGTAAGCATTATGGTACCATCATAAGAAGATGGCGTGATGATGGAGGCGTTGGAATTACCAAAATAAAGTTAGGTGGGGCAAAAGATCGTTGGTTAGCTATCGGTAGTAATAATGGGTTAGTTAATATTTATGACCGAAATGCTTTCGTTGAAGGGCAAAAAATTCCAAAACCGATCAAGACCATTGAGAACTTGGTTACTACCATAACTAACATTGCCTTCACCCCTGATGGTCAAGTTGTTTGTATATCATCTAGAGGAAAGAAAGATGCCTTAAAATTAGTTCACTTACCTTCCGGTACTGTATACTCTAATTGGCCAACTAGTGGGACTCCATTAGGAAAAGTCACATCGACTGCCTTCTCTCCAAATGGTCAAATGCTTGCCATAGGTAATGAAGCAGGTAAAGTAACATTATGGAGACTCAATCACTACTAGTCTCTTCATTATTCATAATTAATTATATATAATTAAATGCATATAGTCTATCAGTACAGAACAGAATGTCGTATTGCACCCAAAATGTCGCAGGGCACCACGTCACGACATTCAGAAAAAAACTACCAGGCAAAATTACATTCTTTAAATATAACATTTTTCTTAAATAAAAATGGGTGTCATCGGTAAACCGTAAGTAAATTCAGAGAAGGAAAAGATGAAACGAAATTATACTAACTGACCATTTAGAAAAGGTCATGATCGTTATCGTGATCCACGAACCTTCCAAATGACTCCTGCTTTATTGAGAGTCAGAGCTCCATATTTTTGGAAGAATACTTTAGGATTTATTTTAGTGGGTTCAGTACCCCTTGGTGTTTATTTATATACTTGGAACTTTTTAAGTCAAGATGATTTGAGCGACATTCCGATCCCACCAATAGCTGACGACGAATTAGCTAAGTTAAAGAAGGAATACGAAAACAAAAAAGTGTAAGTATGAGAAGAAACCAGGAGGGATAGACGCTAATGAACAAACAGTCAAATGTGAATAATAAAAAACAGAATAAAAGGTTGAATAATGAAAGTGTTGTTCTCCATTTGCTTGTATATATACAGTATAAAGTGTATTTAAGGTCATGATAAATGCAAATATGTTTATTAAATGAAGAAAATTAGGCAAGTTTGGCCAATTTCCCCTTTGTAGTGTTGTCTAGTTCTTCATCAGCGAACATGGATACTCCTCGAACTGGATAAGGCGCCTCCTTTTGGCTTCCATCATCATCGGAATTATCAGAACCATCTGAATCAGGTATTGGATAAGGGACCGACTTAGCTGTGAAGCTGTCATAAGTTAAAGAAGACTGTGATTGTTTCGTCTTAAGTGATGGCGGTTTGAATACAGATTGTGGCATCTCTGGCTTAAGATCTATTAGTGAAACAGCATCACTACTGGGGTCAGAATTGAATTTTGGCTGGAAAGGATCATTGAAGTCTGTAACAGGAGGAGGTCGACGAGAAACTTTGTTTTGTGGTTGTGGTTGTTGTTGAGGAGGATGTGGAGGTTGCTGGGACGGAAATGTCGAGTTCGAATCTTGGAATGGATTAGATATTGAAGAATCAAATGTTGAATTAGTAAGAACTCTTTTAGTACCTTCAAAAGGAGGAGTGTAAATGGTTTTAGGATCGTAATCACGGGAATGTTCTTCTCCAGGAGCATGAGACCTATACGAAGAATCTTCAAAGGGGTTAATCAAGGCTTGACTGGAAGCATTTCCCATAGAGTAGACTTCTTTAAGGTTAGAAGACGTCCGGGGAACAGAACCATTGGAATATTTTCGAGAATCAAGATTTTCGAGGGGTAGTGATTCATAGGACTGATTTCTTGTGGATAAACTGGCAGTGGAACTAGCGTTGGCATTGCTTAGGTTATAAAGTTTCGAATTATCATTATGGTTTGGATGAGCATCTTTTGGAATGAGGGAAGAAGTAGATTGAGATTGAGGAAGTTTTCTGGTGTATGCAAATGCATCGTCGAAATTAGTTGTTTCCGATGATAATAGAGGATTAGCATTAATTTCACTAAGATCAAGAATACCCTTTTCGAGTAATTCGTTCTTGGGTTTATGATTTTTGAACACGAGAATTCTAACCCGGTCGTTGACCACGGAACAACAGTATTTTTTTAAGGACTTATAGTTACGTTTTCTTAGTTTTGTTTTGACAGGAATATAGAGGATCATACCAAACACGAACTTAATAAAGAAAATGGACCAAATAGCCACCGAAAGCACCATGAAAGAAAGAATTATGCTTAACATGATATTGGAGTCAGCAATCAGCTTAATGTTCAGAATAATATCATTGGAAGTTCCCCCATTGGTAGCGTAGTATCGCAAGGTCAAGATATTGATGACTTGTCTTGGAGTGTCAGCCACCAAGATCTGTAGAGCATTATCCAACTCCAAGTAGGTTAAGAAGCAAGCCCAATCAAAGAAATTGTCGTGTTCAATCATGTTGAAAAGACAATGATAATTGTACGACCGTACCACGTATAGTAGTCTGGTAATACTGTTGACGTATGCCAAAGCAATATTTCTGGTCTTGTAGGTGTGAATGGCCCATATCCAATGATACAACAACAAGCAGAACTCAAATATAATGCACCCGGTGAAAATCCATTTAGCTACCGAATAGGCGTATGGCTTATAACTGTCTGAAGACCATCGATGGAACACTAGAATGTTTAGACAGGTATAAATGTCAATTCCAAGTAACACCCACGCTAACAATATAAGGAGCCAGGTGATGATGTAAGAAAAAATGGTGGATTTATTAGTATTATGAAATCGATCCACGTCAATCAAATCAAACGTGGAATGATCAAGACGATACTTGTTGATTTGATTGTTGGCATTGAAATAATTCTTATCCATGATGAGAAGAATTTTCAGCACCCACAAGAATGCAATACAATAAGATAAAGGGAAAAGACCGTAATCTAAATAAAAAAAAGAACCTAACCCAAACGTTTCGAATTGGTCCCAATGCCTCGTATATCCCTGCGGTTCGTGTAACAGACACGGTTGTTCCATAAATAGCACGCGCCAAATACGGGCCAAGACCGTTTCAGCTCCAAATGACAGGGGACTAGAACCAGCGGCTGAAACATATTTGGGCAGGTTCTGGTGCAACGTGACATTGGGATCATAAGGGTATGGAAACGGATTAAAACTGCCATGGGAAACTTCACTTGGAGTTGTTATTGATGTTTCAGCGTCCAATTAGAGGCTGCATTTGGCCCATTATGTATGTAACTAGGCGCAACTAAAAATATGCATTAGGCTCAGTGCCAGAAAGAAGGGAAGAGAAGCAGAAACGAAATAGAAGCAGGAAAAGACATGGAACCGAATGGAGCCGTGAAAACAACGTAGAAAACAACGTAGAAAACGGTTATTGATTTGACTGCAAACTTGTAGAAAGATACATCTGTTGTAGTGCAAAATCTGCATGCTACGGATAGCGTCCTGTACTACAGGTATACAGTAGAAATCATACTACAGATAGTGGACTGATGCAATACTTTATATTATTGACTATAATATTGACTATATATACTTTTGCAACAACTTACTCGACTGTTCCTGGAGATCTTGTTGGTCACTTTGCGACAATTCTTGTAATATCTTTATACAGTAATCCTTGACTGGAGGCCGATACATTATGAGAAATTGTAATGATAAAAATCCAATTGTTACTCTTCCTGGATCGTAACATAATGATTTGATTCGAGATACTAATTCCTCATTCAAGTAAGGTAAATCACTCAATAATCGAATGAAAATCTTCCGATCTTTTGGCTCTAAAAATGGAATCATGGCATCAAGAACCTTACCTGCCCATTTATTATAGATTGGGGTCTCAACCGATAATTCATCTAATTTACCATCGATTTCTTGTTGTAAATCAACATTGTTCTTATCATTATTATTTTCATATTGGTCAATTATGTCTTGTTTAATTTTCTTCCTCATTAAATCTTCATTAAAAACTTTTTCACTAAACCACTCTTCATTAAGCCATTCGATAATCATATCAATTCTTGAATGGATATTATCCAAGAAATGATCAAATATAGCAGTTCGAATCATATCACTTAATTCATTCGTTACCTGCTCCAGTTCATTTTCATTTCTCATTCCTCTAGTGGCTAGTCTCGTGAGTAAAATCAACCAAGAATCTTTCTTCCAATTTTGAATGGCAACTTTAGTGAGTTCTTTATTAGTCTCTTTAGCCAATTCAGCCTTGGAATCCTCAATTTCAACCACATCTTTTGACGATAATTTGAAGAAATTTTGAATGATTAAATTTAAATTTTCCTTCTTTTCTCTCAATGTAAGCGGCTTAGCTGGCGGTAAATTGTAAACTGTTTGAGGATTATAGTTTAAACCAACTTTATCATCGTCTTCTTCATCGTCAGATCCAGCTTCTCTCTCGAGCTTGTTTATTTCATAACCGTTCTGACCTCCTTCTGCTTTAGTAGATTGATTGTTTAAGGATTGAGTGGGCATTGGGGCAGCTTTGACAGCATCTTTATATCTTGAACTTATAATCTGTAAAGCGCTAACAAGTCTTTTTGTATCGACTTTATTCAAGGCAGCCAAGGTCATTGATATTAAGATATTCTGAGGAATGTTAGTTAAATTGAAGTTGTTTAATTCATTTTCAGGTTCATTAAGACAGTATAAGTTCTTGTAATCAACCACCTTTAATTTCTTGGACATATTGTGAAATCCGTCGAATTTTCTCTTTCTTATTCTGGAGTCGAGATCAGGATTTGGAGCCACTATATTTTTCTTTCTGACATCATCACCACGGCTTATGAGGTTGGTCAATTTTTTATTTAAACTTGATTGGAAATTTGAAGGCACTAGTTGATTTCTAAGAAGATGATTGATGAAAATCCTCAAGCAACGATCAGCGTATTTTTTCGATAACTTGAATGTTTCAATTGATTCATAGTTGGATTGAAGCTTGCTATTGGATTCAAAGTTTTCTATTACACTTAAAATCTTATTGATAAATTGAGGTTTCCTTTTGCAAATGACTACTAGATGATTAATCGTAGCAGTAATTACCGGAGTCAACAAAATATCTTGTTGGAAAACTTTCAACAATAGATCAAGCAATGCATGGCACTCAGCTTCCACAGCGGTGGGTTTGATAAGGGAATGATTCGGATTAACTCTAGATATGGAAAACGCTTTGGTACTTGAACTTGACTTACTTTGATAATCAATAACAATTATGATAAACCGAATTAATTCCAACCTCGATCGTAAATTCTTGATTTGATTGATTTCTTCATTAAATGACGGTTCGAATGGGAAGCAATTCTGAAACTTACTTATGAGGGCCCCCTTCAATCCTCCTAATTTATTCCATATGTCTTGACATCCATCATTATCAGCAACGTATTTAAATACTAACCTATACACTACAATCACGGCATCGATGGTGTCTCTAAACAAATCCGCATCTCGAGTATTAGAAAGTGCCATGAGAGCATCAAGAGAATCAATGGCCAATTCAATTTTGTCTCCAATGGTCATCTTGGTTTCATCAACTTGGAAAGAGTCTTTGATGAAGCTACCACACCATTTTTGCACTTCCAAATTGGGGTTTTGGGCAAAGTTGAAAACGTGGCGAAGAACCTGAGGAAAGCTTTCCTTGCTGGAAAACGCTAGGTCCTTGGCTTGATTAAGCTGTCCAATTATTGCCTCGGTGCTGGCCATAATGGAATTGAATAGGGTTAGTATTTGAGGTGAGCTTGTGGATAAATTTTTTTGGTGGCTACGGTGGGGTCGTGCGCCAGGTCAATGGGTTGCAAAAACCACTGACACCAAGACGAACAAAGAGGCCCAGAAACACAAGAAAAAGGGATTGAACGAAGATTCCCCAGTCTAGCAAACACAGAAGTATGGAACGAAAGCTTTACAGGCCCAGGTGAGTTCCAAGGGCTCATTTTGTGGGGTTATGCTTCAGATGCTGGCGTGGTTCTGCGCTCAACTAAGGTGACACCTTTAACGGGTCCAAATGCTTGTTTAGCCCTCTAGACACCTCAAGAAGGCTCACATAACGTACACAACCCACTGGTATAGTCGTCTGAGATGCTTTTCGTCTTTTTTTCTCATGGTTGTCCATATCTTCAAATCATTCATATAAACGGCTAAGGCCCGGCGTGCGCACACCCATAGCAGCAATAAACTGCAATACATCAAGCAATATGCCCCCCAAAATGCCAATTATCCGGCCAATTATCCGGCCTGCCCGTACAAACGAGCCCATCAACCGCCCACAGCCTTTTGCTACCGGGTTTCGCCCGTTGTGTGGCTGAAAACTGAACCCTAATTGATGGTTGGCGCACGTGACCACACCTCCCCGATTCGGCATCCGCTGATAAGATGAGTGAAAATTTCTTATCTCTGACACCCCCCTGTCAACGAAAGGCTTTAATTTTGCAGTGGTTCCATGATAGTTTTCATAGACTAACCAGTTTTTTTTTCCCTGATCCAACGTTATGACATCTGCAGAATCGGTAATCCCGCCAATGTCACTGTCTCCAGCACCTTCTTCGTCTTCTCCGCTGCCGTCAATCCCAAGAACGACCGAGTCATTCGTTTCAGATGATGAACCAGTAAAATTGGCATCTTCACCAAAGTCCGTGATTTCACTCATCAACCCATCGGCTTCCGGCCCAGGAATATTGCCTCCATCGTCCTCTGATGGTTGTGCTAAACCCAATCGTGCCAGTAAACGCTCGTCTTCAACCTCGAATGACCTTCTTTATGAGCGAGATCGATTTAGAGCTCGATTCCATAATTTGAACCACAACGAAGAGGATGATCCTGCCAGTTCCTCGTGTGAAGTTTGCGAGGAAATCACTACTAAAACCACTAAGCTCAACATCATTTTCGACGAACCCGAGAAAGAGCTCGAATCCCTATCCATTTCAAAGATTAACAGCGATGAACTTGAAACAATGTTCAATAGTTATTTTAACAAAGAACTCCCGCCAACCAGTAAGATGTTCCCGTGGTTACATGGCCTTCACCAAGAAAACTTTGCTCAAAGGCTGTTTTTCATATATCAACAACAAGTGCAAAGAAAACATGGGATTCATTTCAATGACTCCTTAGATCTTGCTGATGATTTAATGTATCATGAACCTAATGATGTTTGCTTTTTGATGTGTATTAATCCATCCCCTAGTACTTCCATCCCCGTTTTAAAGAATTCCGTTCAAATGGATGAAGTTCTTACTCCTATCGATGTCTCCAAGGCTGAAGTTAGCGATTATGTTGACTATATTCTTGAATCGATCACATCAAACTCTTTGCATCAACTTCCCGAAGGGTTCAAAAATAGTCTTCTTGAAGACTGTTATAAACTAAACTTTTTACCTAAATTTTTGAATCTTGATCCCCAATCAGGTGTCTCTTTAAGAAACTTTCATATTCAAGTCGCTAAATTAGCACTTTGTTCTGATTTTATTGTCTATGGCAATGATGATAAATTGTCTCAATCCTTAGCCCGTTTGATCTACGTGGCTCAAAAATTTCATGATCATGATACCGATCACAAAGTCTCTATTCTTAATGATGTATCTTCAGTTCCCCCTTATTGTATTATTCCTCGCCCTATAGATTCATCAGTGCAAAGCTCCGATGCAAACAAAAAGACTCAACTTAATTTGATTGATCATGATTTACAATCAAACACCCTCTTTATTTGGGATGATGATTATCAATTCAAAGAAAAGATTGAAACTACGAAAATGTCTTCTGCTACCCCAATATCCAAGAATATTTGGTCAGGTAATATCTGGGATCACCAAATAATGATGTATCACCTTAATGAAGGTAAAAATATATCCCTTGCATGCAATGATACTACTGACTTATACTGTGACCCTAACCATTCCATAATTACTAAGAAAACAGATGACATATCTAGTGATATAATATCTTTTTTACCTTCCCCCCAAGCTAAATGGTCATTGTTTGTCCATTGCCATAAAGATGCTTCATTTCCAGATCTCTCAACTTTACAAGATTTGATGACTGATGAGTCAGATTCTTGTCAACATATTGATTTCCCTCCTTCTGGATCAATCGGTCTTGGTGACTGTAAGAAAGAAAATCTTTTAGCAATCATTAATACCTGCAAACTTCTCTATGTTCGTCAAAATGTCAAAGTTTTGATTTACTGCTCTGACGGATACACTGAACTGTCGTTATTGGTTCTTTGTTATTTGATGTATTCAGAATGTATCCCATTGGATGAAGCCATGGTAAAACTTCATGTTGACTACGGCAGGCCGTTTTATATTTTCAACAGTGATGTGACAATTTTAAAGAAACTCGAAATTTTATTGAACAGGATATCTCCCAAGTATTATCGTCAAACTTATGAATGGAAGCGTCAGCTTGAGAATCTAACATTCTATGAGATTAATGAACTATTATTGGCGAATTCTTCTAACGTACGGCAATCTTATAGGATGGGGTACATTTTCAATGAGAGTGACGAAGATTTTGACTCGTCAGATACCGACGGGGAAGATGACGAAGAACCCTTATACCTTTCAGGAGATTGGGTAAAGGATGTTGAAGGACTGATGCCCTCACGTATTCTACCCTATTTATACCTTGGATCATTACGCCATGCTAATAGTTTACCATTACTACAAAAGCTCAAGATTGACAAGATAATATCAGTTGGAGAAAATTTGAATTGGTTAAATGGGTCCAAATTCCAACAATATAACGATATTATAATCGATGAGATCGATAATGGGAATATTGAAAAATACAGTATTATCCCCAACGAGAAAAAGAAAGGAGTAAATACCAAATCACCGGTTGATACCGTAATCAAAGTGAACAACCTTCAAGATGATGGGATTGACGAATTAACTCATTCCTTACCAATGATATTGAAATACATCGAAGAAGAATATGTCAAATCCAATGGGCAGACCAAGATATTGGTTCATTGTCGAGTTGGAGTGTCAAGATCTGCCACCGTCTGTATTGCAGAGGTGATGAAGAGACTCAATTTGTCGTTGCCCAAGGCCTACCTTTATGTCCGAGTACGTCGACTCAATATTGTTATTCAACCCAATTTACGGTTCATGTACGAACTATTCAAATGGGAGGAACGACAACGACAGAAGAAGGAAGGAAAGAAACTACGAGATATCGATTGGTTTGTGATGTGTCGAGAAATCACTAAACTCAATGTGCCCTACTTGAACCATTAGTTACGATGTATAGAATAGTTATGTGATGATGTAATATAACAGAGAAACGATCGATGTAGACCTCATATTTAAAAGAATGTCACACAAGAGTGAATTCTAAATGTGTTGATTTGAATGCATTTATTCACCACCTGAGACCAATTTCAGGCCTTGAAACCGTTTTCAATCAATTTTTAAAGACACTACCTGGAGGGCTTCCAAGTGCTTTTGAGACAGTTGAAATATTCACTTATCTGTGAAAAAACCATCAGGAGTAAAGCTACAAACATGATTAAAACGCAGGAAAAACCACGAGGACGTTAAAATCCCATTAAGATACACGAATAGTGACTACACTCCACCCATATACAAATCTTGGTCAATAGCAATCGGCTACTAACAATTATAGTTGAATTATGGTTCCGAGAGCCCATAGCTTACCCGCACCAGTACCTCCAAAAAGAGCTCATGGAATTTTCCTCCTTTACTCCCACTTTTTTCAGCCTTCAGTCACCACCTTTTTAAGTACAAAACCACATCGGAAACATAAATATCGTCCAATGTCAAATCCTTTGAACGATCCATCCATTTTGCAAATCTCGCTGCAAGGAGATGGAGATTCAGTCAATAACTCCATGTCATTCAATACATCTTCTATATCTTTAGAACCAGGTAATGCATTATCTAAACTACTAGATTCGGCCATGGCAAATGCTGCCAAAGAATCGACACCAGAATTAGAGTCTCGTTCTTCCAATGAATCCTTGAAATCAGTAACGACATCCTCATTTTCCTTTAACAAACGTGATCCTACCAATGTATATTCAATTGAGTTTTTATTGTCGCTTCGGGAATCTCCTCTTGTTCCAAACTATGAGAATTCTCCTGAATTATCCGAAAACTCGTGGTGGAAGTCAAAATCCCGAACCTCCTCAAAGCCTGAAAAAGATATGAACTATTCTAAGAACCACCGTGGTAGACGGAAGAACCTCGAGTGGGAGAGGAAACCAACTGGTTTCTTGAAAAACAAAGAATTGGATGTTTTGTCCTCTGATAAGATTTCCCAGCTTCTTGGTGAAACTGGTGAGGAATCAGTTCCCGAGTGGGATACTTCCGAACTTGGCAGTGAAGAACTTACCATGAACATGGGGCAAACAGTGGAAGAGTTTGAAAAATGGAAACTTCTGATGAGAAATAAGGAAAGAAGAAATAATGGTGAGCCCGAAGAATTGGCCGGTGATGAACAACATGCTAAAACCGGTAATGAAGTTGACAACTTTTTCTCGTTTGTCAGACCAAAGGACTCAAACAACCCTCCCTCGGTTGGCTCTAGAAATTCTAGTTCTTCAATTATCAATCAATCGTCCTCCGAAGCTAAAAGTTCCAGATTCTCGTCATTCTTCAACGCTCCTTCGGGGGAGCAAACTCCCCCTCAGGAACAGAAGCAACAAGGTAGAAGTTCAAGGTTCTTCTCCGCTGCACCACCAACTGCTTCTACACCTCCGCAAATGCAACCAATGCCTCAACAACAACAAAATCAACAACAACAAAGTCCAAATGATTTACACAATCAAATCCCACCACCACCACCACATTTTCAACAAGCACAACAACATTTACCACCCTATGAGCATCAACAAGTTCAACAAGTTCAACAGCAGCAACAGCAGCTGCAGCAGCAACAACAGCAACAGCAGCAACAACAGCAACAGCAACAGCAACAGCAACAACAGCAACAACCTCCACATTTCATGCGTCAATTCCAACAACCACCACCGCCTCCCCATCCTCTCGCTCACCATCAAGCACAACCAAAAGAGTCGACCAAAAATGATTCATTTTTTATGTCACTTTTGAATAAGAAAGAGCCAGGCACTCCAGGTACCCCTAACACACAGCTTCAAGCAAGCCCTGCCGCTCATGGATCAAGAATCACTTCAGGTCCACCTCCAGGATTAGGGGATGTAAATTCAAGTAATCAGAGTCCTTCTAAGCAGTCAAACCCTCCAGGATTACCAGATCAAAGACCACCTCCTTGGATGTTAGGACCAAATGGTCAACCAATGTATCCTCCACAATTTCAGTACCCTGGACCACCACCACCAGGTTTCTTCCCACCTGGTATGGCTCCTAACAACGGTCAGTTCAATGGAGGAAATTTACCTCCTCAACAGATGTTTGGGTTCCCACCTGGTATGGGTCAAAGTCGGCAAGGGTCTCATCCAGGGCAAATCCCCCCAGGGCAACTTCCTCCAGGGCAACTCCCCCCAGGGCAACTTCCTCCAGGAAATGGACCACCTCCAGGAATCATTCCTCAGCAACAAGCTCCTGGAACACAGTACAGACAGAAATAATGAAATCTGGATTGGAACTGGTTAAATCTACGTAATAAGCAGTTGTATATAATATATTAAAGCTTATTTTTTTTTTCTATATAATGCCCTGTAGGCCCTATAGTTGATCAGAGATTTGAAGACACAAGTTTAACAATTGAATATGTTCGTCAGTTCCATTGTTTAATCTTCTGTCCGTTTCAAAAAACACAGTAGCAAGACGATTTTTAGTAATAGAATTAATACTGTCATTTAATATGAATCTGTCGTGGAGCTGAGAAACAACCTGTTGGGCACTCCATCCTTGCAATACGAGATCATTGATATGATTTATAATATCTTGCTTTTTCTTGGAGTGGATTATGTTACAAATATCATCGATAATATCACCGCCAACTACCCCGGCAATTTCATGGATTGAAGTGATTGTAATTGGTTTTACGGTTGTTTCGTTATTACCGTCGTCATTCATAGAAACATCACCATCACCATCAACCAAAGAGGTTTGTAGTCTTGATGCCGATTGCAAATAAGTAATAGCCTTTCTCAAATCACCGTTGGAGATGTCTAACACTTCGGTTAGAACATCATCGTTACTTAGATGTATGTTTTCTTGTTTTACGATGTATTTCAAACGATCTAAAGCATTGTCGTTATTCAAAAGTCTAAACCGGAACTTGGAACATCTTGATGCTAATGGATCAATGATCCTGGTGATATAATTACAAATTAAACAAAATCGAGTGATACTAGCGTAGTTTTCCATGGTTCTTCTTAAAGCCGATTGGGCATCTTTAGTCATTGAATCAGCTTCATCTAAAATAATGATTTTGTAGGGAGGACATGGATAATTAGCCAAATCTTCTTTCGATGGATTAGAAATAGTAGCACGAGCAAAATTCTTGATTTTTTGACGAACAATCGAAATTCCTCTTTCGTCCGAAGCATTCAACTCCAACACTCTGGTTTTGTATAAAGAAGGTCCATATAATTGTTTGGCCAAAGCCAATATGGTTGAAGTTTTCCCTGTTCCTGGAGGCCCATAGAAAAGCATATGAGGTAAATTGGCTGACTCCAAAGTTTTCTTCAAAACTTTCACAGCATGATCTTGTGATGCCACGTCATCAAGGTTCTTGGGACGGTACTTTTCCACCCACGGAGTGTGTTGTAAACGTTCCTGTTCGTATTGGCGATTCTTCTCCATGTGGTGATAAATTGGAAAATTATGACGCGTCGGGTCTTCTTGCTTAACTATGGGAGCTTGTGCTGCACACTTCGATCCATGCCAATGACAAAGAAAGCTTTTAATGATAAAAGGCAAACAAACCCTACAGAGGGGATGATGATTCATGAATGATTAATTAAGAATTATATATGACACAATATGATAAATACTTATTGGACTCCAATAACAGACAATTCTAACGTCCATACTCTTCTTATATGAACCTTGATTGACAATGGAGTTGGTTGACCTTCGTAGATTCCTTCCACGTCTAGGGTCAAGACATCGTTTGACCACCAGCACTTTCTGGCAGGTTTTCTCCAAAAGAGAATCAATTTGGTTTGGCTGGCGTCGTGACTTTTACGTACTCTTGATAATGAACGAGAAGCAGCTCGACTAGCGTTATTGGCTAAGGATGCAAACCTCGATCTTGATCGCGAGCTAGCAGAGGCATTGGATGCAACTGGATGTAAGCTTGGTGACGGAGAGTCGGGAGGCGTTTGTGGTTCACCGGTTTTGAGACGAACCAATGAAAGGGACAGGATTACGCTCTTAGAAGGTTCCAGGGACCGACTTCCCCAGTGTTCAAGTGGTGAAAACCCAGAAGTACACAACATATCAAACAAGTGTTGCTCTGCTGGACCTAAAACGCCGTTGGGCGTTTCAGGGTTATAACCCAAACCGGAAAACACCAATTTATTCTTGAGTAATTCTTGTCCAACCACGAGCTTCAAATGACGAATTTGGTCGTCGTTGAGTCCTGCCACGGGCGGAATCACGTAGTAGTCCAAATCTTCTCGTAACACGATGATTGCCGGTTTATTGGAGAGAATATGTGCTGCGTCGTTTCTTGATATGCCACTGGTTTGTGGAGAAAGTGGTGGGAATGCCTTCAAGTCCTTTTGACCCTCGTTAAACGAATTAATGATATACTCGAAGCAATCAGCATCAAAATTCACATAAACAACATCCTCTTCTGTTAAATTGGTGATGACATTCCCCTGACCATCTAAAAACACTCCGTTGGGGAATAAACACAATAATATACTTTCGGGTAAGCTCATTAGTTCGTCTCTGGTTATGGTGAAATTGGTGCCTCGGATATTCAAATGAATCTTGGAATTATAATCAATATTACTGGTGGAGTCATCGTACCCCACTCCCGAAGTTCCGAATGAATCCTCGGAGACTTGCGTGATGATGTTATCTGTCATGTTATACTAAAAGGTTGCCAGCACCCGGTGGTAATTATTATAACTTTTGTGGTGAAAACTTGCGGTGTTGTGCACGACATACGGCTCGGGGCCATGCGACAATGTCGCGCCACGGCAACCATCACGACATCGACATCGATATTGAATCTACGGAATGGACGTTTGGGGAGAAGAAGACGTGGTATCCACGGCAGATATAAAACGTATACATACGAAACAAGGGTACGTTGACGGACTCACCAAGTCTCAGGAGTCCAGTCTTCAGCACGGGTTTGATGACGGGTTCCCCAAGGGGGCTCACTTAGGCATTGAGGTTGGAGAAATATTGGCTCTACTTTATTCTTCTGGGAATACTCAGTTGTACCAACAAGCCAAAACTGAATTAAACATCACCAAGGTGTTGGATAAAAAGTACTTTGACGAGGACTTGGAGTGCAAAGAGCATGATGTTTTGATCAAATGGCGTCAGATTGTCAATAACCTTGATGGTAATGCGCTGCATGATGGTAGTTAGACAGATAGCATTTGCCGCAAATCCAGGTTAAGAAATTAACATATGGCTCAAACTGGCTGCAAATTATACCATCATCATATCAAAATTCCCGATCGGGAGCTAATGACCCAAGGGCATGTCATTAGCTATATCATGGTTCAATCCGTCGTATAATCCTGAAAATTGTTCTTGAAACTTATGACGTCCTTTACACCATTCAACCCAGATCTCACTAATAAGGTACTGAGTTTCTTGAAACATTAAGAATTCCTCAAAACAACAGTTCTTGATTAACCAATCTTTATTCAACTGTTGGAAGATCTCTTGTTTATCGTTGATGATAACTTGTCTCAATTTAATTAACTCACTACCTTTAATATCGACATCTTCTGCATTCAATTTAGCATATTTTTGTTCATTATCCAGAATTCTAGCCTGCAATTGCTTAATATTATTAATGGATAATCGCTTGGACCTTTCAAATAGTTCTTGTAATGAATATAAATAATCCAAGTAATTTTTAAATTTCTCTAATATAGTAGTATTGATGATGTAGCTTTCGTCAATTAGTGTTTGGCTTGACTTGTGGAAAAATTGAGAAATGCTTCCTAAAGAATCATTGATGGAATTAAGATCGTCTTGGTTGTTACCACTAAGGATTTTATTCTCGGGATCCTTATGGGGATACACACAATCATTAATATCAGTGAATTTGTTAATCATTTCCACGAATTTCTCATTATCAAATGCAATTTGTTGTTGTCTCTTTTCATATCTTTCGACCAAAACCACTGTTTTAGTCCAGACCTCAATTAGTTTGGTGATATTAGTTTCACAATTTTTCCAATTGTTTAAGAATTCCTCTCCGATCGTGGGCCAAACAGAGTTAATGAAATTGGTCAGGATTTTCTGGCCTTTGAATTCCAACGAGTAATCAATTCGTGCTTGTTTTTTCCAGGTGTTTAAATCCGTAGGGACACTAAGAAACGTCACCACCAAAGGTTCTTGTCTTAAAACGGGATGTTTCACCAATTGGTTCAAAAACCGATGCAAGCCCCGACGACGTCTTTGTAAAAATTGGGAATCAGGGGAAGATCCTACTATGTAAATTAGTATTATTTCAAAATGAAAACAAAGAATGAAAATCATATTACGTACCAGAAAATTTCTTGGGAGGTAATCCAGGAATGACTCTGAAGGGATACTTTTTCAATAAGTATTCTAATAACCATACAAAATCTGAATAGCGCCTAATCACCTTTTTAGGGCCTAGAGGTCCATTGAGACCTAATTTCAAATCATGGGTAATAATGTAATTAATGTGTTTGAATACAATACCTTCTTTCTCGGGCACCTCCTTAATTTTGACGGAATCACCACTATTGACAAGGGGCTTAAATGTATTTCTGATGTCATTAATGTAAGTTGTGATTTGATGGTTATCTATGGGCTCGATGTCCTCGTTTTGTTTCAGAAGAGCAGAATGATCAGCAAGAATGGGGTCAGCGGGAGCAGAGTTGTCGCCGTCTAATGAAGTTTCCGGTTTCTTCCAGTCATCATCAATAGTTGAAGACGCCAATTGCGCAGAGAGAGGATCAACAAAGTCAGGCAGAGGTGGGCGATCCTGCGTCTCATCGCTAGTTAAAACATCAACCACATTCTGTGGAAGTTCAGGTAATGAAGAATTAAGCTTGAATTGAAGCGTAACGTAGTCTCCCGATCCTGGGAGATCAATTTCTAATGCAATAAGACCCAATGCTTGATAAAAATTGGTTTCAATTGAAGGAGGCAAAATGTCATGGTCGTATAAAACATCAATCACTCTCTGACACTGATAATTAGATAAGACATTCGCCTTGATTAGCTTATCTAATACTACTGATTGGAGTTCGGTAGTATTGGAGATATTGGATCCTAAATGGGCGTAAATTTCACGGTACGAGTCAGGAGGAGCAGAAGGAGTCAGTTGACTCGCTCCAATGAGTTGAGATGACGTCAAATACGACGATTCAGATGGGTCGTTCCACCCGTTTTCCCACGGATTCATAATGCTTTTGTAGGACACGATTGTTTAGAATCCGCTCAAGCAAGCGATTATGACGTGCGGTGTACGGGTGCCACACACGATTGGCCCCGTTGAACGCGGGCGTGCACAAACCGTGTCTTATTTGCAAGTTAAGTACGGAGGAGAGGATATGACGAAAATGGCCCTCCTGGGTGATATAATGCTGTAGAAAGTCATGTATCAGCTTACTGATACTCCGGTACCTTAGCAGAATACAGTGCTGTTTAACAGTAGGTATTTTTGGGCTGAACACAATGGTGTACTGGGTAGAATGGCTGCAAAAGTCAGAGCATGGCTTAGTCTGTTCAACTAGACACATTTTTCTGTTGCTACCCTTGAACAAATACAGATGGCTTTAAATGTATTCGTGCTATTCATTCTACTCCTAATCCAGCTTCTTCTTCGTTTTTTCATAGCCTTCCATTACATTCCGTTGGGACTGCCATGGAGCCGGCGTGCCTCCACCGAGTTTATAGTACACGTGACTTTTCCAGGATATCTTGACCATAACTATTGCTTTGATGGCGTTTGAATCATTGATTAAATTCTTGAATAAAATTCATGTGGGCGATCAGGTCGATCGAATTACTATTGGACTCGACCGGTATCCTGCTTTCACCTTTGTCTGCGCCTGGAATGGTGGAGATTTGATCTTTTTAGCCGTATTAGTAATTCTCTACTTCTTAGCATGGCTAATCACTCCATTTCAAAGACAATTCTGCATTAATGACGTTTCCATATCTCATCCGTTTACAGAACATGAACGAGTGCCTTCTGCGGCTCTTTTTTTGTATGCAATTTGGGTTCCTTTAAGTATAATTGGTATTATCAGTATCATTATAACCAAACCAAAGAATAAAGTATACGTCACATATATTTCAATATTAGGGCTATTGATCTCAATTCTAACCACCAACATACTCACAGACATTCTAAAGAACTTCATTGGCCGGCATCGTCCTGATTTTTTGAGCAGATGCCAACCTGACGCTAATGCTGCTAAAGACATTTTGGTCTATGCTAAAGACGTATGTACCACTAAAGATATGGATAAACTATTGGACGGATTTAGGACTACCCCATCAGGACATTCATCAATGTCATTTGCTGGTCTTTTCTACCTTTCACTCTGGCTAGCAGGTCAACTGATGGCTCTCCACCGAAAAGCCGGGTCATGGAGAACCGTGGTGGTGGCTCTTCCTACATTGGGAGCTGCATTGATTGCATTGAGCAGAACAGAGGATTACCGTCATCATTTCATTGATATTTTCATTGGCAGCTGGATTGGAATATTCATTGCTTCGTGGTCATACCATCGCTACTTCCCCAAGGTAAGCCATGACAAACCGTATATACCTTATGGTATTGTGGAGGAAGATGATGAACTACACTACGCTGAACTTGACGAGACAGAATTACACGATAGTACCGTTTAGAGAACAATATCAGTGTGTCAGGGCTTACTATTTCGACTTCAGGGAGATATCACTGAAGTACGAATGAATTAGGGCCATGAAGATATGCGATCACTCTGCTAAGGCTATATATATCCTAAACACCGACAAAATACCACACAGCGTCATATTGTGAGTCCCTTCTGTTACAATATTTATTCTCCACAACTATAAAGTTGCAAATTCATATACAGGATTCCCCATTTGACGTGAAGACTTACAGGGTAGAGATCATAAGGCCTTACGCAACTACGACCCTCTTCAACTGATACAAACTTCAATCTTCCGATCCTATACTACACCCAACCCCTAAGCCCCCACGAATGGCCTCTAAATCAGTCTTAACCCTCTAAGTCTCCAATTCTTCTTTCTACATTATGGGTTTGGATCTTGTGACGCTTATATGGAACCCGGACACTACCTGCATGTGAATTCGTGGACCTTCCCATTTTGGATACCTCGCCATAACGAATAGTTGGACAAAATTCAACCCAAGTTATCAGCATCACCTAAGTCAGTCATCCGGGGGAATGCCGCCTACGTATTGTTTCATATCGAGCGGGAATGTTCATTTTGTGCCTGTGAACTCTTTCACGGATCAGAATTCAGTTCCCGAAATTCAGGTCGAGGAACCACAAATTACTCCTAATATGTCTCCTGAGATTAAAATGAAAATAAGAAATCGAAACCTACTTTATACCCTTAACAATCCTTCTATTTCCGATTTAGAACTGGACAGAGAACAGGTTGCGCAAGACACTTCGTTTGAAGAATCTGAAGCCTCTGCGTCCACCATACCCTCTATTATTGAAAATTATTCTACCCATGCTATTTATCTTCCTCAGTACATAATTGACTTGCCTCAAAACCTATCATCAGACTACACACAGATTAAAGACCTTCTCGGAAGAGTGTTTCATAGCGATTGGTGTGATTCCGATAAAATTGTCATTGACCAATTAACTGGAGGAATCACAAATATGCTACTCTCTTGCGAAAATAAGTCAAATAACGATAAAGTATTGATGAGAGTCTATGGTCAAGGTACCAATCTTATCATTGACAGACATCGGGAGTTTGTTAGTCATTTGGTGTTGAATTCATTGAAATTAGCGCCATCACTTCATGCTAGATTTTCTAATGGCCTCATTTATGGATTCCTTCCTGGTCGATCACTAGATCCAAAAGAACTTCAATACCCTAACTTATTCCCATTGATTGCTCAACAATTGGGAAATTGGCACAACAGGATTAATAGTGAGTATATTGAAGATGGTGTAGAAAAGTTACGAAATTATACTGATGCATTAAAGAAGCAACAAGACCATCATCCTAATGGTAACAGTAATATTTCCAAAAAACAATACAAAAAAGATAAAAAACCTCATAAAAAGAAATTTATTTCAAATGTTTGGGAATTGATAGAAGACTGGATCGACATTGTTCCTCTTGTTCCGAGCCTCATTGAATCATTCAAACAGAATTCCAGCACTAAACAAGTCATCAATGAATCTAATCTTCGACTGATTATTCTCGAAGAATTTCAATGGCTTAAAACAACTTTGGCTCGTGTAGTTAAGTCCCCAATTGTGACATGTCATTGTGACTTACTTTCTGGAAATATCATAGTTCCTAAACTGCTTGTTGAAACGGAATTTTCTGATTTACCGTCACTCGATGAAAACCCCATTCAGTTTATTGATTATGAATACATGCTTCCTGCTCCTCGTGCTTTTGACATAGCCAATCATTTGGCCGAATGGCAAGGGTTCGATTGTGACAGGTCAGCTATTCCAGAACCTTCCCCTAGTAATCCAGTACTCGTAAGATGGTGCAAAGGGTATCTCAATGATCTCAATGCTGATCGTACCTTAGTTGAATCACTCATACACGAAATTTCTTGCTACTATGGTATGCCAGGCTTTTATTGGGGTATATGGGCTATGATTCAAAGTGAAATCTCCAACATTGACTTCAATTATTCTGACTACGGTAAACAGCGTTTACAAGAATATTGGGACTGGAAAAATAATTTCATTAATATTATTAAAGCATAATAGAGTGCATGTATATAATATATACGCTATTAGTAGATGCAAACATACTAGTCAAACTTATCGTTGTAAATCAACAATTACTGAATTATCAGATTTAGGAGAGTGTAAGATCGCCCATTTGGTTCCCTTGGAAGCTTCCTTCACAAGTGTATTGTAGATATTATTAGCAAAACTTTTAGGCAAATTATTAGACGAAAATATTATTTTCTTCATCCAATCTTCTTGCTGTTGTAATGAAGTAACCAGAATCATGTCTAGTACGTCATCTCTGACATCAACACTGATCACTGGAGCCGATGCCAAACCCTTGACTACTGCAGCACCTGCAACCTTTGCATCATTCTCCACTTCCCATTTATCTCGCTTATTATTAGTCTTTCTTCCTCTGGGAGCTTCGTTCGCAACACTGATAAACTTCTGGCTGATATCTGCATTGAACATCGGTCCAGATATATCTGTCATGGAGTTATTAGCATCTTCATCGTCATGGGAACCTTCAATACTATTAATGGTGTTAGCAGAGTTATACTCGCCTCCACCCAATCCAATCCCGGGCATCATAACGTCTTCATCTTTTCGATCTTCAATCTCATTGCGAAGATACACAAGTAATTCACTATAATCAACATCGATATCTCTACCAGAAGTCATGTTTCTGATTCTAAGTGGCTTAAACTGGTTTGATTTTTTGGATTTTTTTCTCATGAGAGTATTGGGCTGCTTTATAAATACTACCCAGTTGCAACCATCAATATTAGCTTGCTGGAAGACTTCTTCCGTGGAGTAAGATGACCTTACTATATCACAGCTTATATTGGCTGACCATAATCTTCTCACAATTTCATATCCAAAATCCACTATATGTGATTCAATTGCACTTGTTACCAAGACATCACATCTAATTCGTTTCCATCTAACAGTAGAAAGCTCTGATGTATAAGAGAGCGCCTTAGCTCTCTTGTACATATTTTTCATAGAGAGGAATAAGAAAGAGGAACTAATTTGAAATCCAACAGCGTGTGGAGTAACAGACTTCATTAAATCTTTGTTAGAAAATGATTCAATTAGCTCATCGTATCTTCCTCCAGTTGCAATCATAGAAAATTTTTTGTTTTTATCTGGTCTGTAAATAGCCTGGAACATTATTCCTCCTGAATAGTAGCGGGTATTATAATTATGCAAGGGATTAAATACTATGGGTGTTTCAACTCCAAGTTTTCTTACGATTGTTAGCACGTCCATCAAGTAATCAAAAGCTCGTTCAACTTTCACGAGTAGAGGAGAATCAATCATTACCTTTTTCAACTTCTGCTTAGCCTTTTCCGGCTCCACAGTGAAATTGAAATTGTCAAGTAAATCACGGCAAACAGTCCCTTGGATTCCAAAGTCATTCTTTAATGAGTTTCTGACGTCTTCATCAGTTTTGTTGATCCCTAATTGAGATAAAAGACCAAGAATTCCGTCTTCTTGCTCGCTAGTCAAGTCACCTAATACAAACAGAACAACAGATTTAGCTAGGTCGGCATGGTTAACCATAATCACTGTTTGGGAATTTTTGATTTTAAAACAAGGAAAAGATGTCAATATCTCATCTATTACCTTTAACGATTCAGCATCATCTTGTCGACACCGTGATTTGCTCTTGGTACTGATGTCAAAACTAACAGCACTATACTTGTCGGGGCTACCAGTACCCCTAACATTAGGACGGTAAACGTATTCATGGCGGTGTAACTTTGGAATCTGAACTTCATTACGACTTAGATACCGTGCAGTCGGAAGAACCAAATCGTACGCCAAAGTGAGAACTTGACCACTTCTGTCCAAGACTTCGTAGCATCTTTCACCCGATTGTGAATATATTTTGGGTAAGAGAACACTAGAGCTGTAATCAACAATAGACCCATGAAGTTCAAAAATTCTGAAAAGCTCACTGGTTAGTTGACTTATAATAAGGTAATCACTAATGTTGTTTTCCATATGCTTGTGATGAGAAGAAGTACTAGAGACATCAAACATGACATCCTTTGCTAACAGATATGGCTGATTGAACAATGTTTCCCTAACATGTTGTTGCCAAGGAGAGGCTGGATCTGCCAAAGACTTAAGGGCTTCCTTGATAATATAATCTTGATGTTCCACAGGAATCCACCCGCTCTGAAGAAGTTCACCTGCTCCAGGACGTTTTTTAGGATCGTGATCAAGGAGACGTCGAATAATTTTCTTTTCAGTCTTATACTTAGTGTCAGTGAAATTCTTGGGGAAATCAATAGAAGCCAATCTGAGATCATTCAAAATCATGGACCGTTCCATACCAGTATTTAAAGTGTAGCACATTTCAAAGAAAATTATACCTAGGGAATACATGTCAACTTTTTCATCGTACTGACCAGTTGAGACTTCTTTGGCCGTATAAAAAACTGTCCCTACTACAGTAGAGAAGTCTTTGTTCCCAGTTGACTCTACCTGATTATTGTCCAGAATTACTGAAGAGAACTGAGATTTTTTTGCTAATCCAAAATCTCCAACCTTTATGTTATTAGATTTGTCAATGAAAATATTCATGGGTTTCAAGTCTCTATGAATAAATCCACTATCGTGAATATATGAAACTGCTTCCAATAATTGACGAAAGAGTCTCCAGTACTCATTAGGGTTTCCGGGAAGGCCTTGTTCTATTAAGTTCAAAAGTGTGTTATTCTCACAAAATTCCATTTGAATATAAAGAATGGACTTGGTCTGATTGAGTTTTCTTAGGTTCGATATTTCTCGTTTCTTGGTCTTTGAGTTTCTGCTTATAGTTTCCACAGTTGAATTTGTTTCGTTCATTTCGCTCTCATTATCTTCATCATCACTGTAATCACTATCTTCTTCTTCGTTGGACCTGGCGAAGACTATTCGGTCGTCGAAATCACTTTCATCTGAAAATGTGAGTTGAGGATCGAGGGAGTCAGCTATGTAATCCACTTGGAATGAGCTATTCTGATTCCTTAAAAATGACATAGAATTGGCAACCAAACGAGAATTAGATGTTTCAGTGCCTGTTTCATTATCATCCTCACTTTCAGTATCGTTTTCACTACCGCTTACAGCAGCACTATTACTGCTTAATTCTTCTACCCAAGTTCCGTAGTATCGCACAATAAATTGATGATTTAATCTTGCCAAAGAAAGGACTTCACTAAGTAAACTTTCAAGTTTATTAGCACGATGTTTGATCTTTTTAATCGCATAAAATGTTCCTTCCATTCTATTTCTTACTTTAAACACCTCACCAAAACCACCTTTACCCAAACGCCCAATTTCTTCAAATTCACGTTCATATCTTGATTCGTGAGACCCTAAGTTAGAGGGCACGTTAGCCTCTTGATTCTGATTTGAGAATCGTCTTCTTGACGGAGCTATAGGACTCAAATGATTATCAGGCAGGGATGAGTCCACAGGTTTTCGAAAAGATCCAAGATCAAAAGTAGCTGCTCGTGAGATAGGCGGTTGAACTTGTTGTTTGTCATTAATACTTTCAATTCCATCTCTGAAAAATTTGAGAGCATTTAATTCAAGAAGAGTGGGTCTCTTGGATGCTTTTGACTGTAGCATTTTTGAAAGTAGATCAAAGACCACTTGGGCATGACCCAGCAAATCACCGTAGTCATCTGGGTTAAACCGTAGGAGAAACTGTTCTGGAGAAGGGTAAGTTTTTGTTAAGGAATTATTACCAATCATAACCCGTAAAAAAAGTGTTCCCAAGTCCCATATATCAGTCTTTGGACCGGAAGGAAAGCTTGGGTCAACCCATGCTAAAGGAATTAAGTCAGATACTTCAGTAGCTTCATGCGTTTTTACCATATTTCTTAAGGTATAACCATAGCAAGGATGAACAAGCTTAAGAATAGTTGAGTTACCTTTATCGGCAGTATCACAAACTATAACTGTAGAAGGACAAATGAGGTTATGCGTACATCCAGAATTATGGAGGTATTCAATTCCAGGAAGAAGCTGAATAAGCCAAGACCTAGCAATACCCCAACTGACGTATTCGTTTGTAGCTAAATAATTATCAAGAAAATTAGAATCGGAGCAGTTTTGATTAAGAAGTCTTATGGTCCACGAAGAATTGGATTTATCTATCTGATAACCATATAGTCTGACAAAAGAATCATTCCTAACTTGTACTATAGCATCTAATTCCAGTTCTAAGTCCCTTATTTGCAGTTTTCCGCCTTCAGTATGCCAGTACTTACTTTCAAGACAAATTTCAGTTAAAAGGTACAGAGGCTCAAACCCTTTCCCTTTCAACTTGGATTCAGTATCTGGAGGAAGGTAGGGCTTAACAATATGCTGGGAGCTGAACGGATAAAAGATATCGTGTTTGTTTTTGTAAGGTATGAATCCCGATACTGCTTTAAACCGGAATTTAGCATTAGAATTAGTGATATCTCCAAATATAGGAGTATCAAAAATGAAATAGTCTTGGCTATTAGGAGGGATTAAACACTGTATGTCATCGGTTCCGGATCCAGGAAGATCAATTGACTCGAATTCGTCTTGGATTTGGGAGATTTGCTCATTAAGCCGTTGATTCTGGATCTTCTTGGCAAGTTGTTGTTGTTGAGATTGTTTAGCTTCTTTTTCTTCCAATAACTGCTGTTGAATCTTCAATCTTTGTTCTCTTTCCTCTTCTAGCGATAATACTTTTTCTGTGGTCAGTTGGATGTCGTCTAGCATATCTTTAATATCAGATATGATTATAAAACACACTTCTTCTCCATGGTATTCTTTTATGAGGTCTTGTATTTTCTGTTCCAATTTTTTAATACTACCACGTAGAAGGTTTTTAGGATCCAAGATCTTTACTATAGGCGATGATAACGGATAGGTTGGGGTTAAAGTGAAGTCTAGGGTTAATGAGACGGTAGGGCGATCGGGATTTTCACAAGACTGAAGGAAGATTTGGAAATGGGGACTGGGCTTTTTGTTCCACACCAATGACGTCGATGTTAGATTGTTGAATATATCCCCGTATATGGACTCAATGCTGTTGAGTTCATCTTGCTGTCTTTCTTCAGCATTCATCAGATGAAGAACAAGTGGGTGAGATTGGGCCCACTGCGATGGGCCCATTGAGGCGCCAAAAAGGGAGCACCTGGGCCCGCCCGTACCAGCTGGGTCCATGGGCATTTGACCTACTTAAGTAACAAATTATTTCACACAGTTTTACTGGAAAATCTTTAAATACTCTTTTATCAGCCAACCCTCTTCAGTAAAGGGTGACTAAACGTATCAGACATATCAAACACCTCCATTCATCACCAATTGAGTCGATGTGCTTGTCTTGGTGGGTGCAAAAAGTCAGCGAGCATCCCGCCTATTTCTGCTACCGTCTGGACCCACTGGGCCCATCACCTTGAGGCCATCATCTTCTCTTCACCACCCACCACAATGCCACCCACATCGTCCATTTCCCAAGGTCCAGACACAATTTCGATTCTTCTCACCACAGACAACCATGTGGGGTATCACGAAAACGATCTCATTCGTGGTGATGACGGGTGGAAGACGTTTGATGAAATCACCGCTATTGCTAAGGCTCGAGACGTGGATATGATTATTCAAGGTGGAGATCTCTTCCACATCAACAAACCTTCCAAGAAATCGCTTTACCATGTGATCAAGTCTCTTCGACAACACTGTCTTGGAGACCGGCCCTGTGAAATCCAGTTATTGAGCGACCCAGTCGGAGTTTTAGATTCAGGCATCGTTAACTACGAGGACCCCAATATAAATGTATCGGTACCAGTATTCGCCATTAATGGGAATCATGATGATGCAACAGGAGACGGCCTACTCCTGGCGCTTGATGTTCTTTCTGCATCTGGTCTTGTGAATTATTTTGGTAAAATCGTCAATAATGAAGACATCACCGTGGCACCGCTACTTTTCCAAAAAGGGTCAACCAAGCTAGCATTATACGGAATCAGTAACGTCAAAGATGAACGGTTGTATAGAATATTCCGAGATGAAAATGTCAAGTTCCTAAGACCAAATGTTTATACGGAAGATTGGTTCAATTTCCTCGCAGTCCATCAGAATCATTCTCAACATACTCTGCCTTCATCCTACTTACCAGAAAACTTTCTTCCGTCCTTTTTAAATTTTGTGCTTTGGGGTCATGAACATGAATGTATTCCTTTCCCTACTTTGAATCCAGATACGGGGTTTGACACTCTACAACCTGGCTCTTCTATAGCCACGGCTTTAAGTGAAGGTGAAACTGCTGAAAAACATGTATTTATTCTTAACATCAAAGAGAAACAGTACTCAATTGAGCCTGTCAAACTTAAAACAATTCGTCCATTTGTAATGAATGACATTTCTTTGCAACACGAAGGCTTTGTGCCAGGGCCAGGATCAAAAGATGATATCTCCAAGTTTTTAGTGGCCGAAGTCGAGAAGCTAATTTCTGAAGCTAATACCCAATTTAAGCAAGCAAACCCTAACTCTTCAGAGCCACCTCTTCCTTTGGTCCGTCTTCGGGTTGAATACTCTGGTGATTATGAAGTAGAGAATGCTAGGCGATTTTCCAACCGGTTCGTAGGTCGAATTGCAAATGTTGATGATGTTATTCTTTACTATAAAAAAAGAAAAACAACACTTGGCTCGGTGAAGGATATAACGAACAGCAAAATTTCAAGCCTGGAAATTACTTCACAACAGGTAGAAAAGAGCAAAGAAACTACATTATCAATTCAGGATCACCTTGATCAATTCTTACAACAATCTGACATGAATATAATTCCTCAAGAAGGTATTAATGAAGCGGTCTCTAAATACATTGAACAGGATGATAAGCTGCGGTTAAATGATTTCATAGAAAGAACAATTGATGTATCTACCCAAATGTTGCTTGATATCGATTTCGAGCAAGAAAATGACCTTGATAATAAAGATGAAGAGGATGTAAAGGGTGCGTTCAAAAATGTTTTATCCACATTCAAGAGAGAAAATGTGCTTAAAAGCAAAATTGACAGTCAGTTAGACACCTCCCACAAATCCAGTTCAAAACCAACTCCAAAACCAAAATCAAAACCCCGCCAACCAGCTGTTTCAAAGTCTAAAAGGACCGCTAAAAAAAGTGAAGAAATAATCAGTGATAGCGAAGACGAGTATTTATTAAGTGATTCTGAAAGACTGGAAATAATAATCAGTGACGAAGAGGAAGAAGAGGAAGAGAGATCTAAGGCAAAGCCTAAATCGAGGACTAAGAAGACACCTTCAGCTCCAAGCAAAAAGGCTGCTAGAAAACCTACAAAATCGAGTACAAAACCAAAGGGCCAAGGAGGGTCATTAATTGATGATATAATTAGTCTAGGAAGATGAAAAAGCATATCTAATCTAAAGAGGCGGCTTCGTTGATTAATTTGTCCATGTCGAAGTTTGGATTCCCAGATGTAAAGTCTCTCAATAAGTCTAATTTTCTTCTAGAGCTTTCTGAGTCAGCTAAACCTCCATAGAAGCGTTGTACGTTTAAGACCAATAATTGGGCTTCATCCATAGATAATGCTACGTCAGATTCAACTTGACCATTCATAAGCACAAGGCCAGAGGACTCTGCCAAATCTTGATGGAACATGAGAGTAGTATGGGGTTTGGCATACTCTTTATGGAGTTTATATTCGGCTACTGTGGTTAACATACAATGAGTCGTTTTTGGACCAACGAAACTCCACTGAACAAAGTGCATCTCGTACCCGTCTTCGTTTTTAGGAAGGGGAAGAATAAAGCTTGGGTTCTTGAAAGCGTTGGCATACATGTTGGCAAATTGAATCTGGTTCAAAGTAGCATGGAAGTTACGGTCTTTATTAACAAAACGGGCTCTCCATATGTATTTAAGTTCCTTTGCTGGTAATGATTGAGCTTTTTCAACGTCAATGAAGGAATCAAGTGTTTTATATGGAGTATGAGGGGTTTCCTTCTCTATAGGAGATCTAACTTTGATTGTATGAGAATCCTTTTTCAAAGCCTGTTGCTTTTTCTCATATTCATCTAGTTCTTTCAAAGGATCAATGGCATTGAGTTCTTTCTTTTTCTTTTCGATTTCATCCTTTAATTTAACCTGTAACTCATTCGAATCTTTCAACCCAATTGATTTGGCTTTTTCTTCGAGTTTTTCTTGATACTTCAAAAACACATTGGTTGTTTTATCGGGAGTTGAGGCAAATGTCCTCACTGTTATGATTCTCCGGCCAATTATAGGTCTGATAAATCTGCCAATCATTGTTTTTCAGCTTTTAGATTATTCGAATCTGTATGAAAAAATTATAATTTTACCGTGACATATTTGCACGACTTCGATACGACTTCGATACCAAATGTCGTATGCAGTCAACGGTTGCAAAATCCAAAACAAGAAATAATTTGCCATACCAACTAAGTTGATCAATTCCAGTGAGGTTAATAACAGTGTTGTGTTATGCTTTAGTAAGTATATGCTACTTCTTCTTAGCTCAGCTGAAATGCTTTTTAGGTTTGCGCTCGTGAACACTCCACATTAAACATTGCATTTATTGAGTACTAATGTTATTTAGTACTGATATACTCCAAGAACCTTCATAAGAAGTCAGCAACTATTTCATGATTCATCTCTACTTGCACATTTTGCATCTCGCTGATAGGTTTCGAATATATGCATTTTTTACCACAGCTCAAAAGGGTATTTTACTTGCAGCAGCGCTAATTGAAGACTCGATCAAAAGGATCATGGCTTACAAACAATAAAGCTCTCTTGTTTCCAACAGGTTGTTCGTCCTATTCTATTTATATTTACTTACAATTTCTACATGAGGAATTTTGCGATACTTCTATCCTATCCGATTGGTTGGAAGCCGGGTATTACCATTTACTTCTATATTTACAAATAAATTAAACTGAAAAAGACGTCAGTATTCACTTCTTGGATGGAGGTAGTTCATTATTAGCACTGTCAAGGTTTGCAGTATATTCTTCTGGAGCATCCTTAGCATAATGGCCAATGGTCTTCTTCAATGATTCGGGTATATCCTCAAAAGCCAAGTCTTCTGTTGTGGTAGACACGGACTCCCCTTTTGCACGAATCAAATCTTCGACATTCACATTGTTATCCCGGAATATCTTCAAGTTGTCTGCAATTAAATGACGATTTTTACATCCCGGACACTGAATTAGTACAGTTCCCTTTTCGTATGATTGTTTCGAAAACGTATGGGAAGATCTTGTCTCACATTTTTTGCATGTAAAAGCAATCATAAGCTGTGGGTTATCCACCTTAAATGAAGCTGTAGAATTGAATCTTATCGAATGGGTTACTGGGAGACGTTTAGCAATCAGTTTAATTTCATGTGTACGTATGCTGAGTGTGCGATTTTGGTACCAAAATGACCGCAATCCCTGTGTCAACAAGCTCCTGTTGCTTGCGCCCAATCTACGGACGGCATTTAATTGTGAAGTCTTAATCATGGCAACAGAAAGAAATGAAGCTTATCGCCATCGACTTTTTTCCATTAGCTTCGCTCACAAAAAAATTTGAGTAGCGTGGTGTACGGAGGGATATATGATTACTTTCTCTTCGCCTTCTGTTTTCGCTTATCGACAATAGGAATTCCCCAGTCGTCATCCTTCTTTTGGGATTGTGGTTCCAATTTAGCGCCCCAAACTCCTGATCCAGTGTTTACAGGGTTTACTGGAGGGAAAACTTTTCTTTTGGGAGTTTTCTTCTCTAATGCTGGAAATTTGTTGCTTGGAAGGGGAGATGTACCCCCACTCAAAGGAGAAGCAGATGATGAAGTAGTAGCTGAAGCAGCAGAACTAAGATAAGTAAGCTTGAAGTCTGGCGAAGCTTGAGTAGAATTCACATTGACCTTGGAATAGCCATTATTTTGAGGTTTTTTAATCACTGTAGTATACCGAATAGGTTGAGTAGAGATCACAGGAGATTGCTTACCTTTAGGTTTGGAAAGAGCAGGGAACTTTTCTTGCAATGAAGCCTTGTTATTTCTATTGAAGTCGGACCCCCAAGAGTTGAGTGATAAGGTTGACCCTGAAGGGCTACCAGACCCACCAAGAACTGGGAATTTTGTTGAAGAACCGGTAGATTGGTCACTGGTTCCATTGATATGACCTTGATACGATGCAGAATTTAAGATCAATTGTTTATTCAACTCGGATCCAGGAGCAAAAAGTTCACTCAATTCAAACATAAGAATACCAATATCGGCATCATTACTGTTTTTAAATAAAGTCTTGTATTGGCCTAAAAGGGCTTTAGCGTTGATCTTCTTGGCCTTATAATCAGAATTGAGATTTTTGAACTTATTGAGAGCATCCATGTCATAATGAAGATAATGCTTTGCCCGTTCTTCAAGCCTCATTTTCTTGACATTGTAAGAATCCGTTTCTTGAGGTGGAGGACTTGTATGGCCGTGGAATGTTGAAAGCTGGGAGTGGAATCCTGTGGCTCCAATTATGACTTTACCGTTGCTACCAGTTATTCCTCCATGTTCTTTAAGCATATGAGCAGTAAGATCTAAATCTTCTTTAAATACCACAAATTTTTTCTCAACACAAGAAGGGATTGAACAGACATAGTGGTTGGCACGGAAATGATCATATAGATCATCATAATTATTATAATAGTCGGCTACTTTGGGATTGTGTTGATCACAAATATGACAACGCTCATGACGATCTCTGATATGGATATTCAACTCATCTTCGGAGTAAAATCGTTTTCCTCGACAGTACTGACATTCAGGATGACCTTTGAAACCAGCACCATCCCCGTCACTCTGATGCTTTTGTAATTGTTTATAGGTATATACAGTGAGTTCGGGAATAAATGCTTTTTTGTTTTTGGAGCAAATTAAGCAGAAAAACTTATTATGTTCGGATTTGACATGTTCACACAATTTTTTAAACGAATCAAGGTTTAATTCACAAACTGGACAATTGGTAGCTAGAAGCTTCATGGTATCCTCATAAACGTAGGATTGAGTAAAATTGATGCTGAATTTTGCATTGAAATTGGTAAAATCTTTAGCAGTAAAGTTATCAAAAGATTGGTCGATTTGTTCGGAGAAAATCACGGTGGAGTTTTCACTTCTACAAACAAGACATTGTTTCTTTTCGTATAAAGCTCGTTGTCTAAAAGTACATTCATGGCATGTGGTATGATTACAAGGAGAAATGGAAGCGTATTTTATGGGATTGGCACAAATCAAGCAGGTCTCTTGATCATCTTCTTGCTGATGATCTTGAGGCTTCCACCCGTTTGTTTTCTGGCCCATATCCCTCTTGGAAGGTCTGCTAATTCTGGATCTTTTGGACGACATGAGCTAGTGAAAATTTTGGAGTACAGAAAAATGAGTAATGTTTGCAGGAAGGGCGTGCGAGATACTTTCTGTTATCAGTTGAAGACAAGGAAGATGTTGCAATCGGAAATTAAAGGTGCTGGTCAAAATCTTCAGTTAACTTTAAGTGTAATTTTATCTGACAAAATAAAGAAGAGAGGCTCAGGTATCTCCAATACGGTTCAAAAAAGCAAGAATAAAACATGGAAGTACGATGTAATCAGACAAACGGTGATTTAGCAGCCGTTTTATTGTGCTTAGCTTCAACTCTTCTCGCTCCCTAGAAGCTCTAGCTTATATTTAGTGATATATAAAATCTCGGTAGTTATCAAGCAATCGAATAATCTTCAGCAGCTTCTGTGTGTATGATGGTGCCGTTATAAGTTGGATATTTCTTTAGTCGCATTTGGCTGCAAATATTCCTATTCTTAGCTTTGGTCAAGACTTGGTCGGTTCCTCATCAAGTAAAGACTCCTTTGAACTTAAGTCTTTACGTTCACAATAAATTGTTCCACTCGTTTGAAAGCTTCATGAAAAACAGCTACACGAATCCGTTCTGTAGAATGTTATGGGGTTCTCTCGTACTGATAATACCAGCAGATACCGTTGCTCCACTAAAGACTTACATCTGAAGATAAAGAAAAAAAAAAGCAGCAGTAAAACCAACCATTGCATTAAAATATTCAGTCCATGTAATGATTTGGATTTTGCTTTTGTTCCACATTCCCTTTACTTTCTTCATTTTTGGATATTTTTGTATTTTGTGTCATTTGATAATTTTGCCGAAATTGTTCCAAATCCTGCTTTTTGTCAGTTATCAGTGAATCTTGCGACCCCCAAATTCGTTACATTTCATCTCTTTATTGACGACGCACCGAACCTTGGTATTTCATCTAACTTTTACTATTCGTTTATTATCAAAACTCAATATTGATCTGCTTTATTGTCGCTCTTGTTGCCCCAACTTTTCACCTTTAATTATTTATGTTTAACGTAAGTGCTACCCTCAACGTGTCTAGATTAGCATATAATCCTAGTTTATGTTTACCCCACGTCACCGTCAAGTCTTTTGACAAATTATCCATTCCCTTTGTGATTCCTAATCATAATGTAGTCATTAAAGGCGTGGTTTTAGATAAGGACAACTGTTTTGCCAAGGATCACGATGACAAAGTATGGCCTGCTTATTCCGTATGTTCATTTATTTAAGTTCTTATAAATAAACCAAAGTTTACTAACTTCCTCTAGGACACTTGGAACAAACTTCTTCTGACCTACCCAAAGGAACACATTTTGATTGTCAGTAATTCTGCCGGTACTAATGACGATACTGACTACGCTCAGGCTAAGAAATTAGAAACTGATACTGGCGTGACGGTTCTTAGGCATCCCACCAAAAAACCAGGATGCCACGAAGAAATCAAACAATACTTTGCTGACCAGGGCATTAATAAGGCCTCAGAAATCGTGGTGATTGGTGATAGACTTTTCACTGATATGTTAATGGCTAATATGATGGGATCTTGGGGGATTTGGCTCAGCGAAGGTGTAGAACTCTCCAATAAGTTATTTGTTAGACTCGAACGTCTGACCTATGATAACTTAGTTACTAAAAGAGGTGATAATCCGTTTGTTGCTCCAATTCCCCATCAGTAAATATGATGGAGTCATGCCAGAAGCTGGTTTTGTGGTATGCCCTGCGCTATGCAGATAAATCACCTATAAAACTATATTCTTGATAAATTCCTAGACTACTGATTATTTGATTCAAGAAACGGTCCATGAAGGCAAAGATGCTTCTGAAACTTCCTCATGCTGCCATAGGAGATGCTAGTATGGCGCTCTCAAACACGGTAGCTTCACAAACACCCAATCTAACCAATAATGTGTTCACAACAATACAATTTCTTTTCGGATTATATGATGTCTCTGTAATTTGTGAATACATAGCAGTGTTTTTATCCTTACCTTTTGATAACATAGAAAATAGAAGTGAATCTATGCATCTTTCATTATTTTTTGCTTTGCTCCAGGTATGTGTAGTATAATAATCGTCTGTTTGTACTAACAAAGTATCTAGTGCTTGCTTTGTTTCTTTACTCTGCTTTATGCCAATAAACCAATTCCTTCTAATTCTTCCCTTATATTCCTAGGAGTGACTGTTGGCCTTGAAATAGTGGGCTTTATACTAAGTATTGTCTCTTGTGTGTATTGTTTTCGTGTTCCTGTCATGAATAGAATCACTCATGATCACATTCATGGAGGGATATTATCAACTAACGTGACATTTCAAATCAGATTCACAGCCTTACTCCTCTTAGTATCCCATTGTGTTGCCACATTGTCTGCCATCATCAATTCAATAGTTATTTCTAGAAGTATTTGTGGATCCACTCAACCCGTCATCAAAGAAGACGTTAATCGTGGGTTTGCTTTCCATCATGAGCTCCCCCTTTATACAGAGTATAAACGAAGAAAGTAAGGCTTGAAGTCCATAATCGCCTACAAAGGTTTTTTACCATGAACTAATTAGCTTGTATACATTTATATATACATATATTTATACATTTAGAAGTAGGCCATCCATAAAGTATCAGCAGCAGCCAAGTTACGAGGATTAACGGCCTGTGAAATGAGTTCAAGTACATTTTGTGTACTGACATTTGGTCCTGATGAAATGTGGCCCATAGCCAATACTCTCTTGATTATCAATTCAACATTAATTCGAACAATTTCTCTCAATTGTGAGTCTTGAGGAATAGGTTTTGGAGGTTCTTGTTGAGTACACCAAGAAATGACTTCATCCTTAACAAAAAGTGTCAAGTATTGTTCTAAGTCAGATTCTGGCTCGGTCAAGGCCCTTGCAATCACTAATATATATACAGATAAGATTCCTTCCATTCCTGTTTCTCCAATCAACTTTTGCACATTTGGAGTAAGTCTGAATGGAACCATCTCTGCATTATAAAACAATGGTGCAGGTCTTCCTCCTTGGGACCCATCTAATGACGCATTCTTATTTCCCATTTTACAAGGTAACATGTCTGAAGTCCAAATATTACCAGATCCTCGGTTAATATGGATCTTTTGCGGTTGTCTAGTATTGACACACATCATATATGTGGTGAAAATAAAGGAAGCATATTGGGAAGTAAACTGCTTTTTAAAAAGCCAGAAATCTTCCAATTGTGGATAAAGTTCAATAAAGAAATTCTTCATAACTGTAGATGGTACAAGTAATGATTGAATAGCACTTAATATTTCCACTCTGATGCTCATAATATCAGGTTTAGGTAATCTAGGATCAAATGCAGCACGTAATTTTTCAATAGTGTAGATGAAAGGTTCATCTCTACTCTTTCCATTACGACGACAGAAGTCCTCATAAATTTTCTGCATACTAATATCTCTCGAGTCATCATTGATTATACGGATGTGAGGAGATAATGGAACGGCAATTGGAAGAGTAAATTGAATGTTCCGACGACGCGTTTCTACTTTCTTAGATAAAGTATCATCAAAGATTCGGAACAATTGGAAAAGGCATTCTTCTCGTCTACAATGACGAGCAGCTGGGAATTGGACAGCGAATGCATGAAGAGTACCATCATGGCCTCTAATCTTCAATCGCTTATAACAAGCATTTGTACCACGAGCCAAATCAATTGTTGGCAAAAATCTTTCAATCTTGACGAAATGAGAATTGTTATCCTTATTCAATAAGTATTGACCTGGAACTTCGATTTCTTCAAACTTTTGATGATGGAACTCGCTTAGATGTGGACATAAGTTCTCAAGGTTAACCTCAGTAAATCTTCTATCTAACTTATCTTCCAAGCGATCTCTCCATTTTCTCAATTTGATAATATATGTTTCTAAGTTGGGCTTTCCAATAACAAGATCCTTTTCGAATTCAGCCCGAATTTGTTTTGGAAGAACAGTTTCTGCAAACCTCGTAATATTTGCCTCAGTTACGGGAGGTAATTTGGCATCATCACGAGGATTTCCAAGTCTATTGAGATATTGAACTCCATCATTGAGTAAGGCTACACCTAATCTATAAGCGTCTTCATCTGCAGTACACTTGAATCTTTGATTGATTTGATCCACCAAAGATTCCAACGAAAGCGCCAATAATGGATAAGCAGTCTTAAGGATTCCCATAATCTCTTCAACATGTTCCCAAGATTGACGAATCTTGGTAAATGATGCAGACTCTTTAGGAGCTTCAGTGGGTTTCTTTGCTTTATCGCTATTGTCATCGTCCTTTTTATCGTCACTTTTAGCATCTTTACCGTCTTCGTCCTTCTTTTCTTGATCTTTGTCGCTTCCATCATTGTTTTCGTCTTCTTCTTTAACTTCTTCGACGTTATCACTATCTTTTTCAGTCTTTGCATCTTTATTATTATTTTCTTCGATGGCATCTTTTAGCTCATCAGCTTCATCCATTTCAACATCTTTATCTTTATCTTCATTTTGTTCGTTTTCTTTCTTTTCACCATTAGCTTTGCTTTCGTCCTTTTTGCCATTTTCAGTCAGTTTGGATCCTGTCTTTTGACGAGAAAGATCCATAAATTGTCTTTGTTTAGCTGCAAAATCTTCCTTCGTCGTTCTAAGTTGGAAATGCAATGCTTGTGGGTAACTCTTGGCAATCCTTATCAATATTTGTCTAACAACTCTAGCTTCCTTGTGAGACAATGCAGTTAACAATTGCGGAATAAAAGTGATCCAGTACCAAACTGGAACTTCACCCCTGAAGTTATCAAAAGCTTGTGCCAAAGTACCAGGAGTATCATCCAAACTGATGAGCCAAAGAATTCTTGCCAAAAGCTTTCTAGTTTTACCATTTTTATAAAGACCAGCTGCTTGTAAATAACAGCTGATGGCGTTATTGGCGTAAACCATATCAGAAGGATTTTCTTTAAAGCGACGATCATTAAACATACCCCATTCTGCCCATGCCTTTGGTAGATTAAGGTCAATTTGAACCGAAGTTGCAAAAGCCTTGTTTGCTTCATCCTTCTGATTCAATTTGTTTAAAAACATACCCTTCAAAGTGAAGAATTCAGCCTTTTGTTGAGTAGCAAAATACACCAAGTTAGTGTTGCTAATAACATCCAAACCAGTATTTAGTTCATTGGGGTTCTGGTAATGACACTTGACTTGTTCTTTCAATTTCAAAAATGCCTCTTGAATCTCAATGTTTGGAAGTTGGTATATCTTCGTTAACTGGTTGATACAGACTTCGGACATTCCATGCTTTCTTGCAACATGAGCAAATCTGTTTATCACCCAAGCAATTTCATGGAATCCTCTATAAGCATAAGAATTTGCATTACCTCCACTATTCGTTTGTTGAAGTATAGGAATGAATGGCATGTAGACCTTATTAATTACCTGGAAAGCATGTTGACGCCATGTGACGAGATCGTTCCAGATATTAATATCATCCCAAGTGTTCGGTAATCTTTCTCTCCAAACTTGTAGCACACGTTTGAGTTCTTGCGATTTTACATCCAAATTTTGGGCATTGGTAGTCACAAGACTTGCATAAACTTGACTGGCTTCCATAAACTCGACGTATTGTTGGAATGTATGTAACAAAGGAATATGTGCATTATTGAAGCGTTGAGGCAACCCATGCCATTTACGCAATGCTAACTGAATACCAGCATCACAAAGCCTGGATAGATCTTGAAGTGTTTCTTTTTCTTGACCAAATCCTTGCAAGCAAAGGAACGTTTCGAATATCTGTCTTCGAGGAGTTGGAACATCCATGACATTCTTCACGGTTTGGTCAAGTGTATCTCTATCAGTATTCCAGTCGGCAACTCTCCAACCACATTCGAGAAGGAGATCAGAGAAGCCTTCATGCTTGGCAAGTTCAGTCAAAATATCCCAATGTTGAAGTTTTTCAGCACACAAAATCCAGTGATCTTCCCAAAGAGCATATTCCGACTTTCCATATGGCAAAGTACCACTTCTAGCTTTGATCTGGGCGGTTTCATAAAGTTGCTGAGCTTTATCCCACATTCCAATCTGTTCGTATGACAACGCAGTAATGGTTTCTGCGTATTTGGCTCTTCTTCTCCAAAGTCCATAAAACATATCATCTTCTTTCAAAGTAGCATACAACTTGGCAAGAGCATCCTGTGTTATTTCTCTAACTTCAGCATTACCATTAAGTGATTGTTTTTCAATGTTTCCGAGAATGTGAATACCTTGTGACCATCCATTGAAATTGGAAGCCAAACATTCAATTGCAAATGGAGGAAGTTGTAGTTCAGGACATCTAGCAATACCTTCAAGTAAAGATTGAATAACATTGGGACGGCTATCTATTTGTCTAGTGTGAAAATCCTTCGATAATAGAATGACCAAGAATCTAGTAAAGTCCAAATGCTCAGACCTTGGAATAGATGAAAAAGCAATAGGAAAAATAGCAGACCAAGTCTTATGAATCGTTTCGCTACTTTGATAGAACATATCAATGAGAGGCTCAAAAATAGCACCGGCTTTTATATTTGAGATAGACTGTAAGAACTGATTATGGTTTTCAATCATAGCTTGAAGTTCGTTATTTTCATCATCAACCTCCATTGATTCATTGTCATTACCGTCAGCAACATAAGGGAAAGCGGTCAAAGGTTGAAGCTTCTTTTCTTCATCCATTAAAGTCACAGTCTCATTAAAATCAAACGCACCGAAAAGAAGTTGCAAAGCTTGATTGAGCCATGGATAATCAGCTAAGTATTCCCAGTTTTGTTCACGAATTACGTAATAAAGACGCTTCGAGATGTCATCCTCCAAACTGTTATTGAGGATTGACATTAACTTCCTTCTAATTGAAACATCAGCAGATCTAGTTCCCACTAAGAACGGTTGTTCCATACGAACTGTCAATTCTGTACAACTAAATGTTTCATCCTCAAAAATATCAACGATTATTTGATAAAATTCCTTCGACAATGTTGGTTCACCTCTAATCTCGAAGACCATCATTTTGGCTAAAATGGCAGCTTTTTCTTTAGTGGTTGGGAATAAGTCCGTCCTTGAAAAAACCCAGTTCTTTACAATTTTAATGATCTTTTCTAAAGTGTCTTTGTCCAACGACCTTTCAATCAACTGAGCCAAAAGGGATAAAAAGATTCTCCTTTGCTCACCAAGACTAGAAATTCTCATAGAAGATAAATTCAAGATCTTTTCGAGAAGTCTAGTAGTCATCTTAGCTTCGTACTCACTATTTGAAGTGTCCTTCGAGTTGGAATTCGAAGAAGATGACGATGGCGACGAAGATTGACTACCTTGATGAGTGATAGTGATATTATCCTTGCAAAGTTTACTGAAAGTTCTCATAATCAATGGAAGTAAAGAGTCCAAAGTAGATGGTCTGTAGTTGGCCAAAGTCCATGACAAAGTAACTCCCGCAGCAACAGAAGGAGTATCACCTAAATCTTCCGAAACAGTGGTAGATAGTAAAGAAATAAATGATTTGATTTCATCATCTTCTTCTTCACCAGCTTCTTCACTGCTTTCCTTGTTAATGGCTTGAAGAATGATACGAAGAACGCGTTGTAATACTTCTTGGATATCATGATTGTCAGATTTCACAGACTTTTCAAGAAGCTTATGAAGATATGCCAAGTTTGAAATGATCCATTCTGACTTTTTCCATTCCAAAACTACTCCTAACACTTCCAAAGCATTTAAGCAATATCCAAGTAAATTGGAGGAGTTCAAATCATTGGACAATAAGAACTTTTCAAAGAAGCTGAGCTTGACGGATACTTCAGGCCAGTGTTCATCACTCAATAGTTCATAAAGGATTCCTAGCGCCTTTTGGCCTAATTCACTTTCTGATGCTCTTTGAGGACTTATACAAACGTATCGAATCAAAAAGGTGACACAGGCTTCACGTTGCCCAAATGGAATACTATAACTTGGTGATGTACTGAAGGTTTCTTCACCGATCATTTCTTGATCTTGATCAGACACCTCTTCTAGTTTTGCCTTTTTCTCCCACTTCAAAATTAGCTCTGCTAATTCGATAGCTAGAACTTGGTTCTCAATAGCCGGATTGGCCAAAATCGTAAGTTTACCCATGGCAGTTATTATATTGGAAATGAAATGTTCTCTAGCAACGAAGAATAAGTCAGGATGCTGAACAATAAACTGATACACATTGAGAACTTGAGTCACATTGAAACCATCTTCAGAGATAACTCTTCTTGGCCACTTCAACCAGCTTAAAGACAGGTTGGACGATTCCTCATCTTCGTCCATACGATCAGGCATGACAGGAGCAAGAATATCAAGGGCTTTTCTAACCAAGTGTCTCAGGTCAGTTTGGTGAGTTCTCAACAAAGCCACAAAAACTTGGGTAGCTAGTTTAGCAGGGGTTTCGTAATTTGAAATGAAGTACGAAGTAGTGACATAAGCAACTTGTTTAGTGATGGTGTCTTCAAGTTTAATGTAATTCCAACTAAACTTAATAATGTCTTTGCGCAAGTCGCTGATTTGTTGTGGGGCCCATTTCAATAAAATAGCCGTTAGTTCAAGTAACTCGTACCTGTAACTATCCATTTTACCCGACGAATGATCACTTATAATATCATTAGTTGCCTTCCAGATAGACTCACATACTTTATTTAGCCAATCTGGGTGATCCTTATCCATGAAGAATTCATTCAAATGCTGTTTAGTCTTAGCTTCATAAATGAGGATTGAGTTGAAAATTTTCTTCAAAGCATAAATCTTGGCTTTTAAGTTATTATCATCTTCGTTAACGAAATCAATACACATAGAAAGATATTGTTCCTTCACAGAAATATCAGAGTTAGTTACAATATCTTGGAAGATAAAGTCTTCCACTTCGCTAGACAATTTCACCTTTAGCAGGCATAACTGATTAATCAATACTAAAATCATGTTTCTGTCATCCTTGTTGTTCTGCAAATATCTTACCATAATGGCTTGAAGTTTATTAATGGCTTGGTCACTTTGGAAGTGACTGTTAGAAACCAACGCAACGTCAGTAGTGATCGTATTTTCCAAGCCTTCAATAAGAGTGATGAGAGTGTTTCCTTGTTCATTGAACCACGCGGAATCATTCTTAGCAATGGAATCGATAAGGTCAACGGTGTTGGTGAATTTAACAACTTTAACCTCTAACACTTCCTCATTAGCCACATCATCCATGATAGCAGAAAACTTCAGTTTAGCCTCCTCTCTAATCTTATCACAGTCCTCCATCCCAGCAAAGTATGCTAACATGTTTCCTAGTTTTCTATTCTTGTAATTTGTCATATAATATTCTAAGGTATTTTCGGCAAATCTGTTCAAGAACTTGGATACTGGTAGTCTGAAAGGCGACCCTTGGTGTCTATCCAAATGACCTTCCAAGTACTGCAAGGTGTTAATAATTTCCTCCATAAATGTATAAGCTTTTGCAGGAAGAAGATGGAAAATGTTCAAGATAGCCATGACGATTTGGACGGTATGATTATTTTCCAATTCTTGGCCAGCAATTTGACGTAACGAGTTTATTTGAGCCCATGCCATCAAATGATCTAATAACTTTCGTCCAATTTCAACACGGAAATAGGATATAAGTAATTCCAAAAGTTTAGCTAGAGCTTCAAGACCAGGGACTGTGAGTTTCTTGTGGTCAGACAAGTTCATTAACATTGGACGAAGCCCGTTTTGCAATAGTTCTTTAGGAAGTTTGGCATTTTCTTGTAAGCTTGATTTCAAGCCCAAATAAGCAGCGTTAATAATTTCTGAAGACTTGTTACATAACGCTTTGAAAAATACACCTAGAATACGAATTCTTGCTTCAGCTAAAGACCCAAGGGAAAAGTCAGGAGTAGTTAGAGCCAATGAAAGTAATCTGATACAAACAACACGTAACTCTATCAATTGTTTAGAAGTTCTGTACTCATAGAGACGGTGAACATTGGCCAAGGATTCATCTTCTGCATCAACAAGCGCAAGTGCTTCCAAAAGCAAACGATTCAATTCATCATTGAATGTTAAGAAAGTATCATCAAGATTTAAACAAAATGTGATGGCTTCGATGTTACCAATTTGCATAGGGAAAGGCAACGCTCTTAAAGGTTTACCGAAAATTGGAGTTAAGAGGAGTTGCTTACAAGGTCCCATTATGGTAGCAATAGGAACAGATGTTGTCTCTGATAATATTTTCAAACATTCCTGTGACACTTCTCTAACCAATGGGTTGGCACTAGCCAAATCATACACAAGAGCACCGACAAGAGTCTGGAATGGTTTTTCAACAATCGTTTCTTGAGTAACGCCAGCATTACATTCTTTTAATGTCTTCAATACCAAGTTTTTAGCAACATCTCGAACTTCAAAAGGGGCCGTTTCTGGCGTGTCTCTTAAAACAAAAAATATGGAACGAACAAGCTCAAATTGGCGTTTAAAAAACCAGCTTGAAGGAATATCCAATTCTTCACCCATTGTTTTGAGACCCAATACGCCTCCCAATTTGGTATAATAGAACTCACTGTAGCAACAATGAGTGAATTTGTAAAACATCAGCCTGAATAAAGGTGCATGTAATGCATCATCTGTCGATCCAAAAATCTTAACGGTTACCTGGTGAATTTGTTTGATGCATTCAATGGCTTTGGTCCTAACTTCCTTATCCCAAAAACTCAAAGCATATGTTAGAGCATTAAGATAGGTACTTTCGCTTATGAAAGCATCACCTTCGTTGTCACTGACTGAGAATGGACGTTCTTTCTTAATTTTACCTACAACAGACGTGCTGAGATAAATGAAAGTAAAATGAGTGGTAAGGCCATCTATTAATTGAACAGCCTCATCCTTCAACTCAGGAATCGAGACAGAGAAGAAAAGCATTTCCAAGAGGCGACAGAATAGCTTTTGTTGTTGATCTAGTTTTGTGACATCAGTGATGTTAGTGGGAGGAAGGTCGATCTTTTCTTCAATCTTATCCGATTTTAATCTGGAAACACAATTTTGAATGTACGTTGCATAGTCATTAGGTATTGGAGTTGTATCAATGAATAGTTTAAGAATGCTGGATAAATACTTGAAAGCACTAATTCGGTAGTGAGGTTTCAATCTAGGATCTTCAAGTAAGTTGATAGCAGATTGAACACCAGGGGTTATCGATACAGGAATTTCACCGTCTAACCCATGGATAGTGAAAAGTGCTTTGATTTCTTGGTCTAATTCAGATTGAGTTACCAAGTTGTTGCAAGGTTTGAAATGCTTGTGATTTCTGCCACCCAATTTACCCAAAATACGGATAGCAGTGTGTGAGTGTTGGTGATGATACGGAACTGGTTCGAGATGTTTCCATAAAGCAGTCATAATTTCATCAATTACTGGTTCAATCATGGGGTCAAAGTATTCAGCAGTTAAATTATCGACGCACAACTCAAATGTTCTTAATCCTTGGGTGACTAATTCTTGTGAACCGTTTAGGGCATGGACCAAGGGTCGTGTTAAATAATTCAAGTGGGGAACCAATACTGACAACCTGACAGGGACAGTGAGACACAATTCAACGTAAACATCACGTTCATAGGGACGTCTAGAATTGGCGATCAATTTATTAAGATTTTCAAGTAATACCGGCAAGATGGGCATAATTTCCTTGTACAAATTTTCAAATCTTCCACCACTAATACTTCTGAAAAGAATTCTCACAAGGTAGGAGTATACGATTGGTTCTTCCGATTTAGTGGCCAACTGGAGAGATTCAAGAATTAAGTAATTCAAATGAGGTAAAACAACTCCTTCATTTGCTGTGGGGAAAAGATTAACAGACATGAAACATAGCTTGAAAAGTCTGATCAAGATGTTGGATCTGACAAGTTCAACTTTACCTAATTGATCCAATTTTGTTTTCAAGAAGGAAATTAAAATTCCAGAGAAGTTTGATGATGTAATTTCACTGGCTAAGAAGAATTGAGGTAAGTGAAGTAATGCAGCATTTTCCAACATTGAATCAAACATGAATGGTAACTCAGCACTGACAATTTCGTTGAATGCAGCAGGATCGATATGAATAAAAATCGTAGCAAATATTTCCATTAAATCTTTCTCTTCTTTGGAAGAAGTGATTGGTAAATTAGGACCACCTGTGGAGAAATCAAAAGCCTTAGTTTTCGAATTAGTCTTTGGCTTGGAAACTGAAAAGAATCTGAGACAACTAATCCCCCCTCTAAATAGATTACGAAGAATATTGGCTTCTTCATAGGATATGATCTTAGCAGAGTCATTCCATTTATCATAATTGACATATTGACCAGGGTTCTTGGTATCTGATGGAGTTGGTTGGGGAGGTACAGGAGGATTACAATTTTTCAAACCAAAAATAACAGACTTTAAGAAAGTCATCAACGTACGGAACAAATAACGGGCATCCTTCAAAGAGTCTGTAGTTGCAGAAGCAGATAGGGAAGGGGCAACAGGAGAGAACTCTTCTAGGTTGAAACAATTTATAAAGTCAGATTCGGAGATTTCAGATTCTCCTTGATCAGAATCCTCAAGTTCCTCAGACTTATCAGAATCCTCCGAGCTTTCTTTGATTTGTTTAAGTTGACCGTTGGTCTGGATTACGGTGTCATCCTTAGACGAGTAACGCTCCACAGCCTTTTTAGCCTCACTTTCTTTTGCCAATCTTGTCTTTTCAAATTCTTTATGCTTGGCAACAATATAATCGTGCTTTCTATTTAAGCTGCTGAATCGTTTGGCATATGAATCTACTATGATCATAAAAAGTTGTCTACCTTCTAGCTTGTTAGGTAATTTCATGATTCTTTCAACGAGATTAAGAAGAAGTTTAGCACTCATGATTTGAACCGTCAAGGCCAAAGAATCATCTTTTAAAAGGTCACAATAGATACGTACGGTGGACCATATTTGTTTTGGAGTCAATTCATTTCTCACATTGTGAATAAAATCTGCAACGGTAGAATAAGCCAAAGGACGGAGAGTTTCAAATGCTGTGAGGCCGTCACCAATCAAAATATTTTCGTCGAATAAAAGTTCAATTTTAGGAATAAAATGAGTTCGAAACGAAGTAGAAAGAATATGTCTTGTAGCATGTAAAAGCTCTTTCCGAGCAATAGATAATTCAGCAGGACAGTCTTGAAGTAAACGAAGAATTACATCTGGGACGATTTGCGAGTGTTCACTGGTGAGATGTTGGTTTGCATATCCTCTTATAAATCCATAAGCCAAGAATGAAGCAGCCTTCACCTGACCCAAGATAAACTCACTGTATGCCTGTCTATTTTTGATATCTGGAGAGATAGAAGTGACTGGTTTTTGCAGATCCTGGGATTGTTGGCGGAATTGTTTCTGTTGCTCTACTTGAAGTGTCAAAAGTTTGATGATTTTAGGAAGGAAACTTGGAAGGGACGAATGTACTAATGTTTTATAGGAGGAGTATAAGGATACCATGGTGATAGGACACTCTGCCAAGGTCTTGAACGAGTACATGGCCTTATTGAGGGTTTTAGAACTAGATTCTTCCGAGAATACTGGTGGTGACATTTCCTTGGTCGATTCTTCATCTTCATTATTGGCTTGACCCTCACCATCACTGAAGATATCAGAAAGTGTTTGTTCAGTATTATCATAGATTTGGTCAATTATATCCACAAACGGTTGAACCTTCTCTCCCAAGTTGTTTTTATATGCTTTATGAAGACTGGTGACGATTTTCATACACAACACTCCATTGTCTTCATTTTCATCAACCAAAATCGTGGTTAATACGTCGAGAATTTGTTCCGAATAAGGTTGAAATGTATCGTTCATTATGGAACGATGGATAATTTCAAGAATGGCATTTCTTAACTTGTGCTCCGGACTTTGGGAATTGAATGTAATCGGTACCAGACGAAGATTTTTCATGAACACAGGAATCAAATTAGAGAGAAAGTATTCATACTCCGTAGCTCCGTTAAACGTCTCAATCATATCTAGTAATTCGGAGATCACCGAATGACTTGATTGGATGTCTTCACTTTCATTGAGTCTCGATACAAACGTATCAAGCTGCTCAGTGTAGCTCATGGCGGTAAAAAGCGATAGTAGTAGACGTTAATGTTTGGAATCTGACCGCGTTGAAAAATTTAGTGGGAACGAGGTAGACCTGGAGTAAGACCTGGCACGTGATAGGCACGTGTGGGTCATGTGAAATAAATGTGCATATCACGTGACAGTAATGGCGTTGGTGGTTTTAAGGAAAGGGCCAATTGAAGCACCAGCTGATCTGAAGCAAACAAGGAATCGTGTTGGAGGAAGTGTATTGACATGTATATGCACTTCGTGTTGTGAAAGGCGTTGGAGTCTATGGATACATTGGGGATTTGACGTGGATATGGCTCATAATGTAACGATTAGTACTAGCGCTAAATTCCTTTCCCGATTAGGCGAGACTCAAACCCACATTGAAAAAAAGGTTGCAATATTCCATTTCAAATATCCGGCATTTTGATGGTGCTTGTAGAAAAATAGAGGTTAATCACATAGGTCGTGTAAGCCATCTTAAGGAGTAGAAGATAGAAAGTAGAACGACATGTTGTGCTGGGTCTGGATCAGAAAAAATGTAGCATGAAACACTGGAGCTTAGACGACTAAGAGCTAAACTAAACCTATGAATAGAACTGCATGAAGGTTTGTTCAATTTCTTCCACTATATAGTGGCACATTGCAGCTCAGTTCGGATTTCAAGAAGATGACAATTTTACAGTATGGTCGCTCATAACTGCCCTACAGGGATAAATGATTAACCGTCTAATTTAGCTTACATCAAAGTTAACATGAACATTCAAGATTAATTTACTAAAAGCAAGCATAAAAGTATGGAGCTCTACATAGCTTAAACAGAAAAGAAGTTACTGACAGATCACAATCTGGATTCATATTATAATCATGAAATAACCTTTTTACTGCCAAACACGGGGCCCTTGTTCCCATTCACCATATCCCTTGCACAAGCAGCCACAAGAAATATACAGCTTAATAACAAGAATGCAAACGCAGTCCATGTCATTGCTTCGGCCCGGACACCCATCAGGGCTTGCAATATAGTCATTGAAGAAACACCCATGACTGTTCTGAGAGTGACCACAGCTTCTTGTTGCAACATAGCGCCAAAACCCCAGAGCAACACATCAATAGCCAGAATCACACAACCTATCTTTCGAGCAATTGATTTACCTGGTAGTAAAGGAATGGATTCCCATACCACAAACAACATAAGAATGACGGTCATAACTATAGTGGACATCAATATACGAGGGTGACAGCTATTGGAAAATGCCTTAGCCACCTTGACCAAATCAATCTGCGTGGTAGAAGAACCCTCCAGAGATTCAACTATAGATATCCCTGAGAATTTGGAAATTGTTTCCAATGAAGATGTCGAAGTACAAGTTATTTCATCTTCCAACTGAGCGCACAAGCCAAGGTAGCCGGACCTGACTTGCAACTTGGCTAATTCTGAGGTATGGTTTAAACTTTCATAAGCTGCCTCGATATTGGAATAAAGGTCTGAACTCTGATTGAATTCGACTTTCATCAAGTAAACGTCGGAAAAAGTGGAGGATGTGTCCATACATCCAATGAGAAGAAAACCTAGGAGAAGAATAGTGATGAACACTATGACCACCACGAAATACTTGAAAATCTTTCTTAAAATTCCAAATATCATACTCGTCTATTCCTAAGCAAAGTGAACAATTCGTGTTTCGTGATAGTGGGCTATATATATATATATATTTATCTATATTGGTAAGGCATAAGTTTCATGGGTGTTTCAGAATTTGGGTGCGAAACAGGTTGCATATCGACGCAAATGGTCAAAGCACCTGCTAATAAATAAAGAACGACACTGCCTTCCAGGCTAATCTAAGTAGGAGCAAAACTGTAAAAGTAGAAAGAAATGGGAACACGATTTCCACCTTATTTCTTAATTTGAAATCGCCCACCACCGTATGGTGTTTAGCCTTAGCTACAGAATCGGTGGTTTCCGAGGTGGGATCAACAAAAGTACCAAATTTATAGAAGGAATCCATAAGGGCATCTTTTTCGTACCAGATCTGGAACAACCATTTTTCAAACTTCTTCAAGTCCTCTTCACTGACATCGTCGATGTCGGTAGTTTCTTCACCCAAGGGAATGTCGGCGATCTTGAAGGCTCGAAGATGGTAATTGACACGAGGAGGACCGAAACCAAGGATGTAGAGTTTTTTCAACGTGAATTTTTCTTCCCCGTATTCATCAGCAGCTAAGCCAGTATAACCGGTGGTCAAATCATACACCGCTTCAACCGACCCCCGTAGTTTACGTAACACCAAGAATAAGCCACGGATTCGAGGAATCAAAGTATGTTGGAGTTTGGGAACGCCGAGTTTTTCACAGAATTTGTCGGATCGTTCTCTGGTTCCAGGGGACGTCACGGTGCCTTCTGGATACAACAAGATATGATAAGGCCATATTTGATTTGAACGAATTCCTTGAGGCCAATGGTTGACGGCGGAGTCAGCCACATTGGTGGAAGATACATGTTTGACGCCATTAGCAGGTCCTACTCCTCGAGCGTTAGCATCAATAGACAATAATTTGTTAGTGAGAAGAACCTTATCATGATCCCATTTCCGGGAGAGGAACATGAAGTTGAAGTTGGACATCCCGTAGCCCAAAATTGGAATCTTGGACAAATCCTTCATGATGATATGAACACAGTTACCGAATCGGGCCGTGTACGAAAGGAACCAAAGAAACAACCAATCGGTGTAGATTTGGTGATTACTGATAAACACAGCATTGGGAGACACGATGGTGGATAAGTTCCCGGACGAGTCCACTTTAATGGAGTCGGATTCAAGAAGATGGTTTGGGTCGTATGTGATGGAAATTTGACATGGATTAATCCAACTGGTGATGAACGTGAGAAGCGTAACAAATTGATTCTTGGTGACGTTGATAAGCGCCTGCTTGAGCTTGGGTCGGCTCCGGAAGATTCGGAGGCCCGAGTACTGTGTTATGACAATCGACAAACATCCCCAAAGGAATAAAAACGCAAGGAAGGTGGTTCGAACCACGGCCACGGGCCACGTATGTCTCAATTGCATGGTGGCGATTAATGAGATGGGAGGTGCCAGGGAGTAGTAAGGAGGTGAGAACGAGATGGAGCGAGGCCTTGGGCCGAGAGGTGGTGATGTCGTGCGACGCTGGGCCCAACGGGCGGCGGCTCGGGGAACAAATTGGGGGAGCTTGGCCCAACCGCGGGCGGGGCGCGAGACGAGTTGGGGCCATGGGGACCCTTAAGGACCCATAGGGACCCTTGGGGGCCCTCTTCGGGTTTTAGGTGGGCCCAACCGGAGGAAAGTGTTGAAGGCCCAACGGAAATTTAACGGAAATTTAACGGAAGTTCAATGAAGATGCAGCGAGGGTCCAAAAAGAGCCAAGGCCCAAATGTATTGAATCGCTCATGAAGCAGAGTGCTGTATCGTGACAGATACGCCTTGTGAACTGGGGAATAATGGCTTGTGTTACATATCGTGATTTACTACGTAGTTGAAGCTGGCAGCTTGTCTTTTTGACTGACATCTTGTCTTTTTGCAACAAGATGGGTTGCTTTGTAGATGAAAGGCACTCTATCTAGTCAAAGGCTCAGCTGTAAAAGGTTTGGTGTCTGCTATCCCAGACAAATTCCCTTAACCTGTTTATTATGTCTATGAAGAACTGAATACAATTTATTTATGTCTTTCAGTACTTGATCCAGCGGGCGGCCCATACTTTGGGCCATTTCATATAGTAAGTATTCAATGACCTCAGCATCAGTACAGCCATATCGTCAGCATCTCCACTATATAAACCACCAGAATCGGTGTAGTGCTCACAAGTGTTCAACAGCAACAAGCGATGCTGTTGTGTCCCTGTACTCTATGGCTTGTGCTTTGTATTTTCCGTTTTCTTGCCGGACAACTTCTCCAGACTTGACAGCTACAACTACATCACCAACAGATCGAGACTCCCCGACCATATCCATCTGAAGTCCCGTTTAAATTCTACCCCAAGTCATGATTCAAACTGACACGGCTACATATATGTATACAGTCACATTCGTCCGGAAGAAGCCTAGGTTTATCGGAATTGAAACCATGATCTCATTTGAAGGTTGTCAAGGCTGCAAAATGCTTCGCTGGGGTCTCTGCAAAAACCAACTGCCTATCCTCGTCACCTTCCGTTGTCCAAACAAGATACTTAGCTGCTGCTTCGCTATCTTTCCCATATCCATAACGTCACCAACCTCCCAAGTCTGTGAATTGGTGAAGAAAACCTGTTCATGTGAATTTCGCTAGTAAGTAAGTTTCGGCCCATGGACCCGTTACCGGCCGAGGCACCGGCTCACGTCAACCTTTTTTCAGCCGCGGAAGGCCCTAATGCCTTTTATCAACTTTTACAATTATCCGCCGTTTATTAGCAGCTTTTTCTTGATATTTTCCAGCGGGCAAACCGTGTTCTTATTTGTTTTAAACTACTATTGCTACAGTTAACGTCATGGCTCTAGCTATGGGTTCCGGGCCGCAGTCCGTTCGTTCGGATCGGCTGTCATTATCATTATCATCATCGGCTTCTATTGATTCTGTACATCAAGTCAATCCGCTTACTCCTACCGCTACAGGAACAGGCACCGGAGAAGAAACTACCGTGTCCCAAGCAGTTTCTCAATCATCATCCAAGTCAAATAGAGTACCGGTGGCGAAAAGAAGAGGTCTACTAGCTTTCCTTTCTTTGGTTCCTGAATATTACGATGCCCGTGATTATGATCGGAGAACAAAATTCTTCTTGGTATTTGTGGTGGCCTTGGCTGCTATAACAGGTCCTATGGGGACCTCCATCATGTTACCAGCCATCGAAGATATTGTGTCTGATCTCGATACTTCGGCCTCGGTGGTGAATATTTCCGTTGGAATTTACCTCTTGGCCTTAGGAATCTTCCCCTTGTGGTGGTCTGCATTTAGTGAAAAACACGGCAGAAGAAGTGTTTACATCATATCATATACTTTTTTCTTAGCATTTTCGGTCGGGACCTCTTTGGCTCCCAACATCGCTTCATTGATCATACTTCGGTTTTTAGCTGCTTCCAGTGGTGCATCGGCTGTCCAGTCTGTGGGGGCAGGTACCATTGGTGATTTATTCATTATCCAAGAGAGAGGTGTTGGAATGGGATTTTTCTACTTGGGACCTCTTCTAGGTCCTTTTCTTTCTCCAATAATCGGAGGTGCTGTGTCTCAGGCCTGGGGTTGGAGAGCTACTCAATGGACTATGGTGATTTTCTGTGGGGTTAACTTAATGCTTATCATCCTTGGTCTTCCAGAGACTTTAAGAAGAGAAGATATTAATGATGTTCGAAACAGACTTAAGAAAAGGATCGAACAACAAGAACAACATAATGATCAAAATGACGATGAAAAGCTCGAACCAGACTCCTATCCAACCCATTACACTGACAATGACATCGAAAGAATGGCCACTAATTTATCCCATCAGACCACACAAGAACAGCATGAAATCTTAGATGGAGACGATGAAAATGTAGCCGTCGATGCTATCATGCCTACCTTGTCTCGCCTTAAAAGTAATAAATCTACCAATTCCCGTAAAGAGTTCCAGTCCCAACTCAACCGTTTAAACAGTCAACAAAAGCACGAATCCCTGAACTCAGAAAGTCCATCTTTTTCTAAACGTGAGTTCTTATACGATTACTTCATTCGTCCCATGCATTCTGTCATCCTTCTTACGCATCCACCAGTCATTCTAATTATTAGTTACTCCTCAATATGTTTTGCATGCGTTTATTTCTTCAATATGACCATCAGTTATGAATATGCCCGTGACCCATACAACTTCAGCAGCGTCATTATTGGTCTTATGTATATTCCAAACTCGGTTACTTACATTCTTGCCTCCATTTTGGGGGGTAGATGGTCCGACCGTCTTCTCGTGAAATATGCCCAAAGCCATAATGGTGAATTAATACCTGAATCTAGACTATCCTGGAACGTGGTGGTAGCCGTGGTCTTATTTCCCCCAGCTTGCTTAATTTGTGGCTGGTGCTTCCAATATGGTGAACATTGGGTTACGCCTTTAATTGGTACAGCCTTATTTGGATTTGCTTCCATGTTGGTTATTGGTATCACCGTGACGTATTTAGTAGATCAATTACCAGGAAAAGGTGCAACAGGGGTTGCGTTGAATAACTTAATTCGTCAAATACTTGCGGCTATTGCTACATTTATAGTGGAACCATTGCTTAGAGCGATTGGCCCCGGTATTCTCTTTACCATTTTAATGGCCATAATGACAATAGCTTCGGTAGCCATGCTTTACTTGAAAAAACATGGAACTTATTATCGTGAACATTATGATATAAATAAGTATTTCGAACGCCTTTGACTCCTTTATCAATGTCATTATTTATTGTAAATTCGTGTATATATAATATACTTAATCATTCTTGCAACGAAAGAACATCTTCAAATAAAAAGTCTACATTTACCCCGACCGTCTTTAAATCATCAAGCTGAGGCACTATGACTTTTATGAATTCATCAAAGTATTTTTGGTCTTTGACTCGATACATTTCAATCTCGGACTCTGGATCAACTGTCACAGTCACAAGAGTTCCATGAAGATGCTTTTTGATAGATTCCACTAATTTGGATACCTCATTAATGCACCAACTAATGAATCCACTGGAGTCAATTGAGTCTTGTTGCTGTCTTTTAATAATAGGAGTAATACACTCCTTGTAAACAGATATAGCTCGTTTTATAATTGAGATATGAATGATCACCAAATTGGATAAATAGTTTACAATATCAATTCGGGTGGATCCTTGTACCCCAATAACTAACTTAGCAATTGTATTTGCTAAACTTGATGACATTGCTTGTAAATATGACAGTATACCTTCGTCAAGTTGACCGAAATTGTTATAAAATTCAATGATTTGAGCTATTTCTTCCTTGTCTAGCTTGGATATGCTGTGTTGAAGATCAAAATCAAGGTATTGCTGGATTCTGACTTTTCTACTGTTGATTTTTAATTTAATAACATCGATAAGTAGTTTAATTTCTTCGTCCTTGTTTCTTCTTTTGCTGCGGTTAACTGCATTCTCGATATTGGACAATTTGTTTTCAATGTGGTTGACAAGGCCAACTGATTCAAAGTATTTGGTATGAGCTATGTGTACATCCACTTCGTCAAGTTTATCCTCAATGGTTCTCAAGTCGGTGAATAGTTTTGAGTTTTCATCCCCTGAGTTAGGGTCAAAAGCTTTTCCGAAGTCATGAGACCGATTTCTCGAATGAACACGAGCGGATATATCTTGAAGTAAAATCTCTGAGCTCAAACGTTTACCGGATTTACGGTTTTCATCAATGTTTGGAGAGTCCATTGAACCTTTGAATGAATCACGAAGTTGTCGCTTTTCGTCATTTGTTTCCAGAACGTCATTAGCACCATGTATGGACCTTCTAACATCAAGAAGACGATTCTGTTGCACCATTTCATTATTTCCTTTATTGTATGCTTCTAAAACTTTGAGAAAGTGATCATAACGATCAGTTCTGTAAACGTAGTTTAAGCTTTTGGAAGTGACATTAATAGCATAAGTCTTGGTGTCATCCTTTCCATTTGAGTGGCTTGAGTTGGGCGGGGTCATTTGTTTCACTTTCACTTCCGTCAAGGGCCAACAATGAATGGCTTGTAGTTTTTTGGAACCGCTGGACTTCGAAGTACCATCCTGCCCCAAAGACGATTTTTTAGCAGCCACTAGCATCAAATCATTTAAAACGAAAAAATGTATGGTTTTGGTGGCCTTCCAAGTACCGACATTGACTTCGTGCCATCGTCCACTTTCAGTTATAACATGACGTCCAGGAATGGCTTGGATGTATTTGGAAGCACCTTCGACGTGCTTGAAAAGCGATTGTAGCTCATGGGCCCACATTTTCTCCAAGACCAACACTGATGATCTATCTTTCCGTTTGTTTGGTAATGCTAATGTATTTCCTCTTAAAGATCCACTCTTTGGTTTTTGGAGCGGTTGTTCCGGTTCATCATATTCTAGGGCTATACGACGTTCAGCAGACTCTCTGAATTCACCCAACACTGAATAAAGCTCTTTAGTGGAAATACGCAACTTCAATAATTCGTCCTGGGTAGATTTGAGGTCGTTGGTGAGTTCAAGAATGTGTTTCTGATTTTGGTTGATGTTTGTTTTGAGATCTCGATTAATTAGGGCTTTTTGCTTCACCAACACCTTGTAATAGTCATCAATTTCGGTAGCAGACCCGTGTGCCAATTCATTGACAATCTTGGCCTCAATATTACTGAATTCATCCTTCTCTTCTGGCACCCCTCCAGCCACCAGTATGGCATCATTATTGAGGTTAGGAACAGGTGGTAAATTCAGTACATCAAACTGTGGAGGGCCTCCAGACCGGCTATTTGCCATCGCCGAGGCGTGGATGCTCAATCTTCGGGTGTTCTTACGACTTTGAGGGGCTCCTTGAGGAACTTGAAGCGATTGCAGTGGCGGTTGTAGATGTTGTGATACACCATACACATTCGATCCGGAGTTTTCACTCATTACGGAAGTATTGGCGGCCGCATAAGGATTGTTGACGTGATGGTTACCTGCCGCCTGCCAGGGCGCACGGCTCTTACGATGCATTGCCTTTGTATCGAAATCCATAATGGAGAAATTGGCGAAAACAGTGGTGATTTGAATTGATTTGATTCTTTTAATGGAGGTTACGTGTGGGAGCGGTCGTGCATGGGCGTCAAACTGGAGTAATGTCGCACAAACGTGCGACATTGATGTCGCATAAGCCAGCACTGGAATTAAAGAAAAAACCACCATTTATACTACCAGTTTTTTCCATTTTTCCAATCTTTATTTCATGTCTCTAACTAGTTTGGAGCTTAATTATCTCATATGGAGGTATCTACAAGAGTCTGGGTTTGACTTGGCCGCTTTTGCCCTTGAAAAAGGCTCCAAATGTCTGGAGTACGAGCATGAAAGTAACCAAGAAATGATATCCAAGATTGAACCCGGGTGTTTGGTAAATTTAGTGCAAAAAGGAATCCTTTATTCAATTGCTCAGAACGAGTCTAAGCCTGAAAAAGACCAGCTTACTCTTTTTGGGGCTCTTTTGGAGCCAGACCTCAAAGATGATTACTCTCAAGATGGTGACTCTATCAAAGAGGCCTCAGCACCTGTAAAATTGGAAGAGTCTAGTAATGGGAATGCAACAACTAAACAAAAGGATGAAGATGTTCAAATGGAAGAGTCCCTACCGGAAGAAGAAGAATTTGCTACCAAAATCATCGATTCGTCTATCAAATTTCCTCCAAGTTTGGCATCTGACTGGCATCCAGTTAGTGATGTATTTGCCTATGGTTCTGAAGACTCCACAGCAGTGATAAATGCCATTACCGACGGAAAGATTGCTGAGTCGGTAATGCTAACCCATCCAAATCTAATAAACGGTGTAGGAATAGCCGATAACATCTCTAATGCTGTGAATATTGTGTCCTGGGCTCCAGCAGGTAATATAATTATAACCGCTGGGACTAATGGAGAACTTCGGGCTTGGACTCCGGACGGAAAGCTAAAAAACATTGCTAATCCTTCTTCATCTTCCTCTTCCTCGGCTCCTACTGTCATTGAAAAACTCATTTGGAGTGATAATGGTCAATACCTTTTAAGTATTGATGTTTTGGGTCAAGTATGCGTTTGGGATGGCCATAACCTTAATTTAATTCAACAAATGAAGTCGTCTACTCCAGGTGTACCCGAAATAGATGCTTGCTGGGTAGCAGAACTGAAGTTTGCTGTTTCAACTTCGAAAAGCGAAATTCAAATATACTCGGTGAACTACCCGTCAAATCTCACTACCAATGATCAAGTAACGCAAATAGGAAATCTCCGAGGTCATGATCATAATATCATTCTCCTTGAATTTGGGAAAAATGAAAAGTTATTAGCGTCTACTTCAGATACCGATTATCTCATCAAAATATGGAGCAGTAACTCTACCAATGATACCATAGTGCTCAATGATGCAACCCACGGGGGAAATCATATCAAATACCATAAAGCACCTATAATCGGATTATTCTGGGTCTCATCATACTTGATGTCGATTTCAATGGAAGGCGTAGTGAATGTATGGGATATCAACAAAGCACAACCGATTGTCAGTACCAATTTGTTTAAACCAGACCATTTCCAGTTTCAAGACCCTCAACCTGCGATTAATTTTGAACACCCATTGGTTTACGCTGCCAGACTTTCTCCCGATAACAAATGGTTGGCCATTGGAGAAGATTCCGGAAACGTGAGTATATGGGACGCAACCAGTTTGATCAATAAACTCAGCCCAAAGTGTTTAGGGGTGTTTTTATTTGAAAAGTCTCAAGAAGGAACAGGAATGTGTGATGTTGCATGGGATAATAGCAGCACCAAGCTATCGGTATCCTACAAAGGCAGTGATAGCGAAATTCTTACGTGGAGTGTCTAATCACCGCAGTAACACCATAGAATGTATTTTATGTATTATAGTATATGCCATGGGCTATTTAGTATAACAGTTTAAATTTGTCACAACATCACATCTTCACCACTGAGTTGGTTGGCGTTGTCCAGTCTCGTTTACTTAGTGGCGGAAGCAGCAGCTGATGACAACAGCTGAGAAACAGCAGCAGCTCTCTTAGCAGAAGGAGAAGCAGCTGGGAAAATAATATCAACGTAACAAGTAACGATAGAGATTAAGGCAAACGCTACTCTCAAAGAAGCAGGTTGCAGACTGTCGTCAGGATTTTCTGGTTTGTTCTTGGGTTCATTCAAGAACGACTGGATTGCTAAGAAGAAAGCGGTCCAGGACAACATTTTATTTCTCATGAACATTGCCGCCATGGGTAACGATTGAGCAATTACTCCCGAAGCTTCTGAACGAGGTTTGGCAGGAATGTGTTTGTAACTAGGGTTAGTACTGACGAATATAAAGGTGTTCATAATGTAACAAACTTACGGTACCACGAGATCCTCTCTGATGACTGATGATGACATGATTATTAGCAAGTAGTTGTGGAGGAAACCTGGAGATTTGGACGATTCTTGATGAATCCCAATTGAGCCCTTTCTGGTCATGGGCGCACGACCGGTGATTTTTCACCTGAAGTCATGGACAGCATAAGAAGGTCCTTTTGGCCGTAGTAGTCGGACACGATAACGAGGATCATGTCGAGAGTAAAGCTGACACATGAGTTTGGTTGTGGGTTGGAGTTTTTCTGGGTCAATTTCAATGCTTTCTTACCCAAATCTCGCACCAATGCCATCTCGCTGGAATCAAGTAGTCGATCAACCCGAAGAAGTAGACAGAACGTCCATTTCGAGAGGCTTGGCGTGGCACTCAAGCTGAGCCATTTGGTGATGTATATCACAAGCTTGATGACGGTTGGATGGTCGAGTTGGTGAAAAAAATACAGCATCGGAGGAGGTTCTTGTTTCATTATGAGCTCTCTCCATGCATTTGCGGTTTCTGGCACTGGAAACTGGGCGATTTCAAGCTTCACGCCTTCCGAAACTAGTTGTTTGAGGTTCAAGAAGGATTCCATCACCGATTGGTGCCATTTAATATCAATTCGATGTTCAAACACCGAGGTTCTTGTCGCCTCATCAACATGCTGTTGCGAATTCTCTATACGAGGACTGAAGTGAATAACTGGGTCATTCTCGGCCTCCTGTCGAACCTGAAGAAGATACTGCAGTACAGGATCAGACTCGTCGAGCTTGAACACCGGATGCTGTCCAAATGTTTCGTCTAGTGGACCCTGGGTATGGCTCATAGGAAAAGGTGGGGCAGAAAATGCTGCGATGAGTTAGATAATGCGGGCCATATAATGTGCAGCATGATATTACTGAAACAAGAAATAAATCTGGGAAGAAGATCAGAATAAAGATGGGATAATACATGGCTTCATATATGAGCTTGCTGAGCCGGGTGTTTGTAGATGGAAGTGCTCTTGGGTATGCCTTCACACACATGAATGTAATGAATAGCCTACATGTACTACATTACCTACCGATGATTATATTGAAGGCCCCAACCCATAGCCCAAATGTATGGTCGTTCATTGTAAGTGTATACATGATGCAATTCAATGATCCCCGGTTACTCCTCTATCTTCCGTTTCTTCTTGGGAATGACCACCGGTGACCGTCGAAGCTGGTCAAGGATCTTCTCGTCAAAGTTCGACTGGCAAGTAGGACATTTGCCCAGGTCAGGAATCATACTTAATATACAGAGACACACGGAGCAGACAAACCCCAAATCAACCGACTTCCCTGTGATGAAACAACTGGCACGGTAGTTCACATTGGAGTTGGTGGGAAGAATTATAAGTGGCCGGATCGATGGCTCAATGAAAAATGCTGTACTTAGAGTCTGAATAAGTCCCTGAGGCTGTTGAATATGAAGGTAGACACCGTTGGTAGCATCCGATGCTTGTTGGAGATATGACGAGTTCTTAAATCCCAATTTGGCTATATCAATGGACAATTTCATCTTTTGAGCTGCGAATATACTGTTCATCATGGGGATGTACGAGATGTTATCATCGTCATTGGCAGTAACAACCAAGATTCTCGATTTCATGGACGAAAGGGACGTTGATCCTGTGGCTGACGAGGTTCCTCCGCCACCAGACCCACCTGAAGTCGGAGCCGTTGCTGATGCTGAGGTGGAACTTACCGCTGAAGCAGCTGCAGTTGTAGAAATAGACGGATCTAACGTCAACATCCGATTGGTATAAGTAAGCGCTATACTCAAAGCACCAGAAATGTATGATCTTGCGCTGGCTGCCAGGTCCAATTCACTTAGTTTGGTTAATTCTTCATTGAGTTCATCCAAAACAGCTTCATCCACCATACGAAACTGTTGATACATGTCCTTGTCTATTAAGCCTGGAGTTGATTGACGAGAGCTGGAATCATCGTCGTTACGGAGCGGATTCGGATAAAGAAACCGTGACCCTAATGCTGAGCTGGTGATGAATGCTACAAGATTGGAATTATTAAGGGAAAGATGGGCATTCACAAATACTAGAAGTGCCTTGGTAACTTCTTGAATTGAGATCTGGTCCTTGATATTAAACCATCCTTTCGGAGATATATCGAGTATCACCGTTAAAAGCGAAGGATCGTCATTTACCTCCTCTGCCACAACCTCCGTGAACACTCTGTCTGTAATGGCATCCATAAAGAATAGAATTGCTTTAGCGGTTGGCGTGAGGCAGCTCAACATGGATTAGGCCTGAGGCCCGTACACCCTCATCATCAACGGAGCTGGGGGCCTGAAGTCTACACCCGTGCACCACGTAAATACATCTAATGCTATATATACAGTAATTATTCGCCAATATCCTCGTACCAGTCCTGGGGTCTTTCCTTGATGAACTTTGTCATGAGGGTTTGGCATTCCTGGTTATTGAGGTTGACAACCTCAATGCCTTTGGACCGTAACAAGTCTTCTGCTCCCTGGAAGTTAACGTTCTCTCCAACGACGACTCTCTTGACTCCATACATGATACAGGCTCCTGAACACATATTGCAAGGAGAAAGCGTGGTGTACATGGTACAAGTCTTGTAAACCTTTCCTGGTAATCTTCCTGCGTTTTCAAGAGTAGAAATCTCTCCATGAAGAGTAGCAGAATCCTTCTGGAATCTCATGTTATGTCCTCTCCCTAAGACTGTTCCGTCCTCTGAGATAAGAGCTCCTCCGATAGGCACACCACCTTCTTTGTATCCTGTTGAAGTTAGTATTAATGGTGAAATTTTTCACGGACCCGTACCTGGGAATACGTACCTTGGATAGCCTCTTCGAGGGCGATTTGCATTCCTTTTTCGTCGTCAAACGGCATAGTAGTTGTTGCTTAATGATTATACTAAAGTGATACCTTCAGTAAACGATATTTAATCTCCAAAAAGTGTCTGCTGTTTCTTTCTGATAACGAGCTTGAAGGACGGAATCTCCCACCAAATCTTCCCGCGCATCTCAACGATGATGCTGATCTTTGTCCGGTCCATACTACGCATTTGGGAAACTTCCGCGGCAACGGCCTATTTGGGAAATTTGCGCTTCTAGCTTGGGTCCATGGCTGCAATATGCATTTTGGCCTATTTATACAAGTTTATATATCCATTTCTGTCGATAGCAACCACCATTGCAAAAGGACGGGTTATGACTGCAGCATCGCTGACAATGTCAACCCATAAGAACGAAGAGTTGACGTTATGTACCCCTTTGTTCGTTTCCTGAATAAGAGTTAATGAAGAATTGGCCCGATGGGTAGTAAATGATGAGCTACCATCAATAACAGATGATTTCTTGGGGTCATTGCAGTTCCACACAATAATCCTCTTGTCACTAGTTGCACTAATAAGGTAATTAGTACCATGGTGACTGTGGTATCCCAAGCACGTCATAGACATGCCGGTATCTATTTCAGTTTTGAGGTGATCAAAATCAATATTTAGCTCAGCGAAAATATTGTCAATGGATATCTGTTGTTTTTCATCGATCTCTTCTAGTTTATACGGATGTTTGGCACTCGAGGAACTAACATCACTTGAATTAAGTTGGGTATAGTAAAGTTGTCGACACTGAAAGTTGGGTACTTCCCACACCGAGATGTCTCCGTCCCCTCCTGTCATTGCAAAAAATGATGTCTCCCCGGATGATTTCTTGTCATCCACTGAAAAATCCGGAGGAAGCAAAATTAGCTTCTCGATTGATATTTTACCCGGTTTAACATTCCACCTTTTAATTAGAAGTTGAAACCGTAAATCCCAGAGTGTCAAAACCCCCTCAGAAGTACCCACAACCATCCAGATTTTATTAAACCCTACTATAAACGACGTTGGAACTCCGTAGTTGAGTGGATTTTGAAGCGTAAAATCACACTCCATAGTAATAAGATCATAACAAACTATTCGACACTGGTTGGTAATACCGATCAAACACGACTTATTAGAAAACATCAAGAAATCTAGCTGGAGAATGTATTCCGAATCGTTCAATTTAAGTTCTCGAATAGGCACCAACTTATTATACTTAACAATTCGTTTATTTTTACCTCTGACAACATCAATTCGGAAAATCTGCGTTTTTCCATCCATAGTGGATACAGCCATGACAAACCTATTAGGCATGAACTTTATGTCAGTAATGTGACTTTTTAAATCTACCCGGATCATAGGCCCTTTAGTGATGTTACGTTCTATCCGGGAAGGGTCCCAGACCTTAACCAGTCCAGATTCAGATCCCGTAACGAAGAATTCAGACGTCAGGCATACAGCTAAGACTGTTATACCGTCTATTTCGCTCCCGGTATTGGTCTTGATATGGGCAACAACGGCTCCTTTAGGGGTAAATGGAGTAGAAGACGACGAAGTAGGTGCAGACTGACGTTCAGGGCTTTTTACTACTTTACCAAATTCAGGGAAGTTTTCAAGGGTCGCATCAAACTCAACATTTTGAAGGTAATTCATGATAAATGGATTGGACCCTTTGTAACTATGTTTCATATTGTTAGATATGATCCGCTCATTGCTGACACTGAATACTCGATGAGTGGATTTGGTATCATTTGTCGAATGTATATGATGATGAGAAGGTGACGGAGTCTCATGACCAAGTTCTAATTGACCAAATACATTTGCTTCTACTGTTTGCAATGAGGCCTTCACTCTGAATGGAAGTAAGAGTGAATTTGAGTCTTTCGTTGATCTTATTGACAAAGAATCTTCAATACCTTCAATGTTAGTTTCGGTAGTCTTCGAGCGTGTATCGATTGCCTCTGTTTTGAAACAGACCTCAAAGAATATGTTTCTTGGAGGAAGATTGATTTCTTTAAGTCTTTCAAACTCTGTTTGATTTACATCACCATTTTTAATTAATTTTCCACGGTTCACGTATAGGATAAAATCTTTCAAAGCAAACACTTTCCAAAGATCTTTGTTATCAAGACCCACAGACTTCAATTTTAGAACCCATTGACGATCTTCAGATGACAATGGTATATTAGTGGTTCCTTGACCTGAGTTGCTTTCAGAATGTACATATACTGACTTTCCCATGTTCCTCGTAGGAGTGAGTACCCTCCTGTTTTTCCAGAACGACAGGGCTGTAGCATTCGAACACCAGGTCACAGATGCATCAAACACCTGTCGAGAAAGTGGACGGGTAACGCATGGATATATTGTATTCCATTCGATTGTTGCGATGTCATAAGATAAATAATTCTTAATCAAAGGATATAAGAAACAGTACTTGTCTGCATCCAGTAAATTTTCATTAATGGAAAGGATCAAGGATAACACAGATTGACGAATCCATTCATTGGGGTGTAAAAGGAGACATAATGAGCTCACCAAAATTTCTTTGTATATGGAAAGAGCATTAAACTCGTCTTTGGGATTGATCAATTTGCTAGCAATGAAATATTGAAAGACCTCAAGTACTTTCAAGATCACTAATTGCTCAACATCTTTCAACGATTGTATGAGTAATGGTAATAAGTATTGTTCAAAAGAAAGAACCCCTATATAAGCTCCAATATCGAGAACGGCATCGAGAAATGCTAATCGTAACTGAGAATTAGAATCATTTAGATACGTTATAAGGTGAGGCAAGATAATGTCATTTGTTTTAGGTACTCCAAAAAATTCACATAATGGTAAAATATGGTTGACCAAGCTAATTCTGACGTTCACGTTATTATCCGTCAATAAACTGAAAGAAATACTTTCAAAATCATCATTCAATTGTTGCAAATCATCTGACTTGGTTGATTTCTTTGCCATCATTAAAAATCGTTTAGATGTGGTGGCTAAATATGGAAGACACCGGGCCACTGTGGCCTTGACGTCGTCATCAACTCTGAGTAAATTATAAAGTTTTGGCATCAAATATTCCTGGAATACAAGTACATTGACTGGATTGATTGAAGAGCATGACGTAAGAAGGGTGGTTATAGATTTCAATGCAAAGCACATAACCAGAGAATTATGATTACTTTCGAGGAATTCACCTGATTCTTCATAGTCCATAGAACCTTGATCGATGTATTCATCCAAAAAGGTGCAAAGATAAGGCAAAGAACGATCGAGTTTTGTTTCGTCTGATATTCTTTCTGATAATGCAATTATAAGTTCACATGCTTTAATTTTGGATGTAGGGCGCTTGAGCGAGTTGACAATAGAAAATATCAAGTTAAGAATTATGATACAACCATCAGAACTGGTATTTTTTGGAAAAAAGTTTGTAGGCTTTATGGTATAATCTGAAGGCATTCCAGGAAGGTTTAATTTCAAGCAGACCTTCAGGTCTCTTTCAATTATTGGCAGGGATGAGAAGTCCAATTGTAAATGTTGACAAATCTGGGAGAAAGAATCATATATTCTATTGATTTTAACGTCACCCGGACTTTCGTCACCATCAACTAGCTCTGCTTGGTTCATATCATACATGAAATCATAAAGAAACTCATAAAAGTACTTAGGAAATGATTTGTCTTTATGATCATCAAGAACCTGAGAGGCGCTAGGTCTGAGTGAAGGGTCTGTTCGTATCAACAGTTTGATCATGTCGACAACATGGCTATCACCAATTCCGGATAGGTCAGGAGCATATTCATTCTTCATATACTTGAATAGCTGAGACAATGTGAAAAGAGGTTCTCCATCGTTGAAAAGCTCGCCTATAACGCACCCCAAGCTGAAGCATTCCATTTCATCGGTCAAGCCATTGAATTGATCGGATATTTGGGATTTTTTGGAATCGTAGAATCTTTCTGGGGCTAGATAACAAACCCTTCTACCTGAATTATCATAGTAAAATGAGTATTGATTGGGATTATCTTCGGGAATGAAACATGGCTTGGTATAATTGGCAAAATCAGACAACATAATCCAGTTCCACGATGTAACCAAGAAGTTCTCTAACCGTAGATCACCATGATGAATCCCCAACAGATGAATGGTGTCAACTATTTTGCACATTTGAAATACAAGAAATGACTTCTCTATAGGCTGCAAAAATGGCCTTATAGACAATCGGTCGTATACATTGGTTTTGATCATCTGTCTTATGACATAACCTGCCCGATCAGTCTCTATAATCTTGTGCCAGGTTATGATATTGGAATAGGACATCAAAAGACTGGACTCATGCTGAAGTTTTTTAAAGGTATCATCCAATTGAAGATTCATGTCTGTAGGTTTTATCAATAATTTAATCACCAATAATTGCCCCGTATGGCTATCAACAGCCTTAATTGTCTTAAGAAATCGACTGTTGCTCATCACCTCAAGGTATTGCACGTCCGGTAGAATATCCACATATGACAGTAGGGCTACTGTAGGTGCCGAGGGCGCCATTAGTGAAAGTCTTACCCCCATTGAAGAAGAATGATATTAATAACTATTAGCTAATACTAATTGAGTTATCGTGCATTTAAAACATGAGGCGCTACCATGCAAAAATTCTGCTGATTATGTAAGCGACTTCATGACAAGAGAATGATAAGTAGACACCACCGAAATGAATCGAACAGAAATGAAAGGTTACTGGATTTAAAAGTGATGTATCCGATGATTGTGTGCTGTTGAAGTTTAACGATTCAAGCTGGTCCATGTAATGGTGTGGGGATTACATCACACATGATAAGAAATTTTGTTAAATGGTTGCAAAATTCTCAAAAAATAAATGATAGTGGTCAATATACTACAGAAAACACAACTCTGAGATCCGTAGGTGATTACAATTCTTACAGTTGACTACGAGAACATATCGAAACGAGTCCTTTACATATCATTCTTTTGAATAACAATCATTCCAAATCACTTACTTAGTACATCTAAATCCCCTAAGCTTTTGCCAGTAATATACAGAAAACACAGGTATGAATAACAATTGTAGTCCAAGAAACTACATAAAGACCATCAAAGTGTTATAGTTTTGAAAACGTTTAAGCACGGTGTCTATCATCGTACTCTTCGTCATCTTCACCGATTTCAAAGCTATCCATACGACGTAAACCAACTGTTTCTTCGTTATCATAATCAATGGAACGGTTAACTTGCATAGATCTTCTCATAGAAGAAAATCCCCCAACCCCATTATCGAGAGGAGCCATGTCCTTACCATTGTGAATACCGAATAGTTCACGGTTTCTACCCTCATTTTCTTTTCTGGAAATATTCAAAAGATAAACTCCACTGAAAATGATTAAAAATCCAATTAATAAAGAGATAATATTGATGGCAGAAGCGGTATTAAAACCTCTAAATAAAATAAACGAGGCCAATAATGTAAAAGTGGTGAAAGTAACATAGTATAATGGGTTAACAATCGAGGTATCAAATTGATCTAATGCTTTGTTGAAATAAGTCATTTGAGTAAAAATACAAACAACAACCACTAAAATGAACAAGTATGTGGAAACATGGGTGAATTGATTATTTCCACTCAAAGTCAATTTCAACGCAATCCCGAAAGCTTTGATTGACATGACGGAAATTGACCCAACCGACGAACAAATAGAAATGTAAATAATTGGGTTGGTGTGTCCATATTTTGGTACAATCTTATAGATCATGAATAATGAATATAACGTCACGACAAATGCATAAAATAAAAACCCAGGTTTAGTAGCATATCCTAAAATTTCATCAACGGTTGCAATTTCCTTATCTGGAGGAGCATGTAATACAATAACTACTGATCCCATTAAGCAAATGGCACATCCCATCTTCCCCAAAGTTCCTAACTCTTCTTTTAAGAAAATAGCAGCCAAAACGGCTCCAATAATGACAGATAGCGCTCCTAATGGAGTAACCAAAATGGCTGGAGCAAACGTATAAGCAGCAAAATTGGCAACTTCTCCAATTGCCATAGTAGCCATACCCGCCCACCAGAGAGGACTCTGTAAATATTCGAATCCTTGGACTTGATCCGATCCGTTTCGGGCCGAAGCATCTATGAGTCCTTTTTTGGTAATGATGAATGACGTTCCTATCGCCAAGGATGACGACATAGCCAAGGCTAGACCAATATATTTATCATCAACCATAATGAGGTGGAAGTTGTGACTTGGAATTAACGTGGTTTAGTTGAGGCTGGGTTCGCGTCGGGTCGTGCCCGGCATTGCCCCGTGGTCGTGTAGGGATCAATTCCTTCATACACCAGAAAACGGCATCCGTACACCAAACACCAGTATCCATATGAGTTAATGCATTAGTGGGAGAGTTGGTAAAGATATGGGACTGTTGCTGTAGCAGCATCGTATAGTTAGCTGGGGTAGGCATGCCGAAAGTTCACTGACTCTTTGGGATCGATGTGCGTGGGTTTGTGTACCAGGTCGGGCTTATTTAGTGAGTGCTGCTTTGGGTGCAAAAAAATCATTACTTTTTATTTATGACCAAAATCAAACCAATTACATGGCAGCAGATTGTCTATCTCATCCCAGAATTTCAGTTGATTTTCTCGTACGTCAACGATTCCCCGATCAACATCTCGGAGATTTTGTGGTTTGGGTCTCATATCGTCACTATACTCTCAACTATCCTCTATATTCGCCATTCATGCTGGGGTTACATGGCTAGCACTGCTATACTTTATACTTATGCTTTTGTTACTTATGAGAACTTGTCTTCCTACTCCTTGATAGATTTCCTTAACTCTTATGATACGCATTTATTAATATATGGGTGGCTAGCAACGAACAATCCTCATTATTTGAAGTTCGTTCCTTTTTCTATCTACTCCGTGATCAATATAGGTAAGTACCTGGTGTCTTTGCTGACTGCAGAAAGTCCTTTGAAGCCTTTGGTTGACTACATGGAACCCAAGCTTTTGCAGGTAGCTAATAAACTCGAATTAGCAATCATGTTGCTTTACTTGTTTGAAGATTTTCTGGCTTTTACTCTCTATTTGTGGATATACTTGATAAAAACAACCACTTCATTCGAAGCTTCCCAAGCTATGTACGATATGGCTAATATTGCCATATCCATTCTTGATCATTGCGGAATTAGGCCAAGGTGGTTCGTGAGTTGGAAAACCAGTACCCAGCCTTCTCTTATCACACCAAAACCCAAGACTAGAGTGGCATCAACAGTATTTGAGACTTTTCCAGATATAAATAACGTGTTCGATTAATCTATAGTCCTCTATATAAATATTAGTTTGATAATTCTTCTTTCAACTCTTGTAGTTTATACCATCCTTCGCTATCTTCCCACATGGACTTACCTTTTGACATTAAGGATCTAACCGTTGTTCTGGCCTTATATTTCCAATCTTTACATACGACATCTCCTGCTCCATGTTTACCAGGAAGTTCACCATAATTCTCGTAAGCAGATACCAAATCAGAACATGACTCTACTGCGTCATTCCACACACTTTCATCCAATTCTAATTCTGGCTTTTGAGATAAGGCCCTGTATGCTTTCTCATGACAGTCAAGCGCTTGCCAAGGACGTTTTCTCCACATTTCAACTTTAGAAACTAATCTCCAACATCTTGCCGATGAATTTATTACCCCTGGAAGTATATTGCAAATAAGATCAATGCAAGATGATTGATAATGAGTAAGACGTTCTCCTTCTTTAGGATATTCGGTTCCAACAAGAATCTCACCTAGTTTTTCAAGCACAGGAATATCAACCGACTGCCCTTTCATTTGTAAAATTTCTTTACAAGCTAATAATACATCAGTCCATTCATGTAACTTAGCTGCCACTAAAAGGTAGTTTTCATAGATTCTCCATGACTTTTTATTTTCGCCAGCACTCCTAATGGCCCTTTTTAATGCATTGAAAGCTGGCCGAGCTTTATCGGTTTTTAACAAGGCCGTACCAAGGTTAGACCATGCATGTGAGTTTGAATCATCAAGGGCCACACAACGAGTAAAAGCTTCCGATGCCAATTCAAATTGACCGATTTCCAATCCACAACATCCATAAAAGAACCAGTTTTCATAAGATAATGGATTAGCTGTTAGACAATCATGCATGTGATCTATAGCCAATTCAACATTCTTAGTTAATCCAGAATTCATAGGAGGACCATAAAAGTAACGAGATAATGATGCTTTAGCCTTAGCGTAACGACCAATCTCCCATGCCTTCTCCCAGTACTGAGGATCTTGCTTTATATCACCCAAGATACTTATTGCTCTTGCATCTTCAGGATGCGATTTGATTCTTTCAACAATCATTTGTTCGGCTTCTGATTCATTGTCAAGAGCAGCATAACATAAAGCAGCCTCACAAACAAGATTGAGTCGTTGGTAAATATCAATGGCGGATCTTAAAATACCAATGCTTATATACTTTTCAGCTAACTTGACATCCATGGCCCATTGCGGCATTAATGGCAACTGATGAATAAACCTCATTCTGGTGGCAGCAGCAGAGTTGTGATTAGCTTCATCTGGCTGGCCTTCAGGGATCATTCTTGTTTTGATTTTAATGCCTACTTCTTCCACTAATGAAGTCATTTGTAAAATACCTCTTTCAATGGTACGTGCTTTATTTGTTTCAAGTAAAGACCTTTCCCATAATGCTCTACTAAATACCGACCAGTTAGCACCTTTCGAAGATGTGTAAAGAATTCTAGATACTAAAGCGGCCATCTCTTCCTCCACCAATGAATTTCCGGAGGGCGAAGTTTGTTTAAGAGTGGTGAGTCGAAGAAGAAGTTGAATGTTGTCAAGATCGTTCAATAAAGGTTGGTCATTAGGGTCAAGCTCCTTTAACTCATGAGGAATATCATCTTGTTTGAAAGCAATAGGAAGTAACTTCTCTTGTTCAGACTCGTTGTCTTCAGGGAATTCATCAAGTTTGATTTTCTTAGAGTCTGGCTGATCTTCAATCTGCAAATCATCGAGAGATTCAAACTGTGGTTTTTCAAGAAGAAGATCCGAGTTTAAATCAAAGTTTTCTGGATTCTCATGATTATCATTGGTCTCTTTTCCATAAATACTAGATGATTTACTTTTAGCAAGCAATATAAGAGCAGCCGTATGGAATGTTTGAAACTTAGTTCTTTTGGCCTTAGCACCAGATAAGACAAAATTAAACCCAGATAATTGTCTAGCCCTACCCAAGAACGGGATAGACAAATGTTCTGTTTGGGCATGAATTCCATTACGAGCACTTTCTAAACAGTAGATCAATTGGAGATTGCTTTGTAATTCTTCATTATCAAGACATCTGCTAAGTACATTGACGGATTCTGCAGTCATTAGAGTGGAAGATACAGTGGAAAGAATGCTGACGGGTTCCGATATGATTGAAATATGCACTTGCAATGCTCTTGCTCTCCACCATTGAAGCGAAGCCTGGATTGGATCATCGTTAACAGAACTAACAGATGAACTGGATTCTACAATTTGGTCGATTGTTATACTTTTTTTCTTATTGACAAGCGATAAATTGTTGTCAATCCCATTCAATTTTTCAAATATGAGTAACGAAATCACAATCCATAATGGATCCACCATCAAATCATATGCCGTTTGTCCTTCAACTGCAAGGAGACGAACGCATTCAAGTTGAACAAGATTCTCATCCACATCACTAAAGAAGAAGTCTTTGCTGGTGAACCCGATTCCGGGACCAGTAAAGTTAACTTGAATGAAAGTCTGGAGTAATGCGATGGCAGTTATTTGGAGATGAGCACGGACCAAGGTTTCATCACCAAAATGACGGTGAAAGTTTGAATAAACAACTTCAACATACTTCTTAATCACCAAATCCAATGGTTCTTTAGGAAATGATGACAACACCTCTTTATTTTCCTCATTTAAGAGTATCGTTTTATAATCCGCATGCTTCAAAAGGCTGCTAGAATCTCCGCGAAGAATATATTTGAATGGTTCCACTATGGATTGCCATTTTTGATCCAACTCTTCGGGAATCCGGATGTTTTCTTCCGGCAATCCAAGAAGAAGCTGTCCCAATATTGATCCAACTTGGGTGTGTGCAGCTGTCATGGCGATGAGATGAAGATGAGTATTTGAGTATGAAAAATTTCTCGCGATGTCTCAACTCTTCTGCAAAGAAAATGAAATATCTACCAGGATCGATCACGAAAATAGTTTAGATTACTTGGTTAGTAACGCAGAGGCCTGCAGTGTGAGGGTGTTGAAATCATGTAATACGTCTATTTCTGTTGATATATATATGTGTATGATGTAGATTTGTATCATGCTTGCTTAACCTGCGAGCTACTTGATACTTAATTAGGTTTGGTGAAACCTTTATCTCCATACCAAAATGCCTGTCAGTTTCACGTTGATCCTCCAAAAAACGATAAACGTTTCTTCTCGCTAGTTGTGCTCTCCGAACGTTTATGTTCAGAGGATTTCCGAGACTTGGGTTTCTTCAAGGAATTTCGAATCGAGATTCGATTCATCTTACTGCCGTTTTCGGGATTTTCATCGTCGGAGGCAAAATCAATCACTTCTTCTTGAAAGCTTATTCTAGCTGGGTCTTGTCTCGACGAGATTCTCTTTTTGAACTGAGGCTTTGATTCTTGCAAGTCAATCAATGATGGTTCTGCATCCAATTTATAGCTATCTCTTATCTTTGGTTGCAATATTGGCGTAGCACCTGGAGTTCCTGAGTTGGAGCTAGACGAGTCCAACCCCACCTCGAGGTCAATCAAGTTAGGCTCATTTAAATGCTGCTTGTTTTCACCTAAAGACATTGTCATAAACTGTTCGTTTAGTTGCCCACTACTTGCAGAAGCCCCTGAAGTACCCGTTTTACCAAGGGTGGGGATCGTATTGAGGGATCCTGGGTGTGATGACACTTTTGCCATTGGTGATGAAGTATACTCTCCCCATGGATTCGCAAGTTTGGCAGAAGGTGTTCCTGAGTATGGAAAAGGGTTTGGCTTATTTTTGGGATTAACCGTAGGCACATTGGGTGTGCTGATGAATTGACTTTTCCCGGATCGTTCCCCTAATTCAAACCTAGCTGGACGGTTACCAGATATTTCATAGGGTGGCCGTGATTCTCGAGCCTCAACAACATCCGTCGAAATATCTTGGGATGATTTTGTTGTTCTGATACTGGGATAATCGTAATTGAGAGGGCGGTCCGAATTCTCGTGTGATGAAGAAATGTCAGGCTTGTCATAATTTTCGACATCTGAAGTCAATTGAAATAGATTCTCTTTGTTCAGATCCACTTTACTTGCTTCTGGTTCACGAGTTGTTTCTTTAGTTTCTTCTTGGACATGAACATTGAAATCTTCACTTCCAGTGGTGACAGCCGATTTCAGACTCACAACAGAATGTTCACTTTTTGAGCTTTGACTGGTTTTTTGTGGTTGAGCCAAAGTTGGAGGAGACTTGCTTCCTCCTCCGAAAATATCATCAGCCAATTTTTCAGCATCTTTACTAGGCTTATTCGAATCTGAATTCGGCTTTTCCCATGCTTCCTTCGACTCAAATTCAGAGCCAGCTTTCGATTTATCGGAAGCTTTCCTAGAAGGGTATTGGTGTTGCTGAATCTGTAGTTGATTCTGATAATTATCCATCTGGTATTGATACAGTTGATGCTGAAGGTTGTAATGCTGAAGATTTTCGGGGCTAAGCTTTTTAATTTCAGGAGAAGATAACACCGGAGGCCTGAAGGATGGAGGATTTATTTGATTATCTGGATGCAGTTTGACAGAAGTACTTGAACTAGTAGATTTCATTTGCTCAGATGTTTGAGGAACATCAATTGCATCCAAAGAGGGATATCGTTCTTCAACGTTATCAAGGTTCTCAAATGAAAAACTATCATCCAAGTCAGAATCTTGATTATCAGGTACTTGGTCTGATCTACTAGGTACATGATGATCAGCAGGAACGGTATCAGCGACAGGCACCAGTACAGGGACAGGGGTGACAGGTACTGGGACAGCAGGTACGGATGGAGCGGGAACAGGGGTTGCTTCTTTTGAGGATGGTATATGAGGAGATGGATGAGAATGATGAGCAGGAGCGTCTGATTTTGCTGATGGGGTTTCTGAACGGTTATACTGTTGCTGTTGTTGTTGGTAATATAATTGTTGTTGCTTAAGGAGTTCGTCCTGCTTTTTACGTTGATATTCATGAAGAGCATGGAAGTTGTAAGGTCCTTGTTTGTAGAAATCATCAATGGCCAAGTCTTTAAACTTAATATTGAGCATGGTGGCAACCAAAATGATAACTTGAACAATATTGGGTCGAAAGAAGGGGTTTTCCTGAAGCATGATGATTATTAGATTTTTTAGATCTCCTGAATACAAAGGTGCAGGTAGGAACTGAAACGATGCATGTAGGATAGCAATATCACCGTTAGCTTCGAAAGGAGTAGTATAGTAGCATAATTTATAAAGAAAGCATCCCAAAGCCCAAATGTCTGATTTTTCATCAATTGGGAAACCTCTATACAAGTCAATCATTTCTGGAGACCGATATTGAGGCGTGGTTTGATAAAGAATATCATGGCTCAACATTCTGAACTCATTTTGATCTTTCGGAGGCATTACAGGAGAAGTAGTTGAGCCAAAATCACATAGTTTAAAATGGTGATTAGCGTCAATTAACACGTTTTCAATTTTGATGTCACGATGGATCATTTTAAGCTTGTGCATCTCATAGACTCCAATTGAAATGTCCAACATGATATTCAAGATCTCTGGTTCTGATAATTTCGTTTTGATTCGTTCATTCATGAAGTCTAACAAAGAATGATTTGGACACAACTCCATAAGTACCAATACCTGGTAAGTTCCATCTGGTAATCGTTCAGCATGCGAATCATAATATCTGACGATGCTTCTGCCATGCCGTAACACTTTCATTACATCTACTTCCTTTCTTAATTGATTGAGTCCGGTTTTATCCGGAACAATTACTCGTTTTAAACATGCAACCGGGAGGTCTTGATCTTCCGACTCTAGAGTCACCTTATAAATGTGGGCAAATCCTCCTTCGGACAAATATTCAACTATCGTAACGACATGGCTACCGACTTGAAGCCGAGTTCCTGGCGGAAGTTTGGCAATGCCCATTGATATGATGATGATTCGGGATTAGAAGGCGTCTAATTTTGGGTACAAATAACCCCAAATACTCACTGCTTTTGGTCAGGCACACGAGTGGCTGCGAATAATCTATACGCCATGATTTTAGTATATGGATGGGAATTGGCAGATCCACGGAGTCTGACAGACTTGGGAAGCTCTGAAGATACGGAGGAAAGGTTTCGAAACAGGCCCCATCCTTTTTTTACGGCGGAATTTGGTGGGTTGTTGAGTTATACTGATGTATTTATCTATAGATGAGCAAATAGACGAGCATAAGCAGATGAGATGCTGGTGCTTGATATAGACGTAGTAAAAGCATGTGGGTGGTGAAAGCAGAGACAATTTCCATTGGAGGTGTGGTTACGAGGGTTCTTGCCATTAGGAGGATGTGTGTTTTGTTCAAGTAGGAGAAGTTGAATACTTGGTGCCGTGAATATTTAATGCAGAGAATACTTCTCGTTTAGTAGCATACCGTATACTGAAATATTGTAGTTTGCATCAATTTTGTGTATTTTGTAAACATATGGAGACCTGTCGTCGTAGTTTACAGATAAAGTCCTCCAAAGAAGAAGTTATGTTCTCGGTTCATACTATCATTAGTGATATTCACATACTTGGTGATTTGCTTCACGTATTCACCATTGCAACATTGGATGATCTACAGCTCATACTCTTGCTTGAGCAACTGGTCAATTTCATCAAATGAAAACGGAACAAAGATCATCTCTACTCCTGCTTCGTTCTTGGTCAACGTACACATTTTATGTTCCACGAATTCTCCCAACATGGTTCTAAAACTAATTTCGTTTGAGGTGATGAATTCCTCCACACAGGCATTATATACATCCTTAAATGTGATTGCCAGCTTGATGTTTCCTCTGAGCCCGGTCCGGCCGACTTTGGTGGTTTGAGTTTTATTAAGATTATCAAGTTGCTTTTTGAGTAATATTTGATATAGTCTTCTTGCATTTGCGGTCAATGATGTTAACACATACTTAGCACCTTTGTTACCCACGAATTTCTTACTTTTGCCCATACTCAACACGTCTTTGAATGTTAACTCGGTGCTATATGGCTCATACGTAGTAACATCATGCCAAATGAAATTAAAGTTTTTCAATCGAAACGAATCCCATAATAAACTTGCATTGAAATTATCAACTGACGAAATTAGCCATACTTCTGGCAATGAACACAACTGAGAAAGCGAATCTTGGGTTCTTTCATCTCGAAGTGCTTCTCCATCTAAGTTATGAATTGCTAATATTAACTTGGGACGAATCATTTTGTTCTTCTCCACTACTCGCTCGGAGTTTAACGTTTGAATAATTATTGGAATAGATTCAGATATGTGCTTGGATACCTTCTTTTCTGGAGTAAGTACCGAGGCCATATCCAAAACAACATTCCGTAGTTTGGATCCTGGATTATATCCATTGATGATCAAAATTGGCGGCACCGATTCCTTGAATACTTGCTTATACCAATTACCAAGATAGTTCTGTAGAAAATCAACAATTGGATTGATTTTAGATCCGATCCCATAAAAGTTAAGATTGAATCCTTGTGTCAATTGGAAACACCACTGAGCGTAAAGTGATTTATATAAGTTTCGTAGATTGCTTCGTTCTTGTTTCAAGACCAGGCGGCTCAATTTAACGTATGGCAAGAATTCATCATATTCAAGCTTCGGTGCTAATTGATGAAGTGAATTCCCACTAGTTTGTGGTCTCATACTGTGTTGTTCGAAGTAGCCTTCTGACCCTTCGAGAAAGAATGCTCTATCATCTGTCAATCTACCAGTCTGTTTAGCACCCAAGTTAGAATTAGGAAAATACTTAGCCATATAATCCGGATCAGCTATTTCACCATTCTCGTCGAGGTTAGGCACTGGTAGTGGTTCAAATTTTGTTCCTTGCAGTTGACCATTTGTGTCGTTTTCTAATGGTTTTTTCAGTTCGGAAATCCCACTGATGATCGGAACAGATGAAAACTGACTATCACCAGAATTTTCGAAGTTTAGTGTGATTAAAGATCGCTTAGGAGCCTCAGTAGGTACGGCAGTAGGCTGCTGGCTCTGTTTTATGTCTTGGAAAAAGGATTCGTCATCCATTTGAAATATACTCTTGACGTTCCCAATGACATCGTCAGCCTTACTTGGACGACCCACCTTTCCTCTTTTTGGCTTCTCTGGCCTCGTTCTTGGCCTTCCTACCTTTCTAGGCGAGTTTGGATCTTTTGGAGGCCTTGCTGGATGAATTCGGGGTCTACCTACTTTTCTGGGGGAGTCGGGATCTTGCTTTAGTTTCTGAGCATGCATTCTTGGACGGCCCCGTTTTCGAGGACTTTCCTTCTTTGCCACGTATTCATCGTCACTGAATTCCATGTCGTCATAATCTTCTTCTTCCGACTCTTCATCTTTATAAGCGTCATTATCGTCGTTATCGGAATCATCTACGCGTTGAGCCAGTCTTCTACTGCGTCTAGATCTCCGGATAATTTCTGTAGCCAACTCCTTCTCTTGCTGGCGTAAGTAGTCATCATCATCATCTTCATCATCTATTTCTTCATCAATCATCAATCGACGATATGCTCTTTTCCTGGCCGATCTGTCCAAGTCTTGTTTAGGTCTTTTCTCAGGTGATTTAAGACCTGCCCTTCCATTTGGGGTTCGAATCGGTGACATGCCAATGACACCTCGACTCGGCGTAGCCTTCCCATTGGATATACCAGCTTTATCACCATCAATTATTCGTCCGTCATTTCTAGGCGTGGTGGGTGCTTTTCTGGGGGAATTCATGGCCACTAAGTATAACGTAGGCTCGGAATTTTTCACCGTCAGCGGAACCTCATCTCGGAGGATTCAGGAATTTTTCACTCCATCAACTTCTACTTCATCACTTAAACTTAGAAGAATAACGCATTCTCCATGCTTTCCTTCTGCCCAAACTGCTCTAACATGTTGTTGGTGGGCCAAGGAGAAGATGGCCGAAGTAAATTCCACTGTCCAACCTGTCCGTATGAGTTTAGAATCGAGGGACTTTCAATCTTTGATCGCAAGAAACTTCCAAGAAAAGAAGTCGATGATGTCTTGGGAGGTGAAGGTGCCTGGGACAATGTGGACCAAACTGCTGCCCAATGTCCCGTAGATTCATGTGGTGGTGACAAAGCATATTTCTTCCAATTACAAATTAGATCGGCTGATGAGCCTATGACCACTTTCTATAAGTGTGTAAAATGTTCTCATCAATGGAGAGAAAATTAAATGTATATTATGATGTATTTAAATATTACGACGTTCAGTTATCCCAATGTGTATGACCAGATGCTTAGCTAGAGTATGACGTTTATAATGAAGTATTTTCAACGTCATAAAGCTTGAATTCCCATGATATGAATGCGTTTGTTACCTATCTGCAAGCTAGGCATGGTATTCAAGACACACCGACTTATTGTACATTCATGACCGGCTACTGATAATCCGCATACCAATCCACGCCATGGGATTTGCTTCTAGCTGCCTCTGCACCGATTCCACACGTTCTTGGTCTATCGACAGTCCGGGGTAAATCACTGAGGTGGACCCCGATGTTCCGCCAAACGATTTTTCGATAGACTGGAAACTCGACGCAATGACTGATTCTTGATCGGTGAAGTGGTGCTCTGCGTCCCTTTCAGCTAGAGGAGGAACAATTCGGGAGATCGAAACTCCTTCAGTGGTGGACTCACTGTCGGTTTCGCTGTGTCCTCCTAGCCGAGACTCGGTTGGATTACGATATCTTTCGTCTTCAATATCATAAACTATTCCTGATCCAGGCGACAAAAACTTATACTTCTTCTGCTGCTTCTCAATAAACTTTTGTACTCGTTCATCTCGGTTGACTTTGGAGAAATCTGAAACTCGAACTCGTTTCTTCTTTTTAACCTGGAACCGGGACAAGAACCCTCGGAATGCAAACTTCTTTCGTTCGAGTTGTTGAACAACCAACTTAGCTTCGTCGTTACACTCACTAATACTCCAACGGTTGATCACTTGGATGGGTGCTGCCATAATATTTTCATGTATATGTCCGTACTTCTTAAGCTCAGCATCATCAAAGGCGAAACGAGTTCCGCTGCACACGTCTTTAAAAACTCGACACATTACAAATCCATTTTGCCATGTTCTCTTCGACGTACAACAGGGGTACACTTGTTTGGGACGAAATATTTCCAATAATTGCTTCGTTTCACTGTAGGAAGAGTGTCTAGAAAAAATTAGTTTGATTTCACATGGTAGAAGCTCGTCTCCATTCTTGGGTAGAATCCACTCACGTTGCCGAAATGAATAAAGATTATTCCCATTGGGGGTTTCACGAACTAAAATTAGTTCATTTCGTTTCTCTTGGTCCAGGATATTAGTCAATTTCAAAGGTAGAAATACTCCAGCATAATCCATTATGTTGAAATCAATGCATTGTTTGACCTTAACTGGTATTGACGTACTACAAATTTGGTCACATGTATGATAAACTCTTCTGTTAGAGGTAGTTGATTGCGAAGCAGTTTCAAGTACTTTGCCTAGTTCTGTTTGGTTTAAGATTCGAAAGCGACTTTTCATCTTATCACTAGCGTGTAAATTTCCAGGAACAGCCTTAAGAACATGACCCCAAACTTCCTCAAAACCTAGGGTCTTATCTATGAAATGGAACTCAATATTTTCATCCTCAGGATACAACTGAAGCATGTTAATGAGATTTTCCATTCCATCATGGAAGTTTGAGAGTTCAATGAATGGCTCGCCTCTATAAGCGAATGACGAGTCGAAGTAAATATTGTCAAGTTGTCTTCGGCCACAAATGTAAGGAAACAAGAATGGGTTACGAACAAGTGACTGAGTCCACCATGACTCTGCTCGAATATCACCAGTATAAAGAACAGCTTTATCGTCGCCCTCTATGAGGAACATAGTGGAACCTGGACAGTGGATGTTGGCGATGAGGGTAACTAAAATCTCTTCTCCATCAACAAGAACAGAAAAGGGCTTGTTGTAGTCAACTGTTTTCAAGAAACGGGCAACACGGCCATATTTTGGATCTGTTGCAATCAATTTTTGCGTTAGTTCGGTGCAATAAACCACATTCGAAAAGCACTTTGCTTCGAGACCAGAAAGGTGATCCACATGGAAATGACTCAATAAGAATACCTTAGCATTATTACTGAAACGGTCAATACTTATGCCTTCGAATTCAGTGACGACTCCATGAAATGTGTTGCCAGACATTTTTAGCAGCCAGGAAAAAAAAGTTAGAGTCTCAGAAAAATGCTCTCAAACTCAATATAAGCGTAGCAAGAAGCAAAGATCACCACCATGAGATTCTTATTGACATTATTAGGTTTATTAGTAATATGCTTAAATGACGAAGGTGAAAAGTATCATGAGAGTGAAAAGGCCATACAAATCAGTTAGTTAGGTAGCGAGATCGTACTGTTTGTGACTGTATGAAAAACTCATGCAGTAAATGACCACACAAAGAATTATACGTTCTTAAATTAACACCCCATAGTATTCAGCACGTTTATACTTTAAGTAAAGTTGTTCCCACTGCACCACAAACCGATCGGAGATGGGTAGAAGAAGAAGCCCACTCAAACTCAAACTATCAACACGAGCAAAGCTTTCCACGTAGATGATCCGAGTTCTGCACAAGCCAAAGTATTTCATCATAAATACAATGTATGCCAATGGGACGCTAGTTCCCGGCCCGTTAAGAAGCAAGACATGAGGTAATTGCGGTAAGTTTCGTATGTTCTGAATGGTGGAAACAAATGACTGAAGAGTGGTTTTGACAGACAGCAACCACGGCTGGCCCACACTTCTGGCACGACGAAGTTGCATGTAGTTAGCGGAGTACGGGGATTCCATTAGTGACTGGTGTTCGAAATCACGGGCTTTTTCAAGAGACGTAGTGTCTCCAGAGGAAACCACCCAGGTTCTAGTAAATGATGAAATATTGACCCCCGAGAGGATACGAAGCATTTCTCCCGTATGCCCACCTGATCCGAGAAGAACCATGATGTTACATCCCTTTATGGACTCGGGAAATACCTCGATAGGGTTGAACAGTGTTGGAGATGGGTTTATTGAATTGACAGCAGGAAGAATCATTATAAGCCGAATGAGGGCTATTATCAAGGGGAGAACGAATACTGCCACTCGAAAGCAAAGTTTTGTTTCCGGGTTCATCTTAAAAGAGTAAAGAACCACCGCTATATGTGAATATTGACCCTGAGAGGTAGGTATGTAACTAATTTGATAAATAAAATAAGGTTAAAAAAAACTTGTTTATTAAAAATGATTAGCCTACGCACATCGATCTGGATCCACAATGTAGACCAAAATCACCAAAAAGCAAAATCACCAAAATGAAGCAAAATGTTCCGCCTATGCAGATGAGAGTAGAAGAAACTGGTTTTATTCTGAATGCTTACAATGGGAATCGAGTGAGGTGATGATAAGTGTATATATTGTTTGTATTGATGTTATAACTCGTAATCACGAATGCGATGGTTCAACTCCAGAGAGGGCACTGATTGTTTGGATGACCCCGTAGACACTCCTTGTGGCTTGTTCAGTGGAGTACTAGAAGGTTTTATGAGTTTCTTTGGAGTCTTTTTAGTGACTTTTTTCACATTTGTCCCCGACAGTTGCATCATCTTAGAAGCTACCATGGCTAGTTTATTATGCTCATCTTTACTGCTTCCCAAAGATCTAGGCTGTCCCCAACAAACCCTGACGGGAAACTTCTTGTTGAATATGAGAAGACCGGGACCATTGGAGTTTCTGTTTATCGGGTTCTTCGAGACCGAGGCGGCAAATGTTTCAGCGTCGGCTCGGGAATTGAAACTAACAAATCCACATTTGGATCGATGGACAATGGTGATGGAGCTTATGGGACCAAACTTAGAGCAGTGGTCTGATATAACATACTGCGGAAGGTCTTCGCTTATGCCAAATATGAAGAATGACTTCAACAGATCGTTATCCGGAGTTTGGAGCAGACCATTGAAGGGAAGTTGACTGGAAATTTTAGATACATCAACATTAGCCAATTTCTTGGTGTCGCCAGAAGGCTTACTGGCGATTTGGGGTTTGACATTGCCTAGCCGTTCCGAAAGCTTGCTAAGTATATTGTCAGCTTCATCATTATATGCCTGAGATTCGAATTTAGCTTGTTGTTTGTCTGCAAGTATGGCTTTAACCTCTTTATTTGTGGACGTCGTTAATGATTCGAACTGATTGGGAATCCCTGCCATTTTCAATGCTGTATCTCGGATCTCAAGAGGGATCATATACGTTATATCCATCATACAGCTTTGACAACAGTGTTTGGCACGAGCACATGTAAGACATATTATGGTTTTTTTAGACTGGTTAGAACTCCGGCTTATATTCCAGCGAAACACGATAAATGGTCGGGTACAAACCTTGCATTCTTCTCCATCTGGTTGCCGAATCATCTTCACGTGCTTGTTGGGTCCACAACATGATGAACAAATTGCAGGGAAGTCTTCCATGTCAAAATAATAGTATATGAACAAGTAAGAAAAGAAAACTACTACAAATTGGAGAAAATTAATGAGATGCGCATCGCATCCTATAATTTGGCTCTAATCTACAATACAGACATGATAAAGATACTAGATACAGCATCTAACACACGTAACATGATACGCCCAAGCTGGTCTTAATTGTTAGTAATTATCAAGAAATGATTGAAAAAAGTGAATTCTCAGTGTTAAAAAGCTCTGATTTTTTTTTGATCCACATGAGGTTTCAGGTGAAGAAATTCGTAGTTGTTGTTAAAAATTCATCATATGAATTCACTTAATATTCACGACACTTACATACCATTTGATTCATGGATCACTCCATGTTATACTGTTACAAAATGTCGTAATTCGTTTGTGTATATCGTAGTTTAATGTAGTTGAAATATTTTTTTTTCTCGAGGCTCACCTCTGCTATTTATACAAAATTTATATATACTGTTACCCGCACCTTGCAACCATGATGCTGCAAATTATGGATTATGGATATGGTTGCAAAGTTGATTCAATAGAGTAAGATTGCTGCTGACTTCATCATCTAGAGTGATCGACAAGAACATTTCAGCATTAATTTGCGACTCTTTGACACTGACGTACATAAACTCGTTTCGCAGCCATCCCAAATATCCCAGAGGATACTGCTGCAACATTTGAATAACCAAATTCAAGTCCAGGAGGATACGTGATCTTATCTTTGATTGAGTCATAGCGTTAATGGGAGCATACTTTACAGTTTCCAATATGGCCTTTGTGTATAATGCGGTTTTTGATACATCATCTCTGTAAAGATTGGTTCTTTCCACCTCAAAGATCAGGTCAAGATTCCCTTTTTGAAGTTCGTTGATTCTAGTTGTCACGTTTGGTTTTTGCAGTATCCACAAGTGTATAAGACCAGCTTGGCAAGCTTTGACATCATATTTCAATAAGAACTCACTCGAAATGGAGTTAAGTAATATTGAAGGTGGTTTCGGATATTGGCAATTCAACATTTGGTTTATGGTAGAACTGGCCAACAATCGAACTTCGATGTCTTCATCGCAAAGACAATTATACATCATACAAATGCCCTCTTCCAAACCCTCCGAGCTTGTCATCACGTACTTCGATACTGCCTTTGCACCGTAAAATCGGACATTTACTGGCTGTAAGTCATCAAGATATTCCCTACATAAGTCAAGGATGTGCACATTATCGGCCGATGCCAATAAATATGTTGCCATCGACTTAATAATTGTCAGGCTTTGTCCATAGGCAATATTTTTGATCATTGCAATATTAGGTAAGCCATCAGAACTATCTAATTTGCAAAGAAGTTCTAACGTGTTGTATTTGATGTCCGTTATGACACATGTTTCCAAAATTCGTGTTAATTCCAAGTGCAACTCATTGGAATAAGGTTCAACGGAACCAACATTAGCGATACAAAATTTCAAAGCCCTCAGCTGAATATCGGGGTAGTCATTTTGGGATAGGCATAAGAGAATTAAATCCATATCTAACATGTCCTGGCGTAGATGTTGGTCAAGAAGCAATGCTGCCAATGATTCGAGCATCAACTTCCATGATCCACTCAACGATTTTACTGGGCTAAATAAGAACGAAATGAAGATATGACCAAGATAATTCAATATTTCATGAGGTATACAGCATCTGTTCAAGATATCAAGGTATACTTTGAATACGGCATGCAGCTTATGTAGGAATGCCGATATGTTATCAATTAAAGTCAAGTAGAGTGACTTGGAACTATCTGACTGCAATTTCAATATTTCAAGGGCACAAAGTAAAGTTCCATGAACAAGATTTTCATTCACTTCTATGATACCTTGTTTCACCAAGTATAAGGAATAATCATTTCTTTCCAGAGGACTTAGAATGGACGCTAACAGTCTTGCAGTCATTTGACGAATTTTCCAATCCTCATGACCCAAATACGGTAACAACGTTTTCTTGAACATGGTCATCTCATGATCTTTGTCACCTTGACTCTCCAATTGACTAAGTATGGTAAGAATTGGAAAGGTTGTGTATGGTAAAAGTTCTAGTAGAAGTTCAAACATTCCATCGTAGCTGTTGAAAAAATGCCTGGATGAAATTTTAGGTATGTTAGCTTCAATTTTTTCAGTACCAAACACCTTATTATGTACGGCAGAGAATAACATAACAGCACAGTTCCTGATTGCCCATGTCTTATTATTGAAGTTATTTAACGATAACTCAAAACATTCTTTGACAAATTTTGTTGATATATCTGTTAGCTTAGAGTCTAGAAATATATACCCCATACAGTTGAATGCATGTACTTGAGGAATATCTGATTTTTGATCAGGATTAACTTCGTATGGAACTTTGGCAATCTCAATAAATTTATGAAAGACAATACCTCCTAGTTCATGGTAAATATTAGTATTTTTAGCCCCACTTAAAATTCCCGTGAACAAGTAAGGAAGTCCACCTGACCTTCTGGATATTGATTGGTTTCTTTCTTCAATTAACCGAATATTTTTATGGATCAAGATCTCTGGAACTGCTTTCAACGAATTACGTTTGAAAAATAATTCTATGGTATCAACAAAGACAGGATATATCGACGAAAATGCCCCTCTGTGATGGACACAAGCTAATTGATCCATTATTAAATCACATCCCTGTAATAACTGTTCATCATTGAGCCGAGGAAGAATTGTTCCTAGAAGAGATGTAGCTTCTTTGATTACCTTCCAATTGAAGTTAGATCTGACATGGTCTTCATCCAACGAAGTAAGTGGCAACAGAAGGGGCACTTTGACCAAGCTCCATATTTGGGTTATTTGACTTGTGATCCGTGAATATATTTCAATTGAAAAATTTATCACAACAGTTTTTAGTATTAAATTTAAAGCTGTAAAATCTCCATGTATTCTCGCTTCTGAGGGTAATTCGGACGAAGAGGACAATACCAGTAGCCCCTTATCAATATCATTGGAGATGGCCTCTATTATTTTTGTTGAATGTTTAGTATCAGAAACTCGATCATATAAGGTTGCCATGAAGTGTAAGATTACAGCACCCCCATCGCTATTTCTTCCTTTGAGATCATGAAGAATATCTAAAGAAGTTTGCAATAAATGATCGAAGGAGCCATTAATTGACCTCAATAGAATTGCTTGAGGACATCTTAAAAGTATGTTAGAGCTATCATTTCTGATATCTTCATAATTACTGGTCATATTGTTCAAAAGATGATGAATAATGTCATCATTATATATAAGAAGCGATGTTGAAATATCAAGCTCAACCAAAAACTCAATTATTCTCATGGATGTAGTATGGCTGGCGTATGACGTGGATAGGTTTAGTGAGTTTGTAAGAATCGATAATAGGGACTCCAAAAATCTGGTTTTGGCGTCAGAACATGACTTCTTTGAATCTCGAATTCTAATGAGGAATGAGCGTAAGACTGAAAGGGTATCGTTTCTGGTTTCAACAGAGTGGCAATCACATAAAAGGGCTTCAATGAATTTGTTATCTAAAATTAGTTGGTATACTTCTTTGTTAATGGGTTCGGATGCTTTTCTTGTAGATACTAGTAGAGAAAAAGCCAGTAACCGTACAGATTCATTAGTATCAGCTAGACTGTCGATCAAAGTCTGCTTCAGAAATAGTTGATTTTCAGAAAAGAAAGGATTGGAAACAATCCCAATGGTAAATCCGATATTGAGGAGCTCAAGCTTCCTGTGAGCAAATTCAGGCCTTTCAAGAAAAGTATAAAAGACTTCCGGAATTGTTTTGAAGAGCCCAGGAAGAAGATAAACTTCCATGTTCTTACAAATATCTTTATCTCTAATACCTTCAATAATTAAACCCAACCATGTCAGTTGATCATGGGTGTCGATTATGCAAATGAATGTTTTAGCAGCAGAGTTAGCCAATGAGGTGGATTTCATACTGTTTATGCAAACCTGGAGAAAGCTACCATGAGTACTTCGTATGTACGCAGAATATGTAGATGAGAACTTTGCCATCAATTCAATAATTAGATATGTTGTTTTTGTAGTATTGGGTTTTCCCATACAGGTATTAATCCATTTGTATACCAATTCTGGTTGTTGAGTGGTTTGTAAATACATCAAGATTTTACTCAACAACCCAGTTAAGCTATTAGATAGAGGGCCACCGGGTGGAATAACCGCTATAATTAATTCAAAGATATCATCCAAATACATTTCAGACGTTATTCCACGGAGGGACTTACTTATATCTGGTCTAAGCTTAATCGATTGAGCAGCACGAAGAAACCATATGGATAAAACATCACCAAATAAAACTGGAGACTCAGGGTTTGGCAATTCCGATATTATACCCAGAAAGAGTCTCAGAAGCTCCGACACCAGCACCAGGTCCGGTTTGAGGCCGATTAGCTGGCGTTTCAAATCCATAGGTTGTAGTAGTTGAAAAGAATTTAGAGATGAGATCACGTGCGGTAGTTGATCTTACTTAAGCCGAGATAATTGCATTAAAGATACACCAATAAGGCACGAAACTAGGGCTCGGATAGTTTTTCAAGTAGAAGTGGTAGATAATGTTTCTACTTAGACATACCCTCGATATTGTGCTGCTGTGAACACACTCTAGTATACTTGTTGCACACTTGTCACTGAGGTTCATGTCGTAGTTGAGAGTCAATTTGATGAATAACGTGTTTATTCAAATGGTGCAAAAAAAAACCTACATTCGGCAGATCGATCAATTATTCCTGAATAAACCGTAACGCCTTACCATGTCGTATATCCGGAGCAGATATTTGGTGCTTCGTATCAGCATTTCCGTAATCAAAATTTACGACTGGTTGCATCCGGTACTTCCAAATCCGGTAATCACATATCGGCTCAATAAGATCTCCGACCCCCACATTTTTCACTTTTGTTTTTCTTCACAACCATTTTTTCACCGGAACCGGGTTATAAATACAAGGGAACATCCTCAATCTATTCGTCTACTCAACACACTTGTCCAGCCATTCCTACTGTTCCTATCAGATGCTCTCTACTTCGTACATGCTAGACGCTTTAATCGTCTTAGTTAAGGTTCTCGCAACGGTTATATACGGGCTCTATGCCCACGAGCTGTTCTTGTTGGCCAACGACGACACCATCACTTTTGCCTCCAACGAAATCGTAGACATTGCAGCGTATCTTGTTGTTATAATTGCCTTCAATCTCGGGCTTCTTGTATTCAATACGTTTACTGTGCTCGTTATGTGGAAGAATCTTTTCACCGAGGACGGCACCTACTTGATCAACAACATCGTGTGTGTTTCCTCCATGGTTATCTTTGGGCTGACGGTAAGGTACGTCATCAAACCTACTCCTCCTAACGCCAAATCAAAACCGCCATCCCGTAAACGTAAGGAAGACTAGTGCTGACGTTGGCTGGTGCACGGGCCTGGATCCCGCTGGCCCCTAAATATGACGTGCGGGTTCGGCCCATTTTTTTACTACTGCCTACTACTTTAATTTACATCCACCTAGTTAAACCGACCCGTCGCCGAAGTCTTCAACCCTATAACCCTGTGGCTGCTTCTTCTTTCGCTCATTTACTCAGGCATACTTTTTCCCCCCGTTTTGCAAGCTTGTATCCATCTATAAAATGTACACCACTAAAAAATTGTATGAGTTGTACTACTACAACTTTCCCTACTATATGTTGACCAAAACCGAGTCCATGGTGTTACACACCCTTATCGCCTCGTTCTTGTTGTTTGTCAGCTACGGAATTTACTATTACTTACCCACATATCTTACTGTGTCCGCATACAGAGGCTACTACTATTTATTTGGAGAAACCCAGTATGCCGTCTAAATCCACCATTTAGGTCGAATTATGTATTCCATCTCCCATCCCTTTATGTAATCTTATCGCTACCGCCTTAATAATATACACCACGGTATCGTAAATTCATGACTGTTCGTCTTAGTCTTGTTTCAGCTCGTTTATATTGATTTAATAGACAATATCGCGAGTCGCGTAAAGAAAGTAGTTTTAATACTGTTGATATGAAAAGGTCGGCCCCGTTTAAACCACCAAGACCTCTTGGCACGACTAAGGAGAACGTCCGGGCGCCCCTTTCTGGTCCTGCTCGTATACCGTCTCCTTTGCCTACTCCAAAAAGTTCAGCTGTTCCTAATTCCACAGGTGATTCCACATCTACTACGCGGTATACTGCTCAATGGAGAAAACGGTCAACTAAAAAGCACAAGTCTTGGGACGGTGATGGTATAATTGTTGTGAGTCCATCCGGAATGGTGTTGAAGGCAGATTTGAAAGGAAATGGCGTGCTCAAAGTTCTTTCCAGGGTCTCCAAGGGCCTCACTACTGACATCATTTCGTTTGGAATCTATGAAGCTCAGATCGATGAGCTTATAGAGACAACCAATGATCTTGTTGCATCCACGGACGCTACTCAAATCACGGCTGCTGTTGAGCCTTCGAGTGAACCGAGTCACCAGGTATCTCGGCCATTCAAAAGAGTAGCACCGAACTCATTAGCATCAGTATCCACACCATCGATTACACCAGATAGTTTCGTTTTGAAAACAAACTCAGACTCACTGGTGGTGGTGGATCCCAAAATAGCATCAAAACTTCGAACACATCAAAAGGAAGGGCTTCAGTTTCTCTATGATTGTCTTGTAACTTCTAAACACCAGGGTGCTTTACTTGCAGATGAAATGGGACTCGGTAAAACGTTAATGACAATAGGGCTCATATGGACGCTATTGAAACAACCTCCTGTTTCGTTGGGAAAAGGTGGACTTATCAACAAGGTGTTGATCGCCTGTCCGGTAACACTTATCGATAATTGGTACAAAGAATTCAAGAAATGGCTCAATATTAACCAGATTGGAGTTCTCACAATCAAATCATCACCATCAACATCCACCAGTGCAATCAAGCAGCAGATCCTAAATTTTGGTAAGACCCGAGTATACCAAGTTCTCATAATGGGTTATGAAAAAATACTTTCTTGCTCCGAAGAATTATCCTCCGTTCCATTCGGTCTACTTGTATGTGATGAAGGTCACAGACTTAAAAACTCCTCCAACAAAGTATTGAACGCTCTTACTAGCTTCCAGATACCAAAGAAAATATTGTTGACTGGGACTCCAATTCAGAACGACTTACAAGAATTTTTCAATATCATAAATTTCATCAATCCGGGAGTATTAGGAACGTATGCAGAATTCCAAAAGAAGTTCATTAACCCTATACTGAGATCAAGGGACATTAATTGCAAAAATAAATCCGTTATACAGCAAGGAGAGAACGCATCCAATGATCTTATTAATTTGACTAAAAGCTTCATGCTAAGAAGAACGAAAGATTCAATACAGAATTTCCTTCCCCTGAAAACAGATATCATCATTTTCAGTCCCCCAAATCAAAACCAAATTAAACTTCTCGAGTTTATTCTAAAAACAAAACAGTTTGCCTCCTATATGAATGATTCCAGTCCTAATAGCTCTCTCAGCTTAATTACTATGATTAAAAAGTTATGTAATTCTCCTCATTTACTTAAAGATGATAAATTGTTCAATACTTTAGTCGAAGGTCATCCTGAAATATTGAAACTTACATCACAATATGCTAGCTCAAAGATTAACCTTTTAGTTCCACTATTAATTGAATTTCGGAAAAGAAAAATCAAAACAGTACTCATTTCTAACTATACACAGACACTCGACCTTCTACAAGATATCTTAGGACGATTACGCATGTCCTTTCTTCGACTTGATGGATCGACCCCTGGTAAAGATAGAAATATGCTAGTAAACCAATTTAACAAAGATCCACAAGTTGCAGTATTTTTACTTTCATCTAAATCTGGTGGAGTTGGCCTAAATTTGGTCGGTGCTTCTCGCTTAATTCTCTTTGATAATGATTGGAACCCATCAAATGATCACCAAGCATTAGCACGTATTCATCGTGATGGACAGAGATTGCCTGTTTACATTTACCGTATATTCACAACTGGATTCATTGATGAAAAAATCTTCCAAAGGCAACTCATGAAGAATAATTTGAGTGATAAATTTCTTGATGATAGATCTGACTCAAAACTGAATCTTTTCGATTTGACAGACATGAAGGATTTATTCTCCATAAATACTGATACTGATAGTAATACTCATGATCTTCTTGAATGTAACTGCTCCGGAATCGGTGATAATCCAAAATACGTACCTGACCAAGAGTCTGACTCAGAGTATGAATCATCTGGTAATACGTGGATGTCTGCATTGGATTACAAGCAACTAGATGAGGCACCAAAGAAAAAGAAAATAACAATCAGAAATGCCTTAACAGACTACCGTCATTTTCGGCCAAGTGAATTTAAAACAGATATAGATGTTGGTGATGATGTGCTCAATGATATTGTATCCAATATGAAGGATGATAAAGAAAATGCATTACCTATTAGTTTTCTATTTACCAAATATACCCCGGGTCATTAGAAAATTTAATCTATTTATTATTTTTGCAATTGCCTAAGTCTTGCCTCAGCGGCCCTAGCTCTTTGCTCTCTCATCAATCGTGCTTTTTGCTGGTCACTTAAAGCATTCATATCTGATACTTGTCCCAAAAGATTGTTTGACCCGCCAAGAGAACCACCAGAAGAGAATGTAGGTTTTTTCAATTCCAAATCAGTTTTTCTGGCCAATTCTTCTTCGAGCAATTTCTTTTTCTCTAAAGCTTGTTGATGTTTTAATTCCTCTTCTTCCTTAGCGAATTGATCTTTTGATTTAGCTACGCCTATTTTAGCTGACTTCCAATCACAGTAATCTTCTCCTAGGTTATATCTGGCAATTTGAAATGCCTTCTTTGTAGTATCATTGGCTGCAATTTGGAAAGGAGTTTTACCAAATTCATTGCGGACTGTAGGATCACATTTTAGATTCACAAGAAGTATATGAACCATATGATGAAGTCCTTGACTGGATGCAAAATGAAGAAGTGTTGGAGAATGAGAGTATTGGCTAGCAGGTTTTAATTGAAATCCGACATCAAGTTTATTCTTACGGAGATAATTTATCAATAAAGGAGCTTTGGATTTCCTGACTAATGACACCAATTCTTGTGTGTGTTTAACTTCTGGGTCCAGAAGGTCGGGGTCAGGTGCTGGTGACTGGGATTTCAGACTGTTGTGAGCTTTTTTAGGTGGCTTCTTGGTCTCAACTGTTTTTGGAAGCTCCAAAATATGTAAATATGATAATTGGATCCATGCTTTCTTGATCTCTGATTTAGTGGCTCTTTTAGTGGTGAACGGAAAGCTTTTAATTCTTTCGTCATTATTCTGAAGAACTGCACCTTCATATCCTACCAATATCTTTCTGTTAGTAGCACCATTTGCTCTTAAAAATATCGATTCACAATTACTCAAATAATGCTTCCACGATTGCAATAGCTCCCTCACTTCTTTGATTAATGCCTGTTCATTATATCTTCTTATACTAGAACCGGCTGAATTGGCCTTACCTCTGGCATTATCACTAGCACTTTGTGAACCACCTTGCTTTCTTCTAGTTGTATATCTATGAAATGTTTTCGATTCTATAACGTCTACCTGTTGCTCTTGTTTAGACTCCTTGCCGTTAACATTTCCTTTGATGTTTTTTCTTTGATGAGAAATGATAGCTCCAGCAAAATGGCCTCCTCCGATCATGAACAAAGCAGAATATTGATTTTTCAAGTTTGACATACCCAAAAGTGCTTTTAGAGGATAATTTAGAAGTTCATCTTCGGTGAAGATGGATTTGTATATCCCAAATGCTTTGGCTTCTGGCAAAAACGATGACTTGAAGAGAATGAATGGAGATTTGGTGTTTAAATGACTGACCACTGATTCTTCATCCTCTCCATTTCCAGAAGCAACTGTTAGTTGTTCCATCACCGTTTCCAAACGACCACTTTGTTCCTCCGTGTCTGAGTCATCTTCTGAGTCATCTGATCCTGAGAGACTTTCTAACGAGCTTTCCTCTACTAGTCTATCGAATTCAGCTTCGGTAATTGGGTCCAACTCGTTCAATGACCGCTTCAAGTTAAGTCGATGAAAATCTGACTTGTAGTGATCTCTTTTAATTGAAGATGAGTCCTCGGGGCCAAATGTAATGTTACAACATGAACAATCATTACTAGCCGCCACTTTGATATTTTTCAGTGGCTCTTGATCCAAGGTGTTTATCACCACATTTTGGGCCTTGAAGGTAGCAGAGTCAAATGACATTAACTCAAGCGACTTTGCCACATCCTCTTGAAGATCATAGATGTAACAATCAATTCTATTGACTTCTGTCATGTCGAATTGTTTCTCACCTTCGAAAGTGATCTTTTTTTTTTTTTACTTAACTATTCTATGTATGATTCGCACCTATATACATACTATGAAGACTAACATTTCTCCAATTATAAGCTACCGTAACGATGGCATTCTTTTAAGAAATGTTCAATTTTTTCAGGTTTCATGAATGGATGGGTTCCGTGACCAAAATTAATGATATAATTTTGTTTTCCACCTCCGAAACCTTCAATCATTTGTTTAACTTTAGCACTGATTACTTCATTGGACCCATACATGATACCTGGGTCTAAATTTCCTTGTAACGTGATTCTTCTTCCGTTAACAACCTTAACGGCATCCTCTGGTCTATAGAGCCAATCCAAGGAAATGGTATCGTATCCTGACTCACACAAATCATCCACGGCGTACCATGCACCTTTAGCAAATACAGTGAGAGGAATCTTTTCCGTGATTCCAAGTTCTTTCAATCTTAACGGCAACTTAGCAGCAATTTGGCGTAAGTAAGGCAAGCAGAACTCATTGAATTCCAAAGGTCCCAACTCGCCAGCCCAGGACTCAAATACTTGCAACATCTGGGCTCCGGCTTTGACTTGGAGTGCCAAAAACTCAATACAGGCATCGGTGGTGGCCTGTAAAAGAGTGTGGGCTTCTTCAGTAAACTCATATATCCACTGTTTGGCAAAACGGTACATCTTAGAGCCTTGTCCCTCAGTCATATAAACCAAAAGTGTCCATGGAGCACCTACGAACCCCAATAACGGTACTCGTCCGTTCAATTTGGTTCTGGTAAGGGTGATGACCTTAAAAGCCCAGGCTAATTCTTTGGAAACATCAGGCTTGAGGTTTATTCTACTCAAATCGTCTCTGGAGCGTAATGGAGATCTGAATACCGGCCCTTTCCCTTCCACCATATCGATTTCAAAACCCATGGCTTGAGGAATCACCAAAATATCACTAAAAATAATGGCAGCATCAATTAATCCGTCAAAGTGGTCAACCGGTTGGATAGTAATTTCCGATGCTATTTCAGCATCTCGACAGGTTTCGAAGAAATCCCGTTTTCCTTTAACTACATGATATTCTGGTAAATATCTTCCTGCTTGTCTCTAAGAGGTTAGTAAACCAAGTTCCACCGGGGGGAAAATCTCAAAACATACCATGATCCAGATTGGGGGTCTTTCAACCTTCTCACCCTTAGCGGCACGAAGAATCAAATCATTCTTCAACGGAGCAAAATCAGTCATTTGCAGTTTTAGTGGAGGTTAGTCGAAAAGCTGATTTTTCAGTTGCTGGTGCACGGGCCGCATAATCAGGCATGTGCTCAAAAAACTTGGGGGGTCCGTGGTGCACGGGTCTCCTCCCGCACCATCTGCGCGGTCGTGGCCCGCCCCGAGATGCTGCTGCATGACATTGTCTTCCGTTTCAGGATACTAGGGGTCGTGCTCGAGATTAGATTGTTTTTGAAGCCATAGCTTAAAATATCCTTGAATTTCAACCCGTTGCTTAATCTTAATGTCTGGTGTAAGCGAAGCATCTGCTACGGTTGAAGAGAGTTCAACTCGGTCGGCAATTGCCAAAAACACCCGTGACCCAGGGTCTTCCGCAGGGTCATCTCCGGAGTTTGGTGGTAATAAACCTAACATATTTATCAGATTTATCAGAGCAGTATTTGGATATCGAAAGACCTCATTAACGTTCTTTGTGATTATCACATTAATTGCTACGGTTTTGGTATCTTCCTGGAACAATTCCTTGGAGTACTCGGTGAGCTTACCCTCAGATGACTTAGAAAAATTGATTCTTGATGATAGTTGGAGTGCTTTACAAACCATTGGCCAGTATAAACACACTTATACTTCTAGTGGAAACGATTTTGTTCATGATTTCCTCGAGGACAAAGTGAAGGATATGGTGAAACACAAGACCTATGCTGAATACGATAATGACTTAAATTATTCCAATAATATCATTTTTAAGACCAGCTACCTTAATTACGATAGTGTTTCGTACTTTGAAAGTAACAATGTTCTTGCCAGAATCAATGGTTCCAACCCTGACTTGCCAGCATTTCTCTTGAGTGCTCATTACGATTCTGTTCCTAGTAGTTATGGTATTACCGATGATGGAATGGGTATTGCTTCTTTATTGGGGGTCTTACAGTATTATACTTTGAAGTCAACTCCGCAACCAGAAAGGACCATCATTTTTAACTTCAACAACAATGAAGAATTTGGATTGTATGGAGCAAATTCGTTTGTTGCCCATCCATGGTTTAAACAAATTAAGTACTTCTTGAATTTAGAAGGTACTGGGGCCGGTGGTAAAGCGTTCTTGTTTAGAGCTACTGACTATGACGTTACTAAATACTTCTCCAATGTCAGATACCCCCATGGAAATTCCCTTTACCAACAAGGTTTCAATAATCATCTTATTCACAGTGAAACTGATTACAGTGTTTACAAGAAATATGGTATCAGGGGTCTTGACTTGGCATTTTATAAACCCAGAGACATCTATCACACCACCCGAGACAGTATTCGAAATACTAACATTAAGTCATTATGGCATATGTTATCCAACTCGTTGGACTATACTGATTTCATCACTTCTCAAAAACTTGATTTGGATGGTCAGCACCCTAAATCAGATTCCCTGGACAATCAATATGGATATGCCCTTTATGCCAGCTTCTTTAATTTTTTCCTCGCCGTCCCTGCTAAAAAAGAAGTTCTTGTCAGTGTTGTTTTATTGGCTGCTATACCTTTATTAAATCTCCCATTCTTCTTCATTGTTTTCTATAAAAAATCATGGGACATCGGTTTCTACAATGTTGTTAAGGTGCCTGTCTCGTTTGCCGCTTCTATTTTTGTTGTGAAATTGATCACCGAAAGTCTTATTGTGCCAATTAATGGGTTGCTTCCAAATTCTTCATGGGGATCTTTAGTTGCAACTTTATTTGCATTATTTTTGGTCTCTAATTATGTTATTTTGAATGGGTTAAACTATATTTTCAAGAAAACCAAAGGCTTGAACCACGATGAAAAATTGATTGTTATCATCGAAACTTCTGTGCTTTACTGGGTCCTGCTTATTTTCTCGACCGCCAAACTTTCCCAAAATAAGATTGGAGATGACCATACCGGGGAATTTCCATTATTACTTTTATATGTCATTCAGTCTGCCGGTGCCTTTTTAGGTTTACTTGGATGGACTTTTCAAAGATCCAAACATTCTCACTCGGTCAATGATGAAGTGTTACAGCCTTTACTTGAAAACAGCCACGAGTCTTATGGTACTGGTGTACATCAAGAAGATCATCATGGCCACTCGTCCGCTTCTTCTTCCATCTCCTTTGAAATCGTTGAAGTTAACAAGCAATCTGCACTCTCCAAGTTTTTTAGTTATGATTGGTCCATTCAATTCTTGGTAGTTGTTCCATTATCTTCTGTCATAATTTACAACACTGGTTATCTCCTTTTAGATGGTCTCAATAAGTCTATTCAAGAATCGTTACAGGCTCAAACTTTGATCTTTACTTTTATCCAAGCTTTTGCGGTTGCATGGGCTCTTCCTTTTTTGCCATTCATTTTTAAATTGAACAGAATCATCATCCTTGCTTTATTGTTTGTCATTGCCCAAGGTGCTTTCACCGTCCTTTTTGGCTCACCTTTCGACGATGCTAATCCTTTGAAATTGAGATTCATTCAAACCATCGACTTAGATGTTAAACCTCAAAGCTCGTATGTTTATGTTTCTGGAAGAGACATCCCATTGGTAACTGATATTTTGAAAGACTTACCTTCCTTCAAAGATTCCGGTGCTTCTTTGGATGTTGAACCTCTTGGCGATGGTTTGCTGTCTTTCTCATTCAAGTCCGATTTACTTCCAAACCTCGTTCAAGGTGTTGAGAGTTTTGATGAGTTATTAGATGTTACGGTTTTAAAGAATTCGTCTTCAAATTCTGATTACCCTCTTGGTCTTCTCACTGGTGAAATAAAGATTGAAGTCAAGCAGAATAGGAACTGCAAATTGAATTTCAGTCTTTCTGAATCCCTTACAGAATTCAGCCACATTGAAGGGTATTCTAAGGACTCCCCTGTGAAAACAATTATTATTTATGCTGATACATTTGAAAATTCAACCTCTAATGACTTTGCTATCACTGGAGTTCCAGAAGGTTTCTCTAAAGATAAACATGGTAACTACGTATTCAAAAACTTGGAAGGTATTGATGTTTTGCAATTGAATAAACTTGATTGGGATAAATCGTATCACATTGGTATCCAATGGATCCCAACCTTCCTTGATACCGAAGATTATGATGCCAACAAGGTCAAATTTACAAAGCTCGCGATCAGCGTTGAGTCATATTGGGGTGAATTGGGTCATTTGTCTGATGAAGGGCAAGTGAAGCAAATTGTCCCAGCCTTTGAAGAAGTTTTGCATTACTCTCCAAGTTTTGTCAGTTGGGCAAACAAAGATAGAGGTATGGTTTCTGTTAAGAAGTACCTTGAAATCTAATAATTATAGAATATCCCTTTTTAGTTCAATATTGTTTTAAATACTAATAAAAAAGTTTTATAAATATAACCCGTTCTTTAATACAAGAAAAATAGACCAGAAAAGATTTAAAAAAGAAAGTACTTGCGAATTCTGTGGATCGAACACAGGACCTTCAGATTAACTGGACTGAAGTTATCTTCAGTCTGACGCTCTCCCAACTGAGCTAAATCCGCAAAGAAAACCCACGGCGGGAGTCGAACCCGCAATCTTTTGATTAGAAGTCAAACGCGTTAACCATTACGCTACGCAGGCAATTTCTGCAAGAAAATACCCCATAACTAATTAAGTAGATACATCTTCTTGATAACAAGAAAACATCTTCATATATGAATCCAATTAAAGCTTAAGCTAGATTTTGTCTACATATGCTTAATTTATTTATAAAAACATCACATAATTATCTGTTGTTCATCTCAAGAAAGTAAAGTAAGAGTGATACTCCATTACAAAGCGAGCAATTTTGCAGCCTAATACTATCTACTCCGTTTCCACAAAAATGATACAACTATTTATCTTATTATTCATTTGTAATGTGGCGTACTGTTTTGTTCATCCAATTACGGTACATGGAAAATACTTTGTTGATAGTGTTACCAAAGAACCGGTATGTTGTTCTGGTGATAAAACTTGTTTGTGGTCTTATACTAATTATACAGTTCTATATAAAAGGAGTTGACTATCAACCAGGAGGTTCCTCGGGCGTATCTGCAAGTTATGATCCACTTTCTGACATAGATGCTTGTGCTCGGGATATCATATTATTCCAAGATTTAGGTATTAACACTATTAGGATCTATTCTATTAACCCTGACTTGAATCACGATAAGTGCATGTCCCTTTTGGCACTGGCAGGAATTTACTTGGTACTAGATGTTAATTCTCCCTTACCAGGTCACCATTTAAATCGGTACGAGCCATGGACAACCTATAATGAAGGCTATTTGGAAAATATATTCAAGGTAGTGGAGCAGTTTTCCTACTACAATAACACTTTAGGATTCTTCGCTGGTAATGAAGTAATTAATGACAAGGTTTCATCTGAAGTAAGTGTTCTGCTTTTCACTCTTTCCTTCAATTTTTACTAACTTTCTTTAGAATTCTCCTGTTTATATTAAAAGGTTAATCAAAGACATTAAATCATACATCGAGTATAATTCGCCCAGAACCATTCCAGTAGGGTATTCTGCAGCAGATGACTTGAAATATAGAATATCATTCTCTGATTATTTGGAATGTGTTTATGATAGTGCTTTGGAGTCTGTCGATTTTTATGGAGTTAATTCTTATCAATGGTGTGGAGAACAAACTTTTTACACCAGCGGATATAATATTCTTGTCGATGATTATATCGAATACACTAAACCAGTGTTTCTTTCTGAGTATGAGTTACCAAATTAATGATGGCAATGGTCTTTTGTCTTGAGATACTAACGTAAATTAGGTATGGGTGTAACGAAGTATTACCACGGAAGTTTGAAGAGGTACAAGCACTCTATTCAAATGATATGATAGACACCTTCAGTGGAGGCTTGGTCTATGAGTATTCTCAAGAGCCCAATAACTATGGTTTAGTCGATATTGAAAATAGTTGTGACGTAAAATTATTACCTGACTTCATGAAGTTGAAATTACAATTCGAACTATTACCTGATATCGATTATGAACAAGTATCGTTCTCAATGATGGAGAATCTTCATGATATTGAAGCTCTGATCAAAACTACAGGATATGTCTCACCCGTTTGTGGATCAGACTATGATAATATAGATGTTTCCAAAGGACTTCCTAAATCTTTGGCTGTTAATCTCATTCGATCTGGGGTTCAAGTTGAGCGTGGTAAATACGTTCCGTTGAAAGAAAAGGATTTGACAACTTCATGTATGATTAAAAATACCAATGGGGAACTTTATATGAGCAACCCTGCTGTGATTCCGGAGATTGATGTTATGTCTGGGACTGAAATAAGAAGAAAACATCACTTTCCTGGCTGGCATAATTGTACGTATAACGACTTAGAAGAATCAACAACTGATGAATCAGATTTCGATACCCCGGATGACTCTGATGGAGACTCGTATAACCAAATATTTAGGAGACTTTCATCGGAATTGAAAGATTTGATCCATTACAATTGGTAAGTATTTGACCACTAACTTATTGTAGCTGCCGTCAAAGTGGGAATTAGTATGACAATACTATGTTCATTATTATTATTTCACGTTATATAATCATTGGTCAACCCTAGAAAATACCGAGTTTAATGCATGATCATAAATTCTCACATTGCATGATTCGTTTTCTATCAATAAAGGTTTTAAGAGTATTTTCCATTCATTCTTGTTCAATGTGTTGATCGTCTTAGTATCTGAGTCATCTTCTATATCACCCGTAGTCAATCCACATTTCACACAAGTATGAACTGTAGTAGGAACTTCTCGAAGTATTATGGTAAGATTTTCAATACCAGCCAAATGTGATAAAAGAGCTTTGAATTTGTCCTCTGCCGATTCGTTCCAAGAGGTTTCAGAGTCACCCTCCATATCATCTTTTATATTGTGAATATGACCGTAACAATCAAAAAGCTCAAAATTGACAAGTATAACTTGTTTCAAGCTTGCGTACCCACCTTGACCCGAACAAATGAGTTTGAAGAAATTATTATATTTAGAGAAATTGAAATTCTTATCATGAGAGTCATTATTTGGAAATTCGTAAAAAATCTTAGAGTTAAGGTCTAACACAAGAGTGGTTAAGCTATTATTATTAAGCTTGATGAAATCAATGACTGATAAGTCCTGGCTGGTTTGAATTGATAATAGCTTTAAAACTTGCGTATTAGCAAATATTTCAGACCCTATTCGTTTTTTACCTACTAGCTTTTTAGCAGCCAACGAATCTCCATAAATACAAGAGTTTAAAGACACTGAATTAATGGAAATAGCTTTAGGTATAGGTGTAGATACTAACTTCCCTTCCTTAATCACAAAATTTTTTAATTCCAATTCATTTATTGCATCATAAGTATTGATCACAGTCGAAATATGAGACAGCTTGAATGGAATATGCCAGCCAGATTGTCCTTTTAAAGTGAGTTTCTGTAGTATTCTCTTTGGCTTTGACCGTTTGAAGCTGAACTTGAAATTATTATCACCGCTAATTATTTCATCTGGGAAGCTGAACTCAGGAGAAATTTCACTAATTGTTATCAGCTGTAGCCCATAAGCTTCGTTTAGAATGCTAGCAAATATTGTTACAAAATTAACATACCCATGATCTTTACCTTTATAAACCACACTTTCAATATCATATGATCCTGCTATCTTCATTTTCACCTTATCGGACTGTTTTGTGGGAGGATTTATAATATGAATCGTTTGTATATAATTAACTTTAGAGCTTGGGCCAGCAGACCCAAATTTCATGAATGATTTTCGCCCGATTGGTAGATGCTGATTTGCAAACTTCTGTAACTTCTTCGGATCAGAAAATGTGATATTCTTATATATGTGAAGTTTACTTACAATCTGGTTGAATTTAGTGCAGGTTTCCGATAAGCTCACCAAAGCTTTCATATCATATTCGAGGTATTGCAAAATTTCACTTATAATTTCGTACGGTAATGCACATATATGATTCGAAGAATATTGCAGTCGAGGTTTACTTGATTTGTAAATCTGCTTGTTTCCCATTAACTGATGCCTATACATTTTGACTAGCTAATAGTAAATTTTCCTAGGGTATTTCGAAAAAAGAGTTGATATTCAGATTGAAATATGAGGTGATGATCATCATGCGCACATATTTAACCATAATTATCAACTACTTCTTTATCATGGCTGAAGAACAACGACAGCTCCTCGAGCAATTAATGGGTAAGGACGCCTTAATATCTCCTGTTGTAAAAAGACGAGAACCAGAAATGACGAACCATCGAGTTTGCAAAAGCTTTCTAGTAGGTACTTGCCCTCATGATTATTTCATAGGTACTAAGCAAGATTTAGGTAAATGTCCCAAGCTTCATCTTGAAAAACATAAATTGGAATACGAATATCGAACCAAAAAGAAAGGGGAATCATTTCCAGAGTTTGAATATGAGTATTATAAACACTTACAAAGTTTCATACATGAATTGGATAGGACCATAGCATTAGCTTCTAAGCGATTAGAACATACACCAGAAGAAAAGGCAAAGATCGCTGAAGTAACGAAAGGGTTGGAACAAATCGATAATAAAATAGGGCTCATGCTACAAGAGATTCGTTACTTAGGTGAAGAACATGAAAATTTGAAAACCATCTATCAATCAGTGGAATTGAATGATTTACTTAAGCAACGAGATAAATTGGCGGATTCGGCTAGAAACATTGCTGAAAACGTTGGACAATCATCTCAGCAAAAACTTCAAGTGTGTGACGGGTGTGGAGCATATTTGTCCCGTTTGGATAATGATCGAAGACTCGCTGATCATTTTGTCGGTAAGATTCATCTTGGCTTTGTTCAGATGAGAGCTAGTTATAACGAACTACACAATAAGTACAAGGACCGATATATTCATCAGGTTACTATTTAGTGACATTCTAGGTTTGAACATTTCAATTCAAAAAAAAATGACGTCTAGGTTCAGGCACCATTTAGTCTTTTTTAACAATTTTTTCCTTGGATACGTAACCAATGGCAGATAATCTTTCAGCTAAGATTGGGTGAGAATGGTGGTAGGATGAATATAACCAGTCGGCATCCATGGCAGATAAGTTTTCACTTAAAAGCTTAATCAAAGCTCTAGCCAATTCATCAGCATAACCATGTTGTTTAGCATAAGCATCGGCTTGATATTCATTCCTTCTGGTTAATAAGTTAAGACCAAATTGGGTAACACATTCAAATGGTTGGAAAATATCATTGAATAACATGAACCCAATAAAGATTGGTTGAATATCATAGAACCCAAACGATTTATATAATGAAACATTTTTTGTAAATCCAGAAAATAGCAAGAAACAGAAGAACACATGCAATTGAGAAAATACCAATAATTGTGGTAAATGGTTCAACTTCCAGTGACCAATTTCATGAGCCAATACCGCCACGGTTTCTTCAACAGTGGAATGGTTAATCAAAGTATCATATAAAACAATTTGCTTACTCCAAGGTAATCCGGTAAAATAAGCATTTGAGTGAGAAGATCTTTTGGACCCATCAATCACATATAACTTTGTTAATGGGAATTTTTGTTTGGAAGCCAAATCTTCAATAGCAGTTTTCAATTCTCCTTCTTCCAAAGGGCTAAACTTGTTGAATAGTGGTTGAATTAAAATTGGATAAATTGTCATTCCTGCTAATTGCACAAATAATACGAACCCACAAGTATATAAAATAAACGAATCACCGTAATAATCAATGATTTTCAAAAACCCTGCAACCACTGGAGAACCTAAAGCAACTCCCAATAATAATGATTTGACTTGATCGGAAATCCATAATTTAACTGTCAGTTTATTGAAACCATACTTTTCTTCTAATACAAACTGACCATAATAACCTAATGGAGACGAGATGATTGTTTGAACCAATTGAGTGATGTGCATGAAGAACAATGACTGGGTGATAATTCCTCCCATAAACTTAGGTAATATTGGAGCACATTTCTGCATAACAACCCCACTTAAGTTCCAAAATTTTGGTAATAAATCATACTTAACTATGGCAAGGTTTTGAAATAAACTTACAGTTCCCGAAAAGAAACTGAATCTAGCTTTAGCACGAGAGTAGTCCTGAGATTTGTCAAAAGTTTCTTGAGCAATTTCTGCTTTTAATGAAGCAGGTGGAGAAGTTTTCTTCAAAACTTGATATTGACGATAATCCATATAATTTTCAAATACATATTGACCAATAGTAAATCCAACAATGATAGTTTTCCAATCTAAACTTGAATTGTCTAAAAACGACAATGCCTAATTTGTTAATACTAAGCCCAATAGTCAACATTTTTTCGAATACATACATTTGCAAGAGAAAACACCATATTCTTTGTGGCGAAACCAAACTTTGTTAACTTTTTCACTTTATATAGTGCGCGTGGCAATTACTGGGGTACGTGTTAGTTGATTCGGGCAAAGGTAGGCATTAAGCTACAATTAATAATGTAAAGGCTACAATGGAATATATTCTAACGTAGTATTTTCTTCTGTTTTGTAAAATGACCAAAGAAAATTCAACGAAAACTAAAGATAAATATTTCATATACTTTTCTGAATAATCTTTTAATCGTTTTAAATTTTAATTGACAAAAAAAAGATGAAGTTTTATAAATGACTCAACGCTTATTTAGCTTCGGCAGCTAATTTTTCAGCCTTAGCAACGACATCTTCAATACCACCAACCATATAGAAAGCGTTTTCTGGTAAATGATCGTATTTACCATCTAAAACTTCTTTAAATGATCTAACGGTGTCTTCCAATCTGACCAATCTACCTGGAATACCAGTGAAAACTTCGGCAACGGCGAATGGTTGAGATAAGAATCTTTGAATCTTACGAGCTCTTTCGACGGTTAATTTATCAGCTTCAGATAATTCATCCATACCTAAAATGGCAATGATATCTTGTAAAGATTTGTAAGCTTGTAAAGTTTCTTGAACACCAGTAGCAACATCATAATGTTCTTTACCAACAACGGAAACATCCAACAATCTAGATTTAGAATCTAATGGATCGACAGCTGGGTAGATACCCAATTCAGAAATACCTCTAGACAACACAGTGGTAGCATCTAAATGGGCGAATGTAGTAGCAGGAGCAGGATCAGTTAAATCATCGGCTGGGACATAAACAGCTTGAACAGAAGTAACGGAACCTTTTTTGGTGGTGGTAATACGTTCTTGTAAAAGACCCATATCAGTGGCTAAAGTTGGTTGATAACCGACGGCAGATGGAATACGACCTAACAAAGCAGAAACTTCAGAACCAGCTTGAGTAAATCTGAAAATGTTATCAACGAATAATAACACATCTTGACCTTCTTCATCTCTGAAGTATTCAGCAATGGTTAAACCAGTTAAAGCAACTCTAGCTCTAGCTCCTGGAGGTTCATTCATTTGACCGAAAACCAAAGCCACCTTAGAATCACCTTCTAAATTAATGACACCAGTTTCTTTCATTTCACGGTATAAATCATTACCTTCTCTAGTACGTTCACCAACACCGGTGAAAACAGAGAAACCACCATGAGCTTTAGCAATATTGTTAATTAATTCTTGGATGAAAACGGTTTTACCGACACCGGCACCACCGAATAAACCAATCTTACCACCTCTGGCATAAGGAGCTAATAAATCAACAACTTTAATACCAGTTTCTAAAACTTCAGCAGCAGTTGATTGTTCAACGAAAGCTGGAGGTTCAGCATGAATTGGTTTCTTTTGTTTGGTGTTAATTGGACCTCTTTCATCAATTGGTTCACCAATGACATTAATGATACGACCCAAAGTTTCACGACCAACAGGAACAGAAATTGGGGCACCAGTATCAGTAACAGAGGTACCTCTAACTAAACCTTCAGTACCATCCATAGCAATGGTTCTGACGGTATTTTCTCCTAAATGTTGAGCAACTTCTAAAACTAAGTTTTGTTCACCATTTTTTAAAGTTAAAGCATTGAAAATAGCTGGTAATCCACCTTCTTCGAATTGAACATCGACAACGGCACCAATAACGGCTCTAGAAACAATTGTTAGTATTTGAATTTATCATCATCAATCAATCAATCAATTAATTAATTGCACAAGTCGAATCCCCGGATAAAACTGGGTGTGTGTCAACAAAAATCGGCCTCGCTCGCAATTTTTTTCAAAAATTTCATTGGACGAGATCGAATGTTGGTGGCCACCAGATTTTCACCCTGCCAATGACGTGATTAAATGATGTAGGAATTGATTGGCATCATCAATTGGGGTGTCCAGTAGGTGGATCATCACACTAAACATCAATTTGTTAATAAATTAACAAGTTATGATTAAATTTCACTTTCAACCTCCACATCCGCATTGAACAAATCAACAACCCCCCATTTCAACACCCAGGGTTTCTCGGTTCAATTCAATTCATTTCAATTCCTTCCACCATTCCATCAGTCATTGTTCCTCCCCCGATTTTTCTCCGGATTTTCCTTGTGTTCTGTTTCAATACATACCTGACTTTACCGGCAACTGGAGCAGCAGAAGCTAACCCTCTGTTGAAAACAAAGTTACGCTTGGCGGCGGTAAAAGCGTTACGAGAAGTACTGTTAAATAATCTTGGAAGAACCATCGTTAACACTTTGGTGATTCTAGACTAAATATTTCGTTGAATCTATAACGAAAGTAAAAACCTGGAAAGAAAAAAGTTAGGAAATTCTCACCTAGTTATAATTGTTTCTGGGTGGTCGACCGAACCGCACCAACGAATCGTGCACCACCTCCTGCACATAGGCGTTTGTGGGCCATTGGCCAATCACAGCGCGTTATTGCCACGGTATTGGCTCAGGCTCCGGGAACAAATGCCATAGGCTGGTGGCGGGGTTACCCGGCGGGTCTGTGTGCAGGCGGGTGATAATGGGTGCAAAATGCAACAATTCAGTCATGGTCAACATCATGTTATCCTGAGATACTGGGTCCTACTTAGTTGAGGTTTCATAGGACTCTAGTCAGGAGACGCTGAAGCTGGCCTTCAATAATCGCCTTGGTGTAATACACCCATTCGGTGGATATTCACCCATTTGGTCTGACGTATACTACATCCAATCTTGTATTACATCCATCTTGTATTACATCCATTTGTATCTTACATTATATCTTGTATTGCATCCCACGTAGTTCTCTTATATTACATACACACGTTGATTATCGCATCCTTTGTCCACTTCCTTCATCTCATACTCCCTTACATACTACTCACATCCTGGTGGTTCCTCTTCGTCTCTCGTAATAACTCCTTCATTTTGTCTGGAGTCTGTTCATATATCAACTTGGTTCCCGGTGGAATCCTGTCCCACTCGCGTCCAAACTGTTCAATGCAACAACTAAGGCAGAGCTTAACATCTTCTTTAAAGTTGATTTGACGCAAATTCGATGTATGTTGCACCACTGTCATCTTACTCATCCGTCCTGATTTGGGTTTGCCAACCTTCACCTCATCTTTATGCGGTTTCTTCTGATCTAATTTCTGAATTCGATTTGACCTTCTTCTCTTTCGGGCTTGCTCCTCTTCTTCTCCTTCTTGTTCGGGATCGATTTTCTTTGCTTCTTCAATTATTCTATCCCATTCATCCTTTTCTGGCGTTCGTTCCTCCTCTAACCTCTTGGAAGCTTCTGAATTGGCTATGCTCACTGATTTAGAATAGTCCTCCTCGATTTTAACTGTTTCAGACGGTGAGGATTCAGGTGTCAATAATTGACTGATCGATATCTTGGTAAACGCCCCTTCCTGCTTCATTTCCGGTGTGTGTGGTTCTGCTTTAATCTTAGGTTCTCCAATATATTCTGCCAATTTGTGTTTGGAATTATCAATTTCACAGTATTGATATGAAACTTTGGTTCGACAAAAATCACATAACTCATCGTCTTCTTCTTCATCCTCTTCGTCATAGGCACCCATTTGCTCTTCATTGAATTTTCGTGGTTTATATGTCTTTGGTTGATGAACAATGCTGAATTTACTCTTGTCAAGTTTTGACAATAACCTCAATTGATTTTGATAATATCCTTCAAAACTTTTAATGCATCTTTGAACTAATTCAATTTTATCCTGGCTGATTCGACCTCTTGAATTGTTAAAATCTCGCAAAATGTTCTCCACCAATTGATAATGATTGAACACATTCTCTTTTTTGATTACCTTATAATCTTTGATTGATTGTTCTCCGAATTCAAGCCATTGTGGCATGGTGAAATTAACTGCTTCATTAAAATTAAATCCACAATTAAATCCAGCATGATAAACTCGAGGGTAAGTAACCACGAACTCGTTGGGTTGCTGGTCGGCGTATATACATGGAATCCCATGTTTCACCAATGTATTGGGCGATAATAAAGTGACAAGTTGGTGAAGTAAATCAGGTTGTCTTTTGAAAAGGTCTGGTGCTGACTCCTTCATCAAACTTTCAAATTTATCAGCATATTCAGATGGAATACCATACCATTTCTTTGTTGCACCTAAATGACAATAATTGGCAGATAAAGTATAGTGATCTTCAACATGCCAGCAGAAAGTCGATAACAACGAACCAATATAAATCCATGGTACTGTCATCCCTGAGATGGAAGTGTTTATAAAGTTCAAAAGTGACCCTTTGGCAAAAGGAAGCTTTGTAAGGTTACATGCATGATTGATATAGCCTTGAGTGAAGCTATCGTTAGATAAGCCGGGGGTATTTTCCATAGGAAATCCACTTATTTCACCAGGTCTTAAATTGTGAATATCGGCACCGTATTTCACTACCAAATCCGATTTTTGTATATCAATAAACTCCCAGAACTTCCTCTCAATAATATCTACCGATAAAGGTTTACCTCCGTTATAAGATTCAATAAACTCATTTTCAAATTGTTTGCACATTTGATAAAACTGGGGTAGAGAATATTTCACCTCCACTGGTTCTTCAAACCCATACTCTCCCGTTCCTATTAGACACTTATCACAGTACCAGTCTCCATTGGGTATAGAGGTCAACGGAGGCAGAAGACATCTCATATGGAAGGGATTATCACAATTATCGCATAGTAGGGTGTGAGTTGGCAGATCATGCTTACCACAAATTAAGCAATTTGCTGTTTCGTCTTCGGAGTCACTTTCAGGGAACTCGAATTTATTATCGTTGGCTGATAAGAATTCAGCATATAGCTTTATACAAGTGTCATATTTTTCCGACAATAAGGTTGAATCATGGGGTAATCCAAATTTCACATTGATTTTGGTCCATGAGTCCTGGGTCATAGCAGCAAACCCTCCATATTGCTCTACAGCCACATAAAGATCGTAGTAGTAGATATTAAGACCATACTCCTTGAGCTTGAACGAAAGTTTCAAAGGTCGTCTACGTTTCATCTTCAAAAACCGATTGATATTATCGTTAAAGAACTTCCTGCTTCTCGTGGTAAGCCCTAGATCACTTAATTTTTGGTGTCTGGTATGAAACTTGAAATCTCCCGATATCAGAAACGGTGGTTTCCATCCCGAAGGAGGAACTATCTTCACTATTCCATACTTGGATCCTATTTGAGCTATATCCGGTCTTGAAAGGTAGCTTATGGGTTCAGAAAACTCCTGAGTATTCGGAGTTAACACCGGACATGGTATTAATAGTTTTTTATCAAACGACATCACTAAAATGACTTCAAGTAGCCAACGTACTCTTTTTAGGCCAAATCTTATAACAAGCCTAGATGATTAAATTCGCTGCGGACCATATCCTAATACTAAAATCGCATTTTTCCCCGGTTTAAGTAACCAATGAGAGAAATGAGACAAATCCCAAATAATTAACAAAATATAGAAGAAAGGAATTGCAAGAAAAAAAACGTAAGTCCTTTGGTGATGCCATTGAAAAATGTGAAAGTTTATTTCAAGTCGATTTTCCACGCTACTGACTTCTGACTTGCTGTGAACGCTTTTCAGCTGTAGATAAGAGCACTATGTACGGATCTGCACCCATGACTCATGAGTCATGGTGGTTTTTACGTCCTGAGAAATCAGCCCCGACCGAAGACAAGAAATGGATGGAAACGATTCAACATTGTCCAAATCATCTTGATTCATGTCTACTTCCGTCTCGTACATACTCTGAATCAGGGTTTCTTATTTGGGATATCATATTTGCAGTCGCCCGAAACGGCAACGGATTGCGAAACCGGTGCGATATGAAAATTCACCGCTAGAGGATTCTTAGGAAAAGTAACCTGTTGAAAAAATCATTGAAACAAGCCATAATGAAGGATTATACCATTACCGTTTTAGGATGTGGTGTCATGGGAACTGCCGTGACGTCTGCTATTTTAAAAGAAACTTTTGAACCTTATCCAGCCAAGATTATCTGTTGTACCAACTCGGAAGCTTCAGCTGCTAAATTATCCCAAAAAATCAATTCTGATATTGTATCTTACTGTCATGGCGCCGAAGCCAATAAAGAAGCAGTCAGTAAAGCCCAAATCATCATTTTAGGCTGTAAACCTTACATGTACAGTCAGATCTATGAACAGGTCAAAACTGGACTCACTGGAGATCAATTGGTGATTTCATTACTAGCAGGAACAACCATCGATGAGCTTTCAATTTTCTCGCCATATGTTGCTAAGGTGATGACAAACACTCCTGCGCAATTTGGGTGTGGTATGGCTACCGTTGCCTTCTCTAAAGATGCTGAGACCAAGTACGGAGAATTGGTGATGAAATTGATCAATCCGGTAGGTAAAGCACTTCAAATTCCAGAGAAGAACATGGACGCTGCCACTGCATTGGTAGGATCCGGTCCTGCGTTCTGTCTCTTGATGATGGAAGCATTGATTGACGGAGGGGTCAGAATGGGGATCCCGTTTGAAATTGCCAAACAATCAGCCGCAAAAGTCATGGAAGGTACTGCCAAAATGGTGTTGGAAACAGGAGATCATCCAGCTGCGTTGAAGAGTAAAGTATGTACCCCGGGTGGAACCACCATTGGAGGATTATTGAAATTAGAAGATGCCGGTGTCAGAGGAGCCATTGCTAGGGCAGTAGAAGAAGCAGCCACCATATCGGCCTCATTCGCTAAGAAATAGCTTATTACAATGTTCACCACCTGTATTTCATTACGTTATTCACAAGGTATCTAACTATTTATTTACAGTTTATCGAAGCCGTAGATCTTCATGAATGCACTTAAATCTTCTGCACCCAATTGAATCCCATGGTTATCCAACGATTCTTTTAACCCACGAACTGCTTGTTTAACATCATCTTGAGCCAAAAGTCCCATCATTTTGAATAATGAAGGAGGCTCACTTGAATTAAATCCTTTTTCATGCAAAAGGTCCCGGAAATTGTCCAATTTTTCTCTGATTTCAGGGTTTTGTCTGATTTTTTCAGTAATTTGTTGCACTCGTTTAGCATCAGCAGATTCAAATTCATCACCAGAATTCAGTCTCGAGGCAAAGCTTCGGTATTGTCCAATTGTCCGGCACCCGTAAACCGGTAAACGTCTAGGAACGGTTCTTAACGTTTGGCGTGCTATAAAACTGAAGCGATTCATTATATTTCAGCAATTGATTAACACCTCTTATTACAGCTGGCGTGCAGCAGCTCAAACTGAACCACGAACCGTGGCGTGCGCCACCCAAAAAAACCTCAGAGTTATCGTGGGTGTCGTGCTGGCATCAAAACCACCCAAGCGCGACCGAAAACCAGCATTTTCTGGAAATTTTCAACTTAACTCCAACAATTTGAGTAGTTTTTAGTTAATCTATCAAAGAAGATGTCACACGAAGGACAAGAAGAATCATTGGATTATTCTGATTCAGAAGAAATCGCCGTACAATCCTCCACCACCGCTGGAGCAGATGAAGGTACCAATGGAAAAGAAGCTGATAAAAAGGGTTCTTATGTTGGTATTCACGCCACTGGTTTTAGAGATTTCTTGTTGAAACCAGAATTATTAAGAGCCATTGGTGACTGTGGGTTTGAACATCCTTCCGAAGGTTCGTATACTCTTTTAGAATAAGTTCAAAATCAACGAGTGTACGATGTTAATTGTTAAAGATGCTAAATATTAAATGGCTATGATATTATCAATAATTTTTACATTTGGTTGATTACTTATTCATTGTTAATGAATTAATTTTGACTAACAACTTTTATAGTTCAACAAGTTTGTATTCCTCAATCCATTTTAGGTACTGACGTTTTATGTCAAGCCAAATCCGGTTTAGGTAAAACTGCTGTGTTTGTTTTATCCACTTTACAACAATTGGATCCAGTTCCTGGTGAAATTTCTACTTTAGTTATTTGTCATACTAGAGAATTGGCTTATCAAATTCGTAATGAATACGCTAGATTTTCTAAGTATATGCCCGATGTTAAAACTGAAGTATTTTATGGTGGTACTCCAATCAATAAAGATTTAGAAAAATTAAAGAAGAAAGAAACTTGTCCTCATATCGTGGTTGCCACCCCCGGTAGATTACATGCTTTGGTAACTGAAAAAGGTATTAGATTAAACAATATTAAATCCTTCGTTATTGATGAATGTGACAAGGTCTTGGAAGCCATTGATATGAGAAGAGACGTTCAAGATATTTTCCGTAACACTCCTCATCAAAAACAAGTTATGATGTTTTCGGCTACTTTATCTCAAGAAATTCGTCCAGTTTGTAAAAAATTTATGCAAAATCCTTTGGAAATTTACGTTGATGATGAAGCAAAATTAACTTTACACGGGTTACAACAATACTATATTAAATTGGATGAAAAGGACAAGAACAGAAAATTATCTGATTTATTGGATTCTTTAGAATTTAACCAAGTTATTATCTTTGTTAAATCTACTCAAAGAGCCAACGAATTAAATAAATTATTATGTGCCTGTAACTTCCCTTCAATTGCAGTTCATTCTGGTTTGAAACAAGAAGAAAGAATTGAAAGATACAAATCTTTCAAAGAATTCAACAAACGTATCTGTGTTTCTACTGATGTCTTTGGTAGAGGTATTGATATTGAAAGAATTAATTTGGCTATCAACTACGATTTACCAAATGAAGCTGATCAATATTTACACAGAGTCGGTAGAGCTGGTAGATTTGGTACTAAAGGTTTAGCCATCTCTTTAGTTTCTACTAAAGAAGATGAAGAAGTTTTAGAAAAAATCCAATCAAGATTCGACGTTAAAATCACCGAATTCCCAGAAGAAGGTGTTGACCCTTCAACTTACATGAACACTTAAGTGTACTATTGTATAAGTAAATAAAAAAAGTTGTGTATTGTATCGTTTAAAATTAAAATCCGTTAATCTTTTTAATCATGATTAATTTTGTAAACATATGCTATCTATAGTTTTATAAACAAAATGCAAATCCCGTTTAGGAATAAGAAACCACTCGACATGAATGTTGTAAGATCCCTTTGTAAATGAATCTTCTTCTCTATGACGGAATTTCTTGAGTAAGTTCAATTTTGAAAATGCTTCAACTTCAGATACCAAATCTCGATTCTTTTTACAGCCGGTGCAAAGAACATCACCATTGCCATATTTTTTCCGAAGAATCTTGTGGATATCGGTTTCTGCATCAGAAACATCGATTCGAGCATAGAATCCCATATCTCGTCTTCTCAAGCTGTTAAAAGTATAATCATCAGTAGTAGGTGGCTTTATCAGTAATTGTTTGAATTTATGCAAGATAGTCGATAAGCCCTTCAGTTTTTTGACTGATCCAATATCAACTCCAGGATAGAGACATGTGAGTTGGTGATGACATTGGTCTTCCCATTGTTTCAACCGTTTTGGCACCGTCTGGGTTGTCATGCCCACTTTTATCAACATATACTGCTGTTTATTAGTATCGAACGAAACCCATTTATTACGGTCTTTCGACGGAGTATTAGGAATGTTCCTGACCTTGAGCCACAGAGCATTGTTTTGAAGAAGGTTAGATAGAGTGTATACATATATATATCCAGGTCTTTTAACGGCTTGATCTGGTCCATTATATTGAAATCCAAGGGTAGAATCATCTTGTAACGTACCGCCCAGAAGAGTGATATTACTGGAGCTAAAATCGGTCAAATGAGATGAGATGTGCGCCCCATGTCCTCCAGGCTGTTGCTTGATATGATAATGACAGTATCTATCTTTCTCAGCCACTTTTTTCTTACACCGTAGACCCTTTTGCGTAGTCCCATGGCATTGATATGTTGACATTATAAGGTTGATTTTTCATATTTTCGCGTAGCCATATTTCCAGATACGGGTGCACCCACAAATATGTTGCAGCCATTGAAACAAATGGAATCTGCATGATTTCGTGAATTGCCAAAAAGTAACATAATGTCCAACCCCAATTCAACATTCAAACTCTAATTGGTGAACAAAATCTAGTCAATTGTTTCGAAACGACGCCGGAAGCTTAGATGCACGCCCGAAAGCCACCATTTTGTACGGATGGGTACCACTAGCGTAAATACTCCACATGCACCAAACTCCATACTCCGAATCCACCGTTAACGCCTTTATCTGCCCGAAACAATACTAACTCCTTAGTAGACACCCATTGTTGGTTAAGCAAAAGGAGACCGGGAAAACGACATCACGTGCAGATACGCAAAATGTGTTGCAACCTCACGCAATGGCTGAGAAAGGAAAATCCCCGTATTTGCACCTGGATGTAATAAATTTGTTCATATTTTCTTTTCCAATTCAATTGTTCAAATTAATATAATATCAAGTAGAATGCCTTCTCATTTCGATACGCTTCAATTACATGCTGGTCAGCCTGTTGAAAAGCCTCATCAGGCCAGAGCCACTCCAATTTATGCCACCACGTCCTACGTATTTAATGATTCCAAGCACGGTGCCCAATTATTTGGATTGGAAACTCCTGGGTACATTTACTCTCGTATCATGAACCCAACTAATAATGTTTTTGAAGAAAGAATGAGTGCTTTGGAAGGAGGTATTGGTGCTTTAGCTGTTTCTTCAGGTCAGGCTGCTCAATTTGTAGCCATTGCCGGTTTAGCTCATCATGGTGATAATGTGGTTAGTACTTCATTTTTATACGGTGGTACTTATAACCAATTCAAGGTTTCTTTCAAGAGATTAGGTATCGAGGCTCGTTTTGTCAACGGAGACTCTCCTGAAGATTTTGAAAAACTTATTGATGACAGAACAAAAGCTGTTTATGTCGAATCACTTGGGAACCCAAAGTACAATGTTCCTGATTTCGAGAAAATCGCTAAAATTGCTCATGCTAAAGGAGTACCTGTTGTAGTGGACAATACATTTGGTGCTGGTGGATTTTTGGTTAAACCAATTTCTCATGGTGCTGATATCGTGGTTCATTCAGCTACCAAATGGATTGGAGGTCACGGTACTACTATTGCTGGGGTTGTTATTGACAGTGGTAATTTTCCTTGGGCTGATTATCCTGAGAAATTTCCTCAATTTTCGCAGCCATCTGAAGGATATCATGGTTTAGTGTTAAATGAGGCCTTTGGCAAAGCGGCATTCATTGGCCATGCTAGAACTGAGATCTTACGTGATTTGGGTCCTTCTTTAAACCCATTCGGTACTTTTTTGCTTCTTCAAGGGTTGGAAACATTGTCTCTTCGTGTCGAAAGACAATCTTACAATGCGCTTAAGTTGTCTCAATGGCTTGAAAAATCCCCTTATGTCACTTGGGTATCGTACGTTGGTTTACCATCTCATGAAAGCCATGAATTAGCTAATAAATACTTCGAACATAAAGGTGTTTACGGTGGTGTATTGTCTTTTGGTGTGAAAGATTTGAAAACAAAAACCGATGATCCTTTTAAAGAAGCTGCTGCTCAAGTGGTTGATAATTTAGAGCTTGCTTCAAACTTGGCTAATGTTGGAGACTCAAAGACTTTAGTCATTGCTCCATACTTCACCACTCACCAGCAACTTTCTGAAGAGGAAAAATCAGCCTCTGGTGTTACTAAGGATTTGATCAGACTTTCTATTGGTACCGAATATATTGATGATATCATTAATGATTTCGAGACTTCGTTTAAAAAAGTTTATGAATAAATCTAGAATTAGAAATATTTACTATTTTTGAATAAATAAAATTACGAGTAATATGAAAATCACAATATCTAAACTGACCCCCCAACCTAACAAGTAATGGCCAACGGATAGTCGTAGATTTGCAAATTCATATTGTTGAAGTTTGGGCTGGACTTGCGTCACTAGCGTAGAAGAACTGCAGACTCTAATTACATGTCCTATAATATTGGCAATACCCAACCCAAAAACTAAATAGAATATCATCTTCCGATTCCTGTACTTAAAGTTATACCATGAAAGAGCACCAAACATAGCTACACCGATTAGAATAGTGAGGAAAGGAATATATCCCATGACTGTTCCTAGCACCCCCATTTTCATTAAGCTATGAAATGTCTCGAGCTGGGCCATGTTCAAATCTTTAGTACGCAAGCCATTATTCTTTGTTTCTTCATAAAGACCATCAATAAGCTTCACAATATGTCTATATGTTCGAGTGAGTGACTTTCCTGTTTCTTTAGCTTTACTATTGGTATTGTTGTTGATGGTTGCTAATTGTAAACCCATATCATATACTAACGTTGACACAACGTCAAGTCCACTTACCGAAGAGCAGTATTGTTTCTTCAGTGCAATGTTGACACGACAGTACCCATTCGAGTTTATATGGAATTTGTTAGCACTAGACATGGTGTCTATTGTTTCCAAGTAATCTACTATGTTCCCTTCATGTCCTCCAAAATCCTTTACCATGTAGGACAATATCTTAAGTCCTTCTTGGATACTATAAAGCAATGTACGGCCATTATTTGGTCCTTCTATGAACTTCAATTCCATCAATGGAATACAAACAAGAGAAGAGTTCGTACATGAAGATGAGACCATTGTATCAAGAAGCACCATGGTAAATATAATGCTTAAGAGAAAATATAAAATTAGGTTATTATGACTCCTCGGTTTTTCAATAATATGCAGAAGCAGTCCAGTCTCCATGTCTTCAGTATGACGTTTGGAGCAAGTGGTTTCATCCAACTTCATAGGTGGAGTATGGAAATTATGGGTCCACATGGTTTGGTTGCAAAATAATCGTTCTCAATGTTCTTATTGCGTACGGACTTACATGCACAAATAAATAATATGCTTAATTATCACTATACAGTCCCTAATAAAATGCAGAAAAAAATCACTTTGCTAATCGATTCACAAAGTTACTTTGGTCCAAAAAGTTCATTTCTTCTTCGTTCAAAATTGACTCATTCGCTGAGAGTCGATTAGCTTGCGGTTGCAAGAAAGGATTGTTGTTTGGGTTATGCTGGAATTTTCGATCGTTAGAGTTAGTTTGTTGAGAGTTGGATCTACTTATCATATCATCAGATAAGTAGGAATCATAGAAAACTTCAAAATTTTCAGAAGCAATGGTATTACCCCTACTTCTATTTGCCCGATTGCTATTGCTTCTACTCCTTGAATTTTTATTTTTATTTTTATGACTGTTGCTTCTTGAATTGACATTGGATGATGATCCTTCATTTGCATTGACATATCCGTCATAAGTCTCTTCTCTATAATGCTGATTTGATCTTGGATAATGTGAATCAATTAAGTTTTGATCACTGTACAATAAATGTCTGGTCTCTTCTTCTTCTGGTAACAAATCAAGTCTGCTAGATTTAGATTTTTTATACAAACGACGAACAGAAGGCTTTTTGGATAATGTTTCTCCTAGTCTTCTTAACTCTTCATCATCCTTTCCATAAAAGTCAGGGCTGAAATGGTTGATTTCTGCTTGAGAATGTTTGTTAGAATGTGGAATGTCCATTTGGTAATCGCCATTATCTTCGTCATCTACTGATATCATTTCACTGTCAGTGAGATAGTCCATTGAACGAGTATCATGCGATGGAACCAATCGACTTCTATTAGAACGTATGCTGTTGTTTCTTGGAATCGTTTCAGACATCATTATTTCGTCAGTATTGATAACCCCACTTAATCTTTTACGATGATGACGCTGGCGGGTAGTACGTTTAAAATCATACACTGATTCATGGTCATCATCATAATGATCATCTTGAGGGTTGGCACACCATAATGGTAAGGCCCATGAAACCATTACTATCAAGGCAAAAACAAAGCTTAGCCAGAACAACAGGAACCAAATCTTACCGATGGTTAGAGAAACTCCAAAGTCTCCCAAAGACGACGAAATTTCACCTTTAATAACGATTAATAATCTTGTCATAATACCGGCACCTACGGCAATACTTAGGAAAGAAGCCACAGAAATCACTGCTATAATGTTTAATAAGAATATGGGAATTTTACTCAAGTCCTTGGCTGATCGACGATTAGAGTAAATGATGAATTGAAATATGAAAATGAAGACTTGTGATGCACCACCAAAGATCAAGGACGGTAATATTAAACGATAACGACGGTTTCTGGATGCGACAAGATTGGAGTACTCATTATCATCATATTTTGTTGTTTGAAAAGCATAAGCTAAGATACTGCTTAGACCAATCGTATTAAGCTCTTGACGATAGTCGAGGACATCATTTCCTGGTCCCTTTAAACATACTAAAGTATCATCATGACGTACCAAATGAGTGTTTCCATGTTTATCCTTAACTTCAGTGGTATTATAATTACCATAACACCAGTTCCATAAACTTGTTATGATATATTGCGGAGCAGAAGCCACTTGGTCTTCAGCATATTCAGTTAGGATACTGATTTCAGAATTCGTTAATGATGAATCCACCGGGAATTCATTAGTACTGGAGTCGTCAAGAATACTTGGAGTTAACGACACCGAGTTTCTCAAAGATTTGTAAAGCCCATAAGATACATCAAGATGAGCACAGTTGATTCTAGAAAAGAAAGCCTTATGCGTTATTAAAGGAGAAACCAAAGTAAATATTATGAATATTATCGTTATTATTGACGCAGAAAACCGTATGGCTTGAAGTACCCTGGCCTGAGGAGTCAAGTTTTTGAATGGAACCAGCAAATTATAGTAAATGTTCTTAAACCTCATGCCCACAGCCTGTTATGTATCGGACTTTAAGGGTAAACTATAGCAAATTTAGATGGCTGGGATCGAAACAAAAAAACGTAGGAGTATATAAAAAATTTAGTGATCCCACCTAAGCCGCGGTACGGGTGAAACCCCAAGAAAAAAAGGCTTTATTGCTACAATTCTCTGCTAAAAATAGGTCTAGAACATGAATTGAACTACATAAAACGATAGAAACAACACCAAAATAAGTGCCAAACCGTAATCGTGATGAGCTATACATACCACAGAATAATAGCTACAAGCTATACTTACAAAAGTACGATGACGGAACGGGAAGAATTGAAATCATCAACATATTCACCATTTAGAACTCTTCATGGAAGCTAAGCTGCCCGTACTTCCCGTGGTAATAGTTGTCACCGGCATTTACAGGGTCCACGTCATCTAGTCTTCTCTTATTACTTGACATTACTTGTTGGGGTAATAATGTGATTGGACTTGTTCTTGATTCCCATTCTGACAAGTTGGAGCAGGAATCAATCGTGGATCCTACACCTGTCAACGAAGGTGGTTGTTGTAGATGTGATGGTAATGGAACCCTTTGTGGTTGTGGTGTGACGTCCGAAGTTACGTGATATGGATTGTTTAATCCATTATTAAGGACAGAGCCGTTATTATTTGCATTCCCTGTGTTATAACCTTCGGCCACTGCCTTTCTTATTCTCATTCCAACCGTGGATAATGCTGCAACATCGGCACTGACCTCAGGCGATGCTTCTCTGTGATGCATACTTCTTTTAAAGCTCATTTTATATGGAATATGTAATAATGTAGTTGGCTAAAGAATAAAGTAGATGAAGAAAATGACTTTTAATATGTGACCTTTTTGTGGCTTGAGGAACTTCGGCGTGCGCGTACCGGGTCATTTCCCAATTTGGTAAAATGATGCCAAAACACGGTAAAGTGCAGTTAGAGAAGTGATGGAATGGAAGATGATCGATTGACTATGAAAGAAGGGATCCTGTAACCGAATTAGTCGATGGTAATATTAATGTAGCCAGTGATATTTGAAAAAATAGCAAAAATCTGCAAACCATTACTCGGGTGGACATTATAAGCTGCAAAAACACAGTATGTGAAGCAAACCATAGTGGTTTTGAAAGTTCACTATGTACTTCTCACATCCAATACTAATAACTGTAGAATCACTTCTTGTTAGTTTGGTTTGGTTCTATTTATGTCAATAGTAGTGCTAAGCGTATTCCACCGCGGAGTTTTTGCAGCCAAATTTTTCATGAGGTTATCTTATAGCCCAATACCATACATCATCTACACATTGGAAACATCAACCAAGGTCTGACGTATCTTGCTTTTGAACCTTTGTTGCAAAATATTCGTTCTAGTGGATACGTCATTTCTCGTGCAGAAATGATCACCTTACGAGAATAGACTGATCTCTTTGCAGATACCAAGCACAAGACGTTCCTGTACGGCTCAACCAAGCGTGTCTGATGAAAGACGATATCGCACGCCGTTTGGCTACCCCAGCATCTCTTCCCTACTTGTGTTTCTTTCACTTGTGCATTTGCAAGGTGGTAGCTGTTTTGTGTGCCTAAGGATTCCGTCGCTCTCAATTACCGTTTTCAACCCCGCACTATCAGTTTGATAATGCAGTCAAAGTATGACCCAAAATGGACAAGCAATGCCGAGAACCTCTACACCTATAGGCAGGGAATACCGATTCCGAAGGTTGATGTTTCCTTATAAATATTGACCCATTTCCTGTCAATGCAAATTGAAACTATCATCAAAAATCATGTCTAGTGCTAATTTCAATATTTCTTCAGAAACTGCTAGAGATTACGAATCTCAATATTCTGCTCATAACTATCATCCTTTACCAGTAGTTTTCCACAAGGCTAAAGGTGCTCATGTTTGGGATCCAGAAGGAAAAGAATACTTAGACTTCTTATCAGCATATTCTGCGGTTAATCAAGGTCATTGTCATCCTAAAATCATTGAAGCTTTGGTTGATCAAGCTTCAAAGTTAACCTTGTGCTCAAGAGCTTTCTCTTCTGATGTATTTGGAACTTTTGCTAAATATATTACTGAATATTTCAATTACGAGATGTTTTTACCAATGAACACTGGTGCTGAAGCTGTGGAAACAGGATTAAAATTAGCCAGAAGATGGGGTTATATTAAAAAAGGAATTCCTGAAGGTGAAGCTATTATTTTATCGGCCGCTAATAATTTCCATGGTAGAACTTTAGGAATCATCTCCATGTCTACTGATCCTGAAGCTACCACTAGTTTTGGTCCTTACTTAAATGGGGTCGGTCCTCAAATCCCTGGTGAACCTAAAGGAACTTTATTGAGATATGGTGAAATCGAAGATGTTGAAAAAGCGTTTGCAAATGCTGGTGACAAAATCGCTGCCATCTTGTTAGAACCAATTCAAGGTGAAGCAGGAATTGTTGTTCCTCCAAAAGACTACTTAAACCAAGTGCAAGCATTATGTAAAAAACATAACGTATTACTCATTTGTGATGAAATTCAAACTGGTATTGCTAGAACCGGTAAAATGCTTTGCTACGAGCATTCTGAAAATGTCAAACCGGATATTGTTCTTTTAGGAAAGGCTATTTCGGGAGGAGTAGTTCCAGTTTCCGCTGTTTTATCCTCTAAAGAAATCATGTTAACTTTAGAACCAGGTTCCCATGGTTCTACATACGGTGGTAACCCATTGGCTTGTAGAGTTGCAACCGCCGCTCTTCAAGTGGTCAAGGATGAAAATTTGGTGGAGAGATCAAGAAAGTTGGGTGAATTGTTGAAGTCAAAATTAGAAGACTTGAAAAATGAATTTAACGGTATTATCTCAGAAGTCAGAGGTGTTGGTTTATTATCAGCTATCGTTATTGATGAGTCTAAAGCTAACGGTAGAACTGCATGGGATCTTTGTTTAATAATGAAGGATCATGGTGTATTGGCCAAACCAACTCATGACAATATTATCAGATTGGCTCCTCCATTAGTTATCAGTGAAGAAGATCTTCTCAAAGGTGTGGATGCTATGAAGAAAGCTTTAATTGAATTACCAAATGCACCAAAAGTTGCTCATTAAGTGAAGTTTATTCTATATCGGTTAAATTTATATTGGTTATTAAAATACATATTGGGTCACTTATTAAAACGTAAAACTCTAAATCACAATGCAAAAATTATTTATCACTCTTCCTCTTCATCATCAGCATCACGTCTTGAAGATGGAAGATGGCCTAAGGCGGCCAACCTTCTTCTTTTCTCTACCTCAGTTTCTTGTAGCTCATATTCGTCATCTTCGTCCTCGCCTTCTATGTCGGAATCAGCCTCAGAATCAAATTCACTGGATCCCTCTTCTTGACTCAATTCTTCAGGAATTAAAGATGGTCGCTTTTGAGTTCCCGCAAGAGTTGACGGTTTTTGTCCTTTCATCAAAATATCTGTTAATTTATTTTCGATCTTGCTTTCAATGGAAGAATCTTTGAGCGGAGATTTGGGGTGGTTCGAGTCATACTCTGGCACCAATACTTTTCTACCTTCCTCGGCGGAAGAATCATTTATGTTGATGCTAGGTATATTGGAGTTGGCTTCCTGCGATTCTCCTTCTTCCTTCTTAAGTCCGACTAAAGATAATGCACGGCCCATGAGCGTACTAGACCTAGAACGATTCTTATTTGTAGCATGACGATTAACCTTGTACCTTCTAATGATTTCCCCATCTTCATTTTCTATGACAATCAAGTCGTCAATTTGATGAGCATAGACCTTGCGATGTTTGGGATCAGATTTCTTATAAAGAGCCTTTCTATTGCCTGTCCTGCTTATTCGCTTTTGCAATCTTTCATCAATATTGTCTTCGTCGTGATCAGAATTATTCAGTGAAGCGATGGATCCATCATCTGAGAATGATGAGTATTGACTCATATGACGCCTGAGTGAATCCATAGAGTGGATACTTAAATTATCACCGCCGTCAGTGTTAGGGGATGCTTGTCCGATACTTTCTTCCTTAGGCTTCTGGCTATGTTTGACATCCACGGTCTCAAAGATCTCCCCGTTTTCATCCTCGATAATAATTTTATCTCCTTCTTGATATGCAACAGAAGGTTTACTATTTCTGTTTTCCTTTGCAGATATATCGGGTTTGGTCTCTTGAGGTTTGTCAGTGGGAATGGCAAGTTGAAGTTTGTTGGTCTTTTCATCTTTTGTAACTTCGATAGATTGAGATGATTCTGAGGTGGTTTCCTCTTTAGTTGTGTTGGCACCAGCAACAGTAGTTGAAGGCGAGTCAGTTGTGTCTTCATCCTTGGTGATACGAGAGGGCATTTTACCCAATTGTAAGAATTCAGCTTGAGGACGTTGTCTTTCTGTGGTTGGGCCAGAAGCTAACTGGTCAGGGTCATTAGAAGTGGCTCGTGATAAAGTGTTTTTTATTCTTGATCCTCTCTTCTTCTTCTTGTGTTTCCGTCTGACTGCACCACCAGCTGGTCTTACTTTGATTCCACTAGTTTCAATTGTATTATTATGAGGTAATTTCTCGTCATCTTCACCACCCATTGGAGCTTGAGTGTCAACTCTATGCAATGAGAAAGAAGTAGAAGCTTTATCAAGTTTTTGAAGACGTGACATCCAAGCGGGGCCTTGGTCAGTAGTATTGGTAGTGGTAAAGGACATGGTGATTGCCATTCTATTAAGACGTTTACCCAAAGTCAAAACTGCGACAGAAGAACCGTGAACAACGATAGAAGTAATAACAATAAAGCACACAATTGGCCAGATTGTTGATATAAGTTGAGTGTGTGGGAAGTCATGGGTTGGAATATGTGCCAATGGGGTTTCTTCCTCGGTGTAATGAGCTTCCAACTCTTTTCGAGCCAAAATGACTGCAAATATAGCACCAACTCCAATAGGACCGAAATGACCACAGAAAAAGGCTTCTCTCCATGTCTTGACGTCAGGAGTTAAAGGTTTAAGAGCGACAACTGCAGGGAGACGTCTTAAGAAGATGATAACTATGGCCAATATGATCAATCTCCAGACGTTAAGGCCCAAACTTGCATTGTTGAATTGAGGCCACGGGACAATGGCACCAAAATATACAAAGAATGCAAGGTTAAGGAGTAAGTCAATAACGGTAGAAACGTGAGATTCTTCGGTCTTTTTAGCGAAATCACCATTCCAACCAAATGCGGTACCTGCAGCGAAAGACACCAATAAGTCATCGACTCCTAACATGGAGCCAATACCTGCAGAGTTAAAAGCCAAAAAAATAAAGATGGCCAAGAAAGATTCTCTGTCGATAAGATTTTTCTTTTCGGCAAAAGCTACCGCATGTTTAAGAAGGAAACCAAGAACTGCACCAAGAAGACAACCAAATATACATTCCCATAAAATGGTAAGAAGGATCCAGTCCTTAATGATGGTACCGCCTTCGCCGGGATAGAGTACTAGATTTAATGATAAATATATGAAGGGAAAAGCCATACCATCATTACAACCCGACTCAGCCGTGAGTAAGTTTCTGAGATGTCCCGGGACCCTTTCAGCAAACTTACCTTTACCCACAACAGCGGCTGCAAGAACAGGATCGGTTGCGGTAACACAAGCACTGACCAATAAAGCAGAAGGGAAATCAAAATGAGGAATTAAGCACCAGATGAAAAGTCCCACCACCAACCAACCACACGTCATGACTGGGACTAAAAAAATGGCTACTGAGAGCCAGTGTTTCTTCATATATTTTCGGGGCAATTCAACTGCCACGGCCACAATTTGAATACAAAGCACAATCCGACATATTTCTAATGTGATGTAGTCGGTGTTACCCCAGGTGACAGGGTCAAACCACCCTAAACAATGCGGGCCAAGGATAAGTCCCGCTATAGTAGCAACGGTAGCTTCACCGATATAAAGACGTTCTTTAACGAACAACGACACCAACGAGAAGATGGTACTAAAGATCCCTACGCATGCGTAAGCAATATGAGGCGATTCTAGTTCGAGTTGGTTCCATGCCATATTATCATTCAGATACGTGATGAGGATGCAATAAATACAACGGCAGATTGGTAAATTACAAGTAGCACCAACAACAGTTAATAACGGATGCTACTTTCCTATGACACAAGATGGACCAAGTCCTAACAAACAATTCCTATGGTGTTGGATCAATCCAAGTTTGGTAAAGAAAGAAATCACTAACAAAGCCTTCAATCAATTTTAAATTCTATGCGCCTAACATTAGGCCCTGATTTTTTTTCGACACAAACGTCGCTTGGCATCTTGATATGCACACTAATCTACAACCAACAAGCGTATGTCAGATTCTAAAAGGTGGGGACGACAGACGTCAGCCTAAGATTAGGAGCAATTGACAAAAACATCAACAGCAGCCCAAGAACGGACTGGGATCGACATCCGACGCCACAGCCGGGGCTATTGCTGTTGTGGTGAAGGTGAAGTATGGCATGGATTCGCATTCTCATTCTCAATTTGATTTGTAGGACCTAGACGTTATTCGAAAGTATATAGTGATGACGGCGGAACACGAAGGAGAGGAAGAAGTAGGAATGTGGGTGATTGGGTACGGGCTGCTCATATTCAAGCCTCCGCCAAGGTACGCCTTCAGGATTTGTGGGTATATGAAGGGATTCATTCGAAGATTCTGGCAGAGTTCGTCCGATCATCGAGGAACTCCAGACTCTCCAGGAAGAGTGGTGACCTTGGTGTCGTTGGACGATTTGAAGCAGAACTCAAGGTTCCATAATGATGTTCACATGTACGAACTCAGTAGAACCCACCATGAGTCGGAAGTCGTGAGTCCTGGTGCTGACAATTCCGACGTTCATAGCATAAGTCATCGAGTATCCCACCTCAGCGAAGAAGACTTGAAAGTATGGGGGGTTGCCTACTACATTGGCCCCGAAGATGTCGAATTCATCAGAAACTATCTCGATATTCGAGAACAGGATGGCTACACCAGCCATCGGGTCCCGTTCCATATCACCCAGGTGCCTGAGGTCGACTCCCGGTACGCCCAGGTGGTTGCAGCATTGAATGGATCCGACTCGTACATCGAGTCCTACATCTACATTGGCACCATCGACAACCAATCCTTCATAGGACCCGAGTCTATCCATGATACTGGGAACATTATTCGTACCAGTAAAGGGCCCAGCGGAGAAAATCGAGAGTATCTCCACAACCTTACTCAAGCAGTAAGAACGCTTGATGCCAGCGGACGATCTCGTGATCATTATTTGGAGGAGCTTCTGAGGATTGTTGATCTGTCTACATAGGCAATTGCATATAAATAGCTAATCAAGAAAAACAGCAAGGAAACACAACTTGGTAGATTTGTCTTATCAATATACTGGAACCTTCTTATCGAGGCATCACTTTGACGTATTTTTAACGAGTGTCCCGTGCCTGCAGGCTCTGAGACATTCGTTCAGCTTCAGCGTAAAATACCACTACCACCACCAAGGCAAACTCGTTGAAATAAAAATAACACGGGCTTAACAATGCCCTGGCTTAAAATTACCCGATTTACCGCATTAGACAAAGCACTTTTAGGCGTGTCGCAAAACGCCTGTATTGGCAATGAAAATTTTTCAATGTTAACGCGAGGAGGGTCCGAGCTCAAGTTCATTAGTGGAACTCACCGTGTTGAGTCCAGAGCTAGTGGCATCAAAGAACGAATGACTTGCTGACTCTAATTAATGGTATAGCTCAAATAGGGTGTAGTTTGTAGAGCTTTCAGATGCCGAAGACTCGGGGCAAAAGTGGAATTAAGGTATGAAACCATGATTTTCCGAGATCGTACTAAATTTAGCAGCCGGAATGGAGACGAAGATTTCGGAACACAAAATCACACACCACATGGCTTTTGGTAATACCCAAACAAAGACGCTGAGCCTTGGGTCCTGCTAGGAATGACAATTTGGACAAACACGTCCTATAGATTGCAGCTTTTGTGTCAATTCAACCACCTCATCTGCATGGTTGACGAGTTTCCCTCTAGGGACTGCCATAGTGGAAGTAATAGTATTTTCTTTTCCATAGTCACGTCTTCTGAACGTTTTCTGTACTGATTAACATCATGTCTCATAGAGATTTGACGTTTAATGCTCCTCATATAGAGGAAGAATCACCATATGGTACTCAACATCAATCGAATAATCCTTTTTTAACCCAAGATGAACATGACGAGGTTGAAGGTGATTCTTATTCGTTTGATTCTCAACCACGTAACACCAACAGAGACTCTTTGAATCTTTCTGATGATGATCAGGCTCAATTCGGTGGCCCTTTCAATGCATATGCTAGTAATTTCAATTCACGAAATGGTACTAGCTCAAACTTATTATCACAACAATCTTCCGTTGATGATTTCCGTCAAATAAGTCAATCTCCTGCTCCTGATAATTTAAACCCTCCTACGTATAATGGATATCTTTCTGTTAATGGTTCCAGAAATTCTATCAATTCCCCTCTGTACAATAGTGCTAATAACAGTAGCTCCAATTTTGGCTATTCATCAACTAACAATTTGCTTAGATCAGATGGTGGGGATTCCTCTTCTGCTTCTGAAAAATCAGTAAATCCATTTATTCAGGCCGCTGACTTTAGTCCTTTTGGTGGATACCCAGCTTCTTCATTCCCTTTGCATATAGATGAAAAAGAACCTGATGACTATTTACATAACCCAGATCCTGTGGCCGATGCTGCCTATGATAAGAATAGATTCATGTACGACTTGAAAAATATGGATAAGCGATCTTTTGGTGGATTTATGGGTTTAGTAATCTTACTCTTGGGTGCTATTTTCCTTTTCATTGTTTATCCAGTACTTACTTTCTCGGGAGTAACTCTGTCTTATACTCCTCAAACTTATGAAGTGTTAACCCAATACAAATATCCGTTGCTTAGTGCCATAAGAACAGATTTAGTTGATCCAGACACTCCAAGCGATGCCTTAACCAAGGAAAACAGAAATGGTGATAAATGGAAATTAGTGTTCTCCGACGAATTCAGTGCTGAAGGTAGAACCTTCTACGATGGTGATGATCAGTTCTTTGTTGCTCCTGATATTCATTATGGAGCCACTAATGACTTAGAGTGGTACGATCCAGATGCCGTAACCACTGCTAACGGGACTATGGTCCTTACCATGGATGCTTATAAAAATCATGACTTATTCTACAGATCCGGTATGGTTCAATCGTGGAATAAATTATGTTTCAGTGAAGGTATGATTATGATTTCTGCTCAATTACCTAACTACGGTAATGTTTCTGGTTTATGGCCTGGTTTATGGACTATGGGTAACCTTGGTAGACCAGGTTTCTTGGGAAGCACTGAAGGTGTTTGGCCTTATACATATGATAGTTGTGACGCAGGAATAACTGCAAATCAATCCAGTCCTGATGGAATTTCTTATTTACCAGGTCAAAGACTCAATGTTTGTACTTGTAAAGGAGAAGATCATCCTAATGCTGGAACCGGAAGAGGAGCCCCTGAAATCGATATTATTGAAGGGGAAATCGATACTAATCTTAAAAATGGGGTTGCGTCCCAATCTTACCAACTTGCACCCATGGATATTTGGTACATCCCCGATTATAATTTCGTGGAGATTCATAATAAAGACATTACTACCATGAACACATATACTGGAGGTCCATTACAACAGGCATTTTCAGGTACTACGACTTTAAATACAGATTGGTATGCGCTTGGTGACGACGCTGATAAATTCCAAGTTTATGGGTTTGAATATTTGAACGACAACGACGATGGTTACTTAACTTGGTACGTAGGAGTTCCTACATTGACTGTTCATGCTTATGCCATGGCCCCCAACGGTAACGTTGGCTGGAGAAGATTGTCCAAGGAACCAATGTCTATTATCATGAATTTAGGTATTTCTAACAATTGGGCTTACATCGATTGGCCATCGCTTGTGTTCCCAGCACAGATGAGAGTCGATTATGTCAGGATCTATCAACCGGAAGATTCCATTCTGGTTACTTGTGATCCTGATGATCATCCAACCTACGATTATATTCAAGACCATTTGAATCTTTATGAAAACGCCAATCTCACCAGTTTTGAAGACGGAGGATACACATTCCCTAAAAACTCGTTGGTAAATGGATGTTCAACATAAGAAAAAGAATAACTTAGATATCATTTACGGATCTTGCATTTACTTTTTTATTTAATACAATAATAAATATATTTGTACCTATAGATAATCTTACACAAATGTATACATTATACCCATGAGGATACATGTAGATATACGTCTAAGACCTAATGAATCGCCGATATTCATCTAAACATGATGATTACAGGAATTAAATCGGTATTTGGTTCCGGATTAACGTAAAGATTGATGATGCAATGAAGTTTTCACTTTAATCTACTTAATTAAATCCAAATTTTCGTAAGCGGATCCGGTAGACTTGTATAGCTGGCTAGCAGTGACTCCTGTCTTATTTGCTTCATTATCCTTTAATTGCTGTAATAAAAGTCTTACTTTTTCTCTTTCTTTATATCCATGCAAACATTCATAGTAGTCATCAAATGCTGGAACACACTCTTTTTTAGTCACTGTTTCGGCAGATGTGTAGCATGCCACCACCTGTTGAAATTCGTAGAAACACTTTCTAGTACCTCCAGTTCTTGAATATGGTTGCATTTTGTCACTTGTTTCAACTACTAGCGCTTAGTTTGTCGGAGTTCTAATTGGCCGGTAGTTTCTTGAGACTGAGCAAAAACGGGGTCTGCGCACGACGTTTGCAAAAAAAAAGTATACTAGGGGTACGGGTTTTACTTAAATGTGTATTATACATAAGCCAACATTTCTCTAATAACATCTTTAACTTGGTAGTATAGAGGACCAACCAGTCCTTCTATGACGATGTCACCCGAGTCGTCACCTTCGATCCCACTGTAGGTGACTTTTCTTATGGCCAAAGTATTATTGACTACTAATGTACCCTCACTCTTAAATTCAGCGATAAGATTTTGGCTAATTAATTTCTTCTTTAGTTCGGGTAGTCTGATATCACCAATAGCCATCTTAGGGGCATTTTCTGATAGCATTTGGTCAGCGGGAATCTTATTTTCTTCCAATAATGCCTGTTGTCTTTTTAAATAATCCTGCTTCAAAATTGGCTTCAATGTGAATTCAGTTTGAGGATTAATGTAGTCTGCAACCGTTTTCTGTTTCTTGTTAGCAGGAAAATTTGGGTTTCGAAGCTCTAATTCTCCATAAACTTGTGCAACACTATAAGAACCTGAAACTTTTTGCCATTTCAAGGACTCCACAAGTTGCTCATCAAGTTTCACCTCGAAATCATTCATTCCAATTCCACTACTGTCTCCTCCAATCTCAACAGTTTGAAGGGCAGTCACTGGGTATACTGACATATGAGAACTGTATCCACTTTTGAGTCCAATTCCACCTCTAAGATTTGATAATGACATGAATCGGTTGGAGCTAAAGAGAGATTTTTTCGTGTTTTCATGCTGTTGTTCTTTGGCCTGTTGTTCAAAAACCAGTTTAACTAATTTCAATCCATCCAATTCTTCATTCACCTGACTTGAAGCACTTAAATCAGGTAACAATAAAAGATTGTATGGTTTCAAAGATGATACAATCAAACTTAATGATCTTATATCAACTATTCCCGATAAGTCAACATATGATAATACACATCTGGCTTTTAATTCTCCCGAAGCAGTGCTAGTAACAACTCTTTTACGAGGCTGGAAAAGAGTATCAAGATATTTTTTCAATATTTCATTATTGAGGGCTTGTTGAGGAGTAACTTTGTTTTGTTTATTATCGTTACCATTTCTTTTATTGCCTTTCTCTCCGTCCCCACTGCTCCAATCCCCGTTATTATTTTGATCAAAGTTCTTCTTCCCGTTCATCATGGCATTATTATTGTTGGACTCATCACCTTTTTGAAAATTTTTGATGTCAATCACTTCCCCGTAATCATCAAATTTTTGTTTGTAAGTACTACTATAGTATGGGAACATTGCTTGTCTCGGTCTGAGCTTAGTGGTAATGGTTATGTCAAGGGGTGTTTTAGAATCAAGGGATTGTTTTACATGGTCAACAACAAATGATTCACTAGCAAGAATAGCCGTGGTGCTACTTTCTGGTTCGGATGTTGGTTTAGCGGTTGGAGCAATTGGGGTTGTGGAGGTAGTTTCTGATTCGGGTTGTTCCTGATTTATAACTTCATCATCGGAGGACAAGTTTGCATCATCTTCATCGTCAGATGAGGATTCGTCTGCATTGAAAGTGTCGGCATTCAACAAATTCTCATTCCTTTTTTCTCTGACTTTAGCAATTAGTTTTTCTCTTCTGTGATTAGCGATCTTCTTTTCAAATTCAGAAATTTCTTGCGGAGTTAACTTTTCCTCTTTTGACAAACTACCTACTGTAATGGACTTGTCTAAAGGTACGGCAGTACCATCTTCAGGTTCATTTCCTTTATGTTTCTCCTTGGCCAAATTGTACCACTCATAGAATAATTTGTTATGGATGGAGTTTGATTGACCAAATTGCGATTTTTCGGTCAAGATTATAGTTGTCTTCTCATCCTGACATAAGTATTGTAACGCTTCAGTTGACATATCCCCATCTCTAAAATCAACACCGGAAGCAAACACGATTTTAGGTCCATCTAAACGAATGACCTCATTTGGGTCCAGTAACAAATCCACCTTAGAAGGATCAAACGGAAGTCTTAAGTGTAAACTAGCAGCGTCTGTAGTCGAAGTCAACTCCTCATATTCTTTAGCCAACTGAGTAGACATCCATTCAACAAGGTTTGAAGCATAGCTCAAAACTTTTGTCCCCGAATACGAAAGGAAGAAAATTTGAATTGGGGCACCTTGAAGGTGTTCATCGATTAAATGGAGAATTTCTAGAAATCTACCTGAAATTGAAGTGGGAAGTAAAACTGCTCCTCCGTTAGCCAAAGTAGCATCCACCAATTGTAAGAACTTTTCAGTTCTTTTCTTATGGGATACCGAAGACCCAAGATCGGTATTGGTAATCAAAGCCGTGGGTCTAAGTAAAGAAGACACGGGATTTCCTGTAGATGTATTGAGAAAGCTGGCACTATTCAAGAAAGAATCTTTAGAATGATTCCAAGAAGGAGCATATATAATTTTTTCTAGTCTCTTATTTATAAGCCAAAACGTTCCTCCTAGAGTATGACCTGCATTGTATGGAGTTATAACAATCTTATTATCGAGGACAGGCATGGACTGGAAGAATTTCAAGGATGTGATTCGATCAAAACATTCATCCACGTCAACAACTTCCATTATTGCTGAAGTTAATGGTCCTAAAATTCCGTTGGATCTATAATACTCCACGGTGGATATTCTTCCTAATTGATTCACCGGCAACGTTGAATATACAGGGATTCTCGACACCAATTCGGGAAATTTCAAGCAAAGCAAAGCATATCCACTGATGAATTCGGGTGTCGAGTGGGAGAGAAGAATGAGATTGATATCGGTAAGATATTTCTCCAAGAAAAGAATGTCATCAGGATTTCCCCCACTCCAACTTGGGTCCGCCAAAATCCTGATGTCATTATCGAACTCAAGTAGCGATGCCTTACATGAGTAGTCATCGTCACCAGGAGTGATAATGGAGAAATTAAACATTAGATTGGCGATGAAGAAGTTGTAGATGTTGAAATTTTCGCTGAGGGTGCACCTCCAATATGGGAGCATGACATTCTAATGTCGCAAAGAGCCAATATTTACAAGGTATAAATAGTCATATTTATTATACAATCGAAATAAGAATAAGTAGTACGTGAAGAAAAAATCAAGTGTCAAAGTTAATTGAGTTTCTTTGATGGTATGAGAGAAGAGTTTCGGCTTGGGTCAAACCAGGCAATTCATGAGTAGTATCGATTCTCTCTAATGAGTTTCTAGATGTTTGGTACTCTCCATCTTTGATCATCTGTAATCTTAATTGTTGAAGATTAAGAGGTTTGCTGAGAAGTTGCTGGTTATGCTTGTTTCTATCGTTGACAGTGTCAGATCTAGACCGAATGGTGTTTTTTCTTGATCTCAGGATAGTAGCTTTTCTCTTAATGGACTTGAAAGTATGCGTGAGAGGGTTTCCATCCAGCGAGGAGACAGATATTTGGTCAGTATTATCGTTTGTGTTTTCATTACTTTCAACGGCACGCTCGATTCTTTCAAGCAACTCAGTGTCTCCATTATTGATTTGTTTCAATATACGATGTCTTTCAACGTCTTCTAAATCAGTTGGGTCATAAGCCTCGGGGTAATCCACAAATCCTCCTATTTTAACTTGTTCTCTGATAATGTCGATATCCCGGGGGGCAAAGTTTTTAGATAGAAAATCGAATGTGAATCTTGGCAAAAGACAAAATACAACACCAACAAATATACAACACCAACATGCTAATGTTCCCAAAATTTGAGCTCCAGCTTTATAGAATTCACCAGCATAAACTTGGGAACTCCAGACTCCAGTCCAGAAATAAACCACAAGAATCGAAATTGCATCAATCAATAAGGATAACCAGTCCCATCTATATTGATGTAACAATACATACAAATCACATGCTGTGACTGAAAGACAAGCAGCAACCACTCCAATCCAGTATCTATGATCAACTTGCAATCCTTGAGGATTTTGAAATGATTTATAAAATAACAAGTAAGGGAAAAAAAATGAAATGACAGACTGGAAAAGTCCATCAAACATATACCAAATGAATTTGTATTGTGACCAATCAAGTCCCAAAATACCACTGCGGTATAATTGTGGAACAACCAATGAAATGGTATCAGGAACATCTTGATCCAAAACAGCCAAAAATATAACAGGTAATGATGTGAATGCCAAATTATAGAACATCAAAAAGGTATATTCGTAAAGATATGATCCGTCAAAATCATTGTAAATACCAAACCAGAAACAAGTCAAGGTAAACACAACATTTTTATAAAAGAAACATGGTACCATTTCAGCTAATCTTTTGTATGACCATCTTCCATGCACAAGTAAGAGTCGGGTCAAAAATCTGAATTGACCAATTGCATAATCAGACGACATTACTGCTTGACGACCTTCTTCCCCAGCGATACCTACCCCAACATTAGCAGACTGGATCATAGCAACATCATTTGCACCATCACCGATTGCTAATGTCATCACATTCAATGTTTCTTTAACGATTTGAACCACTTGGGCCTTCTGAGCTGGAGAAACACGACAACAAATAACAGATTTGCACTGCTTACCAAGAAGTAAGAACTTACGACGTATGTCTTGAATTTGAGGGTCATCCGAGCCTTGAAACACAAGCGTTAATGCAGCACCATCTATTATTAGAGCATGTTGAGATTGAGGAGTCGAATGATCCTTTATGGCATCTTTGATGAGATTATCAACATCCTTGGTTGAATCCACAGCCATACCAAAATTATCTCGAAGATACGAACTGATGAGTTTGTCAATAGAAGCAATATTCAGAGGATCATTATCGTCAGGTCTCACAACTAATAGCTTCATGTCGTTACCTAATAAATTACAGGAGAAACCAATATTTATCGCAGTTTCAATCCTGTCACCAGTCAAAACCCATAGTTTGATTCCCGCATTGGCTAAAATTGCAATAGAGTCAGGAACCCCTTGTTGCAATCTATCTTCGATAGCGGTACCTCCAAGTAATGTCAAACCTTGTTCGATTTCTTCATCCAATTGGTCAATGTACTCTTCACGATTGTCATCGATAGACGAAAGGGCTTCCTTGTATCTGGTATGCCAATCAGAAAAGTATTTGGCATCAACTTCTTTTTCGGCTATACACAAAGTTCTAAGTCCTTCTTTAGCATAATCTTCCAAGTGCAAAGCCGTCTTCTGAATTATTTCTTGACCTGAATGAGGAACTAATCTTTGAAAAATTGCACTATCCGCTCCTTTCGAAATAAGTACTATTTTTCCTTCTGGTGATTTGAGAATACAGGACATTCTCTTTCTTGTAGAAGTGAAAGGAATTATTTCAAGTATTTGGTACTCGACAGATTCCCCGTATATATCAAGAATGATTGATTTTCTTAACCTATCCGTCAAAGTAATACCAACATCACGAGCGGCAGACACTAAAGCGGCTTCGTCGGGGGATTCGGCCTTGAAATCTCTAAGCTCAGGATCATCTTCGTTAGCTTCAGTAACAACCGTGTTACATAGAGCAAGAGCGGTCATGAATCTTTCATTTGCAGCTTTCTGGCCTTCGTCGGGTTCTTCAAATGTATCTTTAGCGTATTCATGTGAAATAAAAGTAACATTTTCACTACGTAATTGCTGGTTGTTAGAATATTTGAATAAACTTTCTAACATGAGCTTTTTGTTTTCACTTATTTTCAAAGACCATTTTTCTGTTTCCTTTATAACATCTAATCCAGCACGTTTGTCAAGACCCTGTTTCGCTTCTGTATATGCAATACCATAAGATTTCCCATTGATGGAGCATTTCTTAAATTCCATAATGTTTTGCGTTAATGTACCTGTTTTATCGCTGAAAATATATTCGATTTGACCCAAATCATCCGAAATATTCCATGATTTCGGAATACATGGAAAGTCAAGCTTTTCATAGTACATTTTCACATCAGAATAAATGAAAAATGCTTGGACTGTCTTGATGATTTCCACTGAAATATAAAGCGAAATTGGAATTAATGATTGATAAATGATTAAAGTTACAAAAAACGCAATAACACCATTTATCGCAGGAGTTGAACCATAAGGTTTGAAATCAAAATAAACTCTGGAAGTTTCTTTTTTATCGTAGAACAACCCATTAATCAAAGCGCTAACAAAACATAAAATGAACACAAGCACGAAGTTGATGACAACGGACAAGTTTAACTCTCGAGAGATTCTTGAAGACTTAGTAGGAGTTACCCCAGAATTCATCATAATCTTGGATTCATCACCGGTATAAATGACAAACCCAATGACCCATTTAGTGTTCCTAAGAGTAGATCCACGAAGTAAAACACTGTCATTTGTGATTGATTCTTTTTCATCTGCATTAACTAAGTTCCCATCTGCATCGTAATTTTCATAGTGGATAGTACCCTTGAAGGAATAAAGATGACTGTTGGGAGCATCACATTCAACCCAAAATTTAGCAGCACTCAAGTCAGCTGAATGTTTTAAATTCAGACAGCCACCACAGTGCAAACAAGTTTTGTTCTTTAAATTTGTCTCACCATCCAAATTTTTGGTTTCGATATAACAATTACCTTCAATATCAGAAGTCGAGATAACGACGATATCAGCCGGGACTTCTTCATTTTGACGGACTCTAATTAAATCACCAACATTGACATCTTTCCAATGACGATTCTTGAATGTGGAGTTTATGGATTGGGATTGAACAATTTCTTTTTGAAGCACAGGATTAAGTAAACTATCAGGTAAAGGAGTCAGAGGATCATGCTGACGATGAATCCTGGTTGATTTTCTTGGTTTGGAGGACGTGGAAGGTCTTGGACGACTGGTGAAATCCGAAGCATAAGAAAAATCGGAAACTACGGTAGAAACCCGGTGAAGAGCCAATTCCTCCTCTTGATGTTCACGTCTGATATAATCATTTTTTGTTTCTTTTTTAGCAAACACCATGATAAACGCCTTTTGAATGCCCTTGATCATTTTCTTATCGAACTTCGTACATGCTTTTTTGAATCTTCTCCAAGGCCCTACGTAACTAGTAATTACGTTGGGGTTTTCAACGCCTTGAAGGAGATGAATGGGGGAATTATTTAATTCCTCGTCACTGGAACTTCTTTTGTAATCTTCAAATGCATCTTTTATAGCAGTAATACAAACAATCACAATAAGAGGGACTGCTGCCAATCCTGGAGAAGTGACTCCAAAAATTTGAAATGCTCCAAGAATCACCACAAGCAAGAAGTAAGTATTGGCGACATTTCTAAATTGGAATAGAATGTTTTTAGGCAAAAACGACAACGGGGTGTATTTGGTGGTCCGAATCTTGTTTCGTGGATATTGGATGATGGGGGTGTTGGTACCCGGGTATTTCATATTGTCCGAAAGGTCGTAATTATAGTAGACATATCTAGGAGTGTTGAAGTAGATTTCGTCAAGAAAGTCCGGTCTAGAAGCAAGACCTTTATTATAGAACCAAAGTTTGACCTTCTGTTTGAAATCAGGAGCCGGGGTTGTTATTAATGCTTGTGGTGAGTACCGGGTATTATTACCATTACTCAGCTCCTTGCCTTCTACTTGACTATTCTCCTTACCTTCTGCCTGAGTATCCTCCTTAGCCACACCAGGAGAGCCGGCCTTTTCATGTTCCACCATGGTGTTTCCTTCCTCTTTGGAATTGGAAGAATCGTTGGAAGATGACGACATATCGAATTTCAGCTTCAACCTCTAATTTATTACAAATATAACTAATTCCTCAACCTGCTATTAATCAACGGGAGGTGCGAATTCTTTACTGCAGCAATACTTACTGGATTGAGATACGAGTGGTATGAAGTCGAGATGAAATCCAGAATAATCGAAGAAATCTATGAGCTGGACAGGAAAAACGTTTCTGAAAAACCTTGTGTTATCAAAGCGATGTGTATTTCCTGTTACGGGGCTAAAGCCTTGTCTTGTTGTGTCTCGGCCGGCTCGGCCCACGCTAACGCCGCCGATGGTAGGCCGGGTGCGCACGTGACCCTGCCGTGGTTGGGTCGGTTTTTTTGTCGGTTTTTTTTTTTCTTAATTTTTTTTGGGCCCCTGCGCACGCCCGCGGCCCCCGTCTCCACCGTCGGTGAAAAATTCTGCGTCCTGGCAACTTATACTGCTGTATTATTTCTATACAAACTAACCATGTCTACTGAACAAATTCCTCAAGGTGCCGATGTCACCATTATTTCTAAAAACGAAAAGAAAGCCAGAGAATTGATCAAAAAATTGGGCTTGAAACAAGTCAAAGGTATCACCAGAGTTACTTTTGTGCAAAGATCCAACTTAATCTACGCCATTGAAAACCCTGATGTGTACAGATCTGCTGCTGGTACTTATATTGTTTTCGGTGAAGCCAAGGTTGATGACCTTAACGCCAGAATTGCTGAATCTCAAGCTGCTGCTGCTGCCCAAGCTTCTCAATCTGAAGAAAAACCAGCCGACAAATCTCCTGAATCAATCACTGCCGATTTAGAAAAGGCAACCATTCAAGAAGCTGAACCTGAAGATGAAGGTGAAGTTGATGAATCCGGTTTGGATGCTAAAGACATTGATATCATCATTGAACAAGCCAATGTTTCTAGAGCCAAGGCTGCCAATGCTTTGAGAAAACATAAAGGTGACATTGTCAATGCTATCATGGAATTATCTTAGATTCAGTAATGTCAATATAGTATTGCACTAATTTGTTGTAGGTCCTTCCTAATGGATTGTAGATCCTCCACTAGTCACTTGAATGTTCAATCAAGTAGATTGCTCAATCAATTAGATTGTTCACTACCCTCTTACGGTGATTGTTCACCATCCTCTTACGGTGATTGTTCACCGTCCTCTTGCTGTGATTGTTCACCATCCTCTTGCTGTGATGGTGTTTCCACCTTAGGTTTAGCTGTATCGTCAGGCATCACCCCGTTGATGAACCCACATCTTGGACATACGTATTGAACCTCCATCGGACTCTGGCATCCTGGAGGCGCCAATCCGTTGTGAGTGTAGCATCTGTTACATATGAGGGCGTAGCGTGATTCAACACTTTCATTATTGTCGGAACCAATGATGAAATCAAGAAATCGGTCTTGAACTGACCGTGATGCAATTTGTGGAGATGGGATTGGAGGAGTACCGGCATTGACGACAATTTCTGAATGAGGTTCACTGGCAGTTGTTTGGGAGGATCCACTGGATTCACTGGGTTTGATTTCTGCGTTTGGTTGAACACCATGTTGCGGTTGGGGTGCAATTGCTGGAGACCCATGAGACGGCGGGTTGACACCAGAGTCAGTTGGTTCATCGACAGAACGACCGTAACGGTCCAATAAGGAGTTGGTAGCGTTGAAGTTGGTGAGTTTTTTCAATTCCTCGATCTTATCGGCGTGTTTCTCCTTTAATGACTGTAATGACTGTTCCTGTTTACGAATAATGAATTCAAACCCTGAATTAATCAACCTCAACAACAACCACCCTAATCCAGGATACCCCAAGATCAACGCCATTGAATGTACGGATTGATACAGCACGAAGTTATACATCCTGCTGTGCCCGCCTATTATGTCCTTGGGAACTCGTTGGTATAATACAGCAATCACTAGAGCATACACACTGATGAGGATTATGAATAACGAATGGTGCAGTGAATGTTTCTTTCGCTTTAATCGAGTGATTTGACGCTGGGTGGATGAAATGCTCTGGGTTAATTGCGTTAGATGTTTTTCAAACGCTTGGGGATCAAACGTCGTTGATTTAAATAAGCCAAATAGTGCCATGGTGGAGATGATGATAATTGCCCCTACAAATAAACGGTAGCGTAAAAAAATGCGCAAGTGGAGGTACCTCATCACCACCTTGAGTAAAAGAGAACCAACTAGTAGTCCCCAAGCCATGACGTATACGATAGGAGATCGAAAGCTTAGCATTGAAAAAGACTTGCCGGAGGAAGACCAACAGTTGCTATTGGCCCATCTGAAGCTTTTCAAGTATTGTCTTAATCAAACGACGTATAAGTATCTTATAAATGTCAAGAACATCATTCATCTTTACAGTGATATTATTACCATATACAGTTCGCTATTGCGGAAAGTGCCAAGTTATGATGACATTACGTTGATGACGAGCAAGACCAAGTTCAGTGTGCTTAAATTAGAGGAGGATTTAAATAAGATCTTTGGCGCTGAAGCCATTTATACTGCTGATTTTGACATCAATCAGCCCGTCAACAATAAACTCAATAACTGGCAGGATAAAAACTACGAAGACGACGTTAAAAATCTAACTGTGCTCATTCTAGAAAGCTGCAATGAGATTTTTGAATCGATTGTGAAAAATCTAAACTGTATTGATATTTTCTTCAATAACTTTGATAATTTAAAGAAATTACTAATACCTTTCTTATTAGTACAAACCAAAACCATTCAAAAATCCTTTATCAAGTCGCTATATTTATTCAAACTCACCACCATTGCTGACCAAGCCCTGTCCATCAAAGAATTAAATCCTAGTATTTTAAAACAACTAAGAAAGATTGAAAAAATTACCAGCGGTATTGAACGAGAATCGGTGATTCTATATACTGCATTCATGACATTTGACCCTTCTTTACAACAATACACCAATATTTTACTTGGCAAGGCCATTTTGAAACGAGACATCGACCCCAATGATTGTAAATTAATCAAAAGAAGAGATGTTTGCTTTCAAGCTGCTGAACATGTGGTTAGTATTCCTCTTACTGAGGCCCAATCTCCTCATTCATCCATGAAACCTTTCGTGGAATATCTCATGTACATCGTCATTATTTTGGTCGTCATCACCGTCTTCATGTTCTATAGATTATTTAAAGTTCTCTTTGCTTAATACACTGAACCTCTTCCTTATCTTCTTCATCTTCACTACTCCTCCATGGCTGGTGCACGGGTCGCCATCGCCATCTAGGCGTCGGGGTCGCGCAGATAAAGGAAAACAACCGGCTTCATCGAGACGCTTAGAAACCATTAGCAAATTTCATCATTGGAACCTGGTTATTACAACCCATTTAGTTTAACTTCATTAATTTGTTTAATTCATTGTTTTGCTAACCATCTCGATTAAAACTTTTTTTTTCATTTCATTCCAATTCTAATATTAAAATCTTGGTGTTTCAATTCACCGTTTCAAACCCTAACGTGTATTATAAATTCCCCCCAATCCCTTCATAACAATTTGTATTATATTTAATAATGGTTTCAGATAATAATCTCAATCAGATATACTCGGCCACTTATTCCAATGTGCCGGTGTTTGAATTTGTAACCTCAGAAGGTCCAATCATGAGACGGAAACTGGATTCGTGGATTAATGCTACACACATACTTAAAATTGCAAAATTCCCAAAGGCAAAGAGAACCAGAATCTTAGAGAAAGATGTTCAAACAGGAGTCCATGAGAAAGTCCAAGGAGGTTATGGGAAATATCAAGGTACTTATGTTCCTCTAGAACTTGGTGCCGAAATTGCCAAATCTTTTGAAGTCTATGATATTTTAAGACCAATCTTTGAATTCAATTATATCGAAGGTAAATCTGCCACTCCTCCCCCTGCCCCAAAACATAGTCATGCATCTGCTTCGAATGTTGCAAAGCGTCAAGCAAGTGCTCCTCTAGATTATAATAATGTTAAACTAACTACCTTAAAACGATCGAAAAGTCTGACTGCTACCCCATCTTCTTCAAATGAATTACCTAAAAAACGAGGGAGACCTAAAAGGGTGGCTCTTTCGAAAAGCGTGGTCAAGCCATCTTTAAGACAGTCTAAGACAACCCCTTTGGAGCCTGGTCCAAGTATTGGTACTTTTAAAAATAGTGATTCGTTTGTTGGTCATCCTAATCTCAGTCGTCAAGATACTGAGCAAGATGCTCTTCAAGTCATGGCTAGTAACATGAATGTGAAGAATGAGGACCTTGAATTGGTGGACAAAAGTAGTGACGACGACGATGAAGATAGTAGCTTAATGCTTCAAAATGCAATCGGCTTACAAAAACATAATCAATATACTCCAACCGGTCCCCCAGGATACCTTAAAAATGATCATGATGATGACGAATTAATGAGTGTACGTGAATTATTTGGAACTCCAAGAGACTCATTTGAAAGAATTGTGCTTCATAGACATAGCCAACTGCAACAGTCTAATTTACCCAATTCTCATGGTCTTGGGCATCCACAACTCCCTCATTTACCCAGTTTAAATGGCAGCATACATATCAATCAGGATCCTTATGGGCTCCAACAATACCATCATCAACCACCTTCACCAGAAGATGTCTATACGGAATATTTCAAGAATTTATTGGATTATCTTTCTGATGATTCTTTCAATGGACCAACCGCAACTTCAAATGATACAAATAAGATCAAATTAAATTCATTGGAAATTCCAGAGAAACTATTGAATCCCCCTCAGCCTTTGTCTAAGATTAATATCAATCAACCCATAGACACCGATGGAAACACTCTTTTTCATTGGGCATGTTCCATGGGTAATATAACCATAATTGAATTTTTATTATCAATATTCTCCAGTTTCATTCATCCAGATCTAAAAAATAACAAGGGTGAAACCCCTCTTATGTTCTTGGTTAGATTTATTAATTCATATCAACTCAAAAAATTTCCAATCCTTTTAGATTTATTATTTGATTCAATATTATCTGTGGATAACAGTGGAAAAACCGTATTACATCATATTGCCTCGGCCAGTGGAAATAGAGATAATAAGGAAAAGCCGTCTGTCAATAAAAAGAAAGAAAGATTTTCAAAATACTATATGGAATGTTTTTTAAAGAAGATTGTTGAAATTCAACAGCACCAACAACAAGATTCCAAAAAATTAGGTGATAATGAAAAAGAAGAACTCATCACCAAATTCATCAATCATCAAGATAATGATGGTAATACAGCGTTCCATATTGTAAGCTATAACTTGAACAAAAAGTGTATTAAGGTTTTCATCACCTATCATCATTATATTGATTTCACCTTGAGAAATCTTGTTAACCATACGGTGGAAGATTATTTGGCATCCCATAACTACCTCTTACGATTAGACAATGAGGATCAAAAAGATGACAAACCCAAGGATAGTTCATCTGTGGTTATGGTACCCACTAGTGATGGAACCAATGTGTCATCAACCACTAGTTTCCAAACGCAATTGTATTATTCTAATGCAGCACTTAGTTTACAAAACACTACTGCCAATTTAATAACCGAAAAGCTTACTGAGTTATCGTTCAATATGGATAAAGAATTACGAGAGAAAGATAATGCATTACTTGAATATATGAATTTCTTACGAGTGATTAATTTTGATAAATTAGAATCACAGAAAGATATTCTTCGAATGTTCAAACTTGATTACCTTTTAGAGGGAGATTTCAAGAAATTATTGGAGGCTGATGGAGTTGCAGATCAACAAACCCCGCGAATTAGTGAATTGGGAAAGGGTAAAAGTGAAATCGCTACTCAAGAAGATCCTAAACAAGAAGATGATGAGGATGATGAAGATGATGAAGATGATGATAAAGAGTTGGGAGGATCATTGGTGTTAATTGACAGTACTCGGGATGAGTTGATTCAAGAAGAGATTGATCGATTAGTTAATGATCTCAGCTTCCAATTTCTTACCAAACAAGAGGAATTGATTGCAAAAGCACAACAATACAAGAATCTCAATGAGCAGATGATTGCAAAGCATCTAACCTCAAGTATACAGCAATCATCGACAGCCGAAACAATTGATACGAACCCGGTGGAAGCAGCCATAGAGTTACAACGGGAAATCTTGACCCGTCAACAATTGACACGTCGACTTCTTGACAAGCTGTCGGAAGTGCCCATTCCTCATGTTAGAAGCAATGACGAAAATGGCAGTGCTGCACAGAATGCTAATGTCAAGGAAGAGTTCAAAGAAAACCAATCTCTGGATCAAGAAGACCCAGCCATTTCCACCATTGGTTCGTACCCCAAGAACGATAAACTCTACAAGTACTGCAAGTTGATCTCCTTATGTTGTGGAATGAGTTTTGTGGAGGTTGAAAACTCAATCGACCTAATCGAACAATCGCTCGCCAAAACTTCCCGCTAAACCTTGCATTGGCGGTGAGGCATCGCTTTCAGTTCCGGTCCTGCAGCCTCCGGCGTGGGCCAACCGATAACCTCGCGATATTTAACACTAGCCGCACCAATGGTGGTGAGAGTTATTAGTTAGAGATATAAATAATGAACCAATATTGATGTATTTTCACCATCACATGGCTCTAGTTAATTGCAAAACGTTAGCTGTGAAGCCTTCTTGATGGTTTCAATCGGTGTACCTTATTGTAAGCCACGGGGTTTCCCCAAAGCTCGTAATGTCTTATCTGAAATTGCACCTTTAAGGTACGCGCATACATGGGCGAAATCCGGTCGTGCGTGGCTCCCGCAAAATCACCAAAATATTGTAACAACCATTGTTTCTGACGTAACGGTTGAATTAATTTTTTTTTTTATTTTCAGTGGGAAAAAAAAGGTTGAAGCAAATTTAACACGATTCAAAGTAGCTTGTCGATCAAACAAAAGTTTAGGGGCTTAACTATTACGTTATTTATATACTTTTAAATTGAATAATTCACGTCCATCCAAATAATAATTTTATCGATCATCTAAGGAGTGAAAAGAATCGTTCATCATTTATTAAAAGTAATGTATGGTAAAAGATATCTTAGGTTGCTTCTAATAGTGGTTGTCTTTTGTACAATTCTGATTATATTAATTTTATCATCAGATTATCCATTAAGTCAATTATATCCCGTTAATAATTCAATAATAAAGAATAAAGATGGTGTGTTGAATTCTATGGTGCCGTCATTCCTCAAACCAGGTAAAGAATCAAGTGACCTTGATTATAAGGCAGCTCTCAAATATTTCAAAGATCATAAAGTAGATTTAATTAACTCATTTCCTTTAAATGATACCATGACCGATGATAAAAAATACAAACAAACTTCATTATCCACTTATAATGATCCATATAAATTGATTAATGAAAAATCAACCGATTATGAATTTGTGAAACAAGACATTTGTCGAGATATCAAATTCACAGGTGACTTTAAAATCTCCTCTCAAAGCTATTTAGAAGCTGATTTTAATCACATTCATCACGCTTTGAGCAAAAATCCTGATTATGATAAGCTTATAAAGGAGGCTCGTGATAAATTTAAACCAACCATTCCCGAAGAAAAACAATGGTTTAGATTCGGTGGTTCATCTATTTGGCTTCCTCAATATGACTTACATTTCATGGTTAGTCGTGTTCTTTATTCTCCTTCTGGTATTCCAAATAAATCATTTGTTTCATTTCTTTACATTCAATTATTTGATAAAAATTGGAAAGAGTTACCTACAAGAAAATTAAAAATTCCTTACGTTCAAAATGTTATTCAAAATGTTTTAAATACCGATGGTTCCGTTACTGAAGTAATCTTAGATAAAACTATTGCTTTTAGAGATGTGGAATATCCATCTTTCTTGCCAATTCCTATTGAGTATTTAATGCAAACTGAAAATGATAAATACTATTGGGGTCCTGAAGATCCTAGAATTTTGTCTAGAGTTAACCCTCTCGGTTTTGAAGAACCAATCATTGTATTTAATATGAAGAGTGTTAAACTAGTCAAAAGAGTTATGCATCAATACTTACCATTTTCTAATGAATTAAAGGTTTTGAAGAAAAGAAATGAACCTTGGGCTAAGATCGAAAAAAATTGGACTCCTTTCATTAGTTCAACCAATGCTTCTGAAGCTTCAATTAATCCCCTCAGTGGTGCAGCGGGATCTAAATATGGGGTATCCCGTTTAAATTTCATTTACTCTATTGATCCTTTGGAAATTTTAAGTTGTGAAATCGACACTGGTATTTGTGATTTCCTTCAACAACCAAAAAAGGAGGACTACGACTACGTTGGTCCTTTAAGAGGTGGTACTCAATTAGTCAAATTACCCATGGATGAATTGGTTCCTCAACATATCAAAGATCAATTTGAATTACCAGTGAACAGACAAATTTACATTGGGTGGGCAAGGGCTCACTTGAATGAATGTGGATGTGGTGAATCCATGTATAGACCAAATTTGATGGTATTAGTTGAGGACTTTAATCCAGAAACTAGTAAATTCTACTATAAATTAGGACAGGTCTCAGAATACTTTGATTTTGATGCGTTTGTCCCTGCCTGGACAACCCCAAAGACCGACGAGAATGGTAACTTTATTGAAGATAATGAACCAAAACCTCTTTGTTCAGGTAGAAATGTTTTGATTCCAAATTCAATTGCCTACTGGAATATCGAATCTATCATTAAAGATGGAGTATCATATCGTCGTAAATACTTCCACAAAATCCCAACTAATGAAGAACTTGATGATCATAAAGCTCTGAAAGTGGTCAAAATTGAAAATAAGAAATCAAAAAGATTTTCTGATAACAACTACGAAGTCTACTTCAATGATTTCATGGGAGTGACATTATCAGCTGCCGACGCCGACGTCAGTATCGTGCATGTAAGAGGTTTAATGAACTACATCTTGAATTTGCCTGCATTATATGATGCAAGTACTGTAGTTCAAGATGATTCTATGTTTCAACCAAGAGGTCATACATTCAACAATGAATGCGCCATGGACGGTAGTCGGGATTACTGTATAAATTACGCTAAATCACATGGAGGTGTTACCGAATACAAGAAGGAAGAAGAGAATAAAGACGATCAAAATAAGGATGATCAAAATAAAGACGGTCAAAATAAAGATGATCAAAATAAAGACGAGAATAAAGATAAGAAAGATTAATTTCTTCCCCTCGTCCCCATAATCGCTTCTTTTCATTGAACCCTTCTTGGATTCTCCTGCATCTTTATATTTGTATACTTCATATAGACATCCATTATTTTGCAACTATAACTATCCGCGTAGCCGTAAACGGCAGCCGTTATTTTCGGTTAGCGATGGAATCCTTGTGTTTCCTTGAGTAACCGAATATGGCCCGAAACCCGTACCTCTGGCATAGTTTGCAATTGCTGCAAAACATCCATCGGATAATTCTGCCAGACGTCAAAAATGAAATAAAAACTGACGGATTTCGTAATATTTGTTTTAATTATCAAGTTAAATGAGTTTCTCTGATTGCTCAAGTGGGGATTTAAAGCCGGAATTTACTTCCTCTTCTTCTAATGATACTATAGGTCCAGTTCTATATACTGGTGAACCTCAACAAAATAAAGAACGACGTAGTTCATTTCGTAAATCGTTAGAATCTCTTCGATTTGGGAGTCCAGTAAGCGAAAATAGTGAAAATTATACTGAGGATGCAATTTTTGGAGATTTAAAACAGAAAGAAATTGATTTAAAAAGACTGGAAACTAGAAATACTATATTAAGTGAAATTGCTTCCCAGATTCCACATGATACTGATGATGAAACAAAAGTGGGTGGTGAACTAGTGCAGCAAGAATTTCAACTCCCTCTAGAAACTCTTGATCATAAACTTGAGGAAATCGATCCAGAACTTATAACTTTCAATGGTGATGATGACCCTGAAGATCCTCGGAACTGGCATCTTGCTTCTAAGGCCTATGTAATTATTTTTGCATCTTTTTATACTTTGTTACCACCCATGTCATCTTCCATATTATCACCAGCATTATCTTTCTTATCCGTTGAATTCAATATCAAGTCTCCGGTCGTATTAGCAATGGTGGTTTCCATCCAAGTTTTAGCATGGGCCTTTGGTCCTTTGGTTATTGCTCCTTTGAGTGAAGATGATCGTCTTGGTCGAAAGAAAGTGCTTGATGGTAGTTGTTGGTTATCATTATTCTTTAACTTAGGTTGTGCATTTTCTCAAAATACTACTCAAATGTTGATTTGCAGATTCTTTTCTGGTTTATTCAATTCAAGTGCCCTTAATGTATCTCCAGCAGTTGTATCAGACTTGTTTGATGCCAACTCAAGAAATGTAAGTCTTGCCGGGGTATCTTTGTTGCCTTTACTTGGTCCGGTATTAGCTCCAGTCATTGGTGGATTTGTTGTGGAATCCATGAACTGGAGATGGGTACTTTATGTTCTTTGCATGTTCAATGGAGTTCTTGCTATAATGGGAACTTTCTTTTATCGTGAAAGTTACGCTCCTACTTTATTGAGAAACAAAGCAAAATATTTAAGAAAAGCAACTGGTAATAAAAACCTTCATACAATATATGAAGTTGCTAATGGAGAGTCTACGTTTGATAAAGTAAAACTTACTGTAACCAGACCAATCAAGTTGTTGTTCACACATCCGATGGTGATTGGTTTAGGAAGTTTCATGGCATTCATCTATGGATTCATGTACTTGATGATAGTTACGTTTCCTACAATATATGGTGAGATCTATGGATTCAACAAAGGAACCGTTGGATTGATGTATTTACCTATGGGAATTGGATTTATCTTTGGGGTATTGTTCTGGACTATTGCACTTCAAAAGGTGTATCTACATCTCACAGCTAGAAACGGAGGAGTGGCCAAACCTGAATTCAGACTACCTTGCTTAATCATCAACACTGGATTTTTAATTCCAATTTCTTTACTAATGTATGGGTGGTCAATCGAATACAGAACACACTGGATTGTTCCTTCGATTGCATCAGCCATATTTGCATTTTCATTTTGTTGTGTATTTCAAGCATTGCAAAATGTCCTAATTGACAGCATTAAATTTGCAGCCAGTGCGGTTGCAGCCGCTGCGGTATTCAGAAGTTTTTTTGGGTTTAGTTTCCCATTATTTGCCAATATCATGTATTCTAAAATGGGATATGGATGGGCCAATACCATGTTTGCCATCGTAGCGTTGGTATTGGGTTTGCCTTTCCCAATTATACTTTTTAAGTATGGTGAGAGGATTAGAAATTCGGCCAATACGAGAATGGAAAAAGAGCAAATGAGAAGAAACGAAAGAAATTTACAGAAATTACAAGCGAAACTTGAAAATCAAACCTCAGTTTAGTCATATACTTAAGTAAATATAAATATTCACTTAATCGTTATTTTCACTGTATGAACCTGGTCGTGTCGCAACCCTCGTAAGTGACTGTATATGAGTAGAAATCTGATTCTCAAAAAATCCCCCAGAATGGAGGTTCCACCATTAAGATTGGAAACTTTAAAGCCCTTTCCATTGCCCAAGCAACTTGAAGTACTTCCTCATGGAGTATTGATGGGGTTTAGTCTGCTGTATGAATTGGTCAAAGGATATATGAAGAGTTTGTATACGTACCAACATCATAAACAAGATATCATTGACAGCATTAATGGACAAATCAAGAAATTAAATGACATCATCGATATGTTCAGCCAGTACCAACAAACAAGCCAAACCATAGGGACACAAATCAAAGATATCAATGCATTGTTCAATGAGTTCCAGAATCTTGAGACTTATCAGTATCAATCACTCAGTGCCAACTTTAATCAGGACTTTCTCAAGACAAAGTTCACCAACCTCACCAAGGAGAATGATGCACATGGATCGCAATTGATCCAGGAATATCGCCAAAAAGAAGGCACGGAAGAGGAATTGAGTGCATTTCTAGATGAGTTCAAGCAAAGCAGGAAAATTTACCATCTTCGGAAAGAGAAACTAAACCGCTGGAATGAAGAACGAGTAAGTGGATTCATTTAAGTCACACAAAGCCTGATATACAGAAGCCGAGATGCACTGGAGATAAGCATCACCGGATTTTCCATACTGGGGGCTGTAGTTATCCCGACGTCTCGGTCATAACGCTGATGAAATAGATAAAGAACTGCGGGATGCTGCAGGTGATGCGTTGTGATTAGAATCATGGACTTAGGCAATGGCGAATTAAATTTTACGTGAATATGAATCCCGGCGATGCGTGGATCTTAATCTGCTTAAACGTTGACCACTCATGATTGCTCATAGCATTGGAACAGGTGAAGGGGTGTTTATGTTACACACTTTATGTTTATCTATCATTTTGACACAGTTGTGCTCAACACATGTACAACGTGGTGGATCCAGGGTTTTTTCGTAGTAGTAATAGATTAGTGTGCTTCCACACGTACAAGAATACAAAGAATCACGATAGCTATCGCTCTCGACCTAGGCACCATTCTGTAGCAGATAGGTTTCACGGCCGATGTGGCTGCGAAAATGCAACCATGGAGGATTCTTCGACAGACCAATTCCACGGTTCCGGCGATAGTGCCCATGCTGCCGGTGGTATAAACCCCAGGTGCTTAGTTTATCCGGAACCAGTGTCGGGAACCTGGTCATATGTACCTGTTCGAATCTGGGGCAGGGCAAGCCGTGGCTACATAATATGTTGAGATGGTGTCTACGACAGTGCGACTGCACTGTAATTGCTCATATCTCCGATCTCAACCTCCAGATACCTAGCCTTCACCATCACCACTTTTACACGACAACGACATAGGGCAAGACGTGGTGAAGACATTGGTTACGGTATGGTCCAGCGCAGCTTAACATCCATCCACCAGTTCTGTAACCCCGAATCGTTTGGCCCACCACCCGGGTCAATATTTGCCGGTATTGCCGTTTTGGTGCATGGAATTTTGTTCCATGGGCTTAAGTCCATAGCTGCAACCAATTACCACCCAGGGTTCGGATTAAACCAAAAAAAAAAAGAAAAGAAAAAGAAACAATGCAGCTGATGAAAACCGCTTCACGGTATAGCCAAGATCGGACCAGACAGCTGCTTGCGATTATTGGTGAACTGCTACCGGCGTAAACGACAGGGCGGGGGTTGGTTCAAATGGTGATGAGGTAGACCACATCTCATTTCGACAGCAAGCAATTTTACCAATGGCACAGCAGCAGAAAACAATCGCCTTCACTATCAATTTTATCTATCACGTCAAATTGGTTATCTGATCAAGCTCGTTTTCAGAATAAGGTCCGGTTGCAAATTCACCAATAGCCGATGGTCAAAAAAGGAATTCTCGGGGTGATAAAATCCGAACTACTCCCCGGTCGGTTGACTCTAAAGTCCAGGACTTAACGTGTGCGGGTTTTTCAGCGAAAATTCCCCTGCGAAAAAAGGCTCAATCCTGTCCATAGGTGAAAATATATATATATATTTTTCAGTAGCTTATCCTTTTTGTAAAATCTCAAATTAGTAAGTTTTTAATTGGGGACAATTAGTTTTATAAATCTTTGATTCTAACAACAATCACCATGTTTGCTAGAGTTTCAAGATTGTCCACTGTGTCGTCAAGAAGATTGTTTTCAACATCTTCAAGACAATTAGCCACCATTCCTCCACAGCAACCAAGTGCTTCAGCTTCCAAATTGGTTTCAAGAACCTGGAAAAACACCAAAAGAGTTGGAGGTTTAACCTTTTTCGGTAGTTTGGCATTTCTTGCTTATAAAGTGTTTAATGAAGCACATCCAAGTGATCAATTAAAACAAGTACCTTTGTTTGAAAATGGTCAAAAAAAGAAAACTTTGGTTATTTTGGGCTCAGGTTGGGGTTCAATCTCTTTATTAAAGAATTTAGATACCACTTTATATAATGTTGTTGTTGTTTCTCCAAGAAACTACTTTCTTTTCACTCCTTTATTACCGTCATGTCCTACTGGTACCGTTGAATTAAGATCAATTATTGAACCTGTTAGAGCCATCACTCGTAAATCACCCGGTGAGGTTATTTATTTAGAAGCTGAAGCTACCGATATTGATCCTGTAAATAATAAAGTTACTATCAAACAATCTACCACGGTCCACTCTGGTCACTCTGGTAAAGATACTGGTTCTGCTAAATCAACCGTTGCTGAATATACTGGTGTTGAGGAAATTACTACTTCATTAAACTATGACTATTTAGTGGTTGGGGTTGGTGCTCAACCTTCAACTTTTGGTATTCCTGGTGTTGCTGAACATTCCACATTTTTAAAAGAAGTGAGTGATTCAATCAAAATTAGAAAAAGATTAATGGATGTAATTGAAGCGGCTAATATTTTACCAAAAGGTGATCCAGAAAGAAAGAGATTATTATCCATTGTCGTTTGTGGTGGTGGTCCAACTGGTGTAGAAGTGGCTGGTGAACTTCAAGATTATATCGATCAAGATTTACAAAAATGGATGCCTGAAGTTGCTTCAGAAATTAAAGTTACCTTGGTTGAAGCTTTACCAAATGTTTTAAGTATGTTCAACAAAAAGTTGGTTGATTATACCGCTCAAGTTTTCAAAGATACCAACATTGATTTGAAAACTAACACCATGATTAAAAAAGTTGATGATAAATCCGTTTCTGCCCAAGTCAAATTAGAAGATGGTTCCTCTAAAATGGTTGATATGCCTTATGGTATGTTAATTTGGGCAACCGGTAATGCTCAAAGACCAGTCACCCAAAATTTGATCTCTAAGATTGATGAACAAAAGAATGCCAGAAGAGGTATTTTAGTTAATGACAAATTATTGGTTGATGGTACTGATAACATTTTTGCCTTGGGTGATTGTACTTTCACTAAATTTGCTCCTACTGCTCAAGTTGCCTTCCAAGAAGGTATCTTCTTAGGTTCTCACTTTGCTAAATTACATGAAATCGATTCCTTGAAGTATCAATTGGCTCATCCATCTAATGAAGATAATACCGAAAGATTATCCAAGAAGATGAATATTATTCAAGAAAAACTTCCAGCCTTCCAATATAACCATCAAGGTTCTTTGGCCTACATCGGTTCCGAAAGGGCTGTCGCCGATTTAGTATGGGGCGACTGGTCAAATGTCAGTTCTGGTGGTACCTTAACCTTCTTATTCTGGAGATCTGCTTACATTTACATGTGTCTTTCCGTGAAGAACCAAGTTTCTGTTTGTTTAGATTGGCTTAAGGTTTCCATGTTTGGTAGAGATATTTCTAAGGAATAAGGAGAGAGTTTCAGTATTATTTCAATTTTATTTATTGTCTTAATTTATTCAGAAAATTCCTTTTTTTTATTTCCTCCTCCCTTACAAAAGGTCTACTTTGCAGCAATTATATTCAAATAATAGATTCTTATAATTTGTTGCTATTGCTAGCTCTGTTAAATACACAAGTAAGATAAGTATCTGTAAAATATGATTTTGTATTATTCTATATCTTTTCTGTAATTTTACAATTTGCGTGAAACAAACGCTCTTTCATGTAAATAATGAAAAATAATAAGTACCTTATTACAAAGGTTCATTATGAGTTCCAAAGAAAGCAAATCTTCGGGTTTTGAAATCCTAATTTTATCGTACATGTTTCTTCATACTTTAACCATTACAGTAACATTCAACATTATTGGAATTCTTGTAATACTAGGTACATATTATCTCAGTAAATTTTAGTTGCACAAATATTGCCTGCGTAGCGTAATGGTTAACGCGTTTGACTTCTAATCAAAAGATTGCGGGTTCGACTCCCGCCGTGGGTT